>CM053617.1:7729564-7751431 GCA_028646535.1 Procyon lotor | reverse complement strand
AATGAGCAATGGATTTACCCCTGAAGGCAGTGTCGGGAAGGGAGCGTTGGTGTCTCCATTGTGGGTCCATAGAAGGTTAGGTTTTTATTCTTGAAGTCTTTGTTCTCCATGATATTTGCATTTTGAAGAGCCATAGCCTTTTCACTTGGTATGCAAGGCTGTGCAGGCTGCTGGCATGTTTTGTTTCGGGGAGCGGGGAGGTTATAGCAAGGAGCCCAAGAAGCTATCTGTGTCTCAGTCGTGGGAAGGGTTATGTGTATGTAGAAAGCTGCTCGTAAGCTGGACAGGCTTTACCCCCTACACGAACCCTCCACTCACAACCATAGAGCGCATCCTTTATTCAGTAGGACCGGAGAAGTTAATGTTATTTAAGAAGAAAAGAAAAGCACGGTGAACCACCATTGCCTTAATTCAAAGTCGGGGGAAGAAATAAGTAAGTGTAAGCCTCAGGGAAATGGATGTGGTAGGATAGGTGGGAGGGAGTTTCTTTAAAGTTTGCCTTGTCTCGAACTGATTGTGAAGAAGTCTCTCTGCAAGGTGTCTTTAAACGTCCGTGAGTCTCACTTTCATCTTAACTTTTTGTCCCCAGAGATACAAGGTGAACCTTCCAGTTGGGAATTTGTTTGAATGCCAATTTCACCTTACGAGGATCCCATTAGGATACACAGACCGGGCTTGGGGGGGAGAGAGTTTGCTTCGTAAGAAATCATATTGTTCTTGCCCCCGTCACACCAGTGGCATTAGACAAGTCAGAAGTTCTGCCCAGAAGAGGAAGGGCCCTGGTCTGCTAGTTTTTCAAGGCCCCTGCAGTGCTAGATGAAGCCACAGCGTCCCTTCCGGTGGAGCATGGATGTGCTCCACCCCGGCCCTAAAGCCCAGTGCCCTTCGGGGGAGCCAAGGACACAATGGGGTGCAAGCTGATACCACCCCCCCCTTTCTCACTTTGCTGTTCCAGTCACTGTGACTTTAGGCAGCCCACAGGCCTGTCGTCCAGATCAGATGGTTGGCTTTGTTTACAGGTACACTGCTGCTTAAAAATAATACTCTGGGGCCAGGCCAGAATGAAGTCAGCCTGGGGCACCAAGGAGACAGTGCTTCTGTCTGTATAGAAAACTGCTGCTGGGCCAGCAAGAGTTTTTTTTCATTCTTCCTGGAATCTGTCAAAGACGAATGATCATATTTGCAATGATGACAGTGAACAAAACCCTGAAATAGTCTGTCATTTTTCTGTCAGATCTGAAAAAAAAAAAATCCGTTTGAGCCCATGTCCGTTTTTCTCATAACGTCAGGGAAAGTGAGTCTGCGTTTTCTCTCCCCCCAGCGAACTGGACTATCACGATGCCGTGAATGTCAACGATCGGTGCCAGAAGATCTGTGACCAGTGGGACAGGCTGGGCACACTTACTCAGAAGAGGAGGGAGGCCCTGGAGGTGAGGCCTGGTGACCTGACTTCCCGTCAGCCACCTGTTGCCACGAGACTTTTTCACAGAGGCTCTTGAGTCAGGTCCCTGTTGTTAATGTTCCCTGCTTTTCTGTGGCACGATGTGTCTAAAACAAAACAGATTCTCTCGTGAGAGGAGCCGCCACAGAGAATATGAAAAATAGGAAAAAGCGGGAGATGCAAAGTTGGTAGCTTTGTCCCATCGTTTATCCACAGAGCAGGGAAGCGTACTTTTTTTTTCTTTTTTCAGTGAAACATGCTTTTTTTTTTTTTTTTTTTCAGTGAAGCATACTTTTGAATTAAAAAAAAGAAATCCAGAGGTAGTAAGATGATGGTGTAAGCCCGTTTTGTGTCAGGTAGTGATTACAGGGCTGGAAGCCACGTGCTTCCTCATGCCCAGAGGGGCCGAGAGGTTCTCTGGGTTAGATCCTGAAGGAGGATCTGGGAACATAAGCTGTAGTTCCTCTGTCTTCACTTAGGTCAGTGATTTCTGGGAATGGCAGGTGCCTTCTCTGCACACTGTTGCCTATAAGAGGAGGACGGTGTGTTGAGTGTTGTTACCTAGCATGACTAGGAAATCAGAGCTGATCTTAAAGGTACTATGTGACCCGAAAGCCAGTTGCTGTATCCCCCCTACAGAGTCTCAGTTTTCAGAAAAGTAGCACAGAGCAGAGTCCTCTCCTTTGAAAACAAGGCTACTCTGGATATTATCAAATCCTTTTTTTTTGATTCAGAAGCGACTTCGGGGACCTGTAGGGCTCAGTCTAAGCACAGAGTACTGGCTAATCTTTTGTATACCCGGGCTGGTGATGAGTGCCTTGTGATTAACAAATAGATAACAGTCGATTGTTCTGGAATGCATGTGTTGCCTTTGGAGAGAATTTTTCGTATTCATCCGTGTTAATGCTTCTATTTCATTTTTCTCCAGAGAACTGAGAAATTGCTAGAAACCATTGATCAGCTTCACCTGGAGTTTGCCAAGCGAGCGGCTCCTTTCAACAATTGGATGGAGGGCGCCATGGAGGACCTACAAGACATGTTCATTGTCCACAGCATTGAGGAAATTCAGGTACCTGAACCCCCAGCCCTGTGCTCATACTGTGCTCGAGAGGAAGTGTAATTTTAAAAATGTAAAATTCTCTTGGGTTTTTTTTTGTTTGTTGTTTGTTTTTTTAAAGATTTTATTTTTTTATGTGACAGAGAGAGAGAGAGATCACAAGTAGGCAGAGAGTCAGGCAGAGAGAGAGGGGGAAGCAAGCTCCCCGCTGAGCAGAGAGCCCGATGGTGGGGCTCGATCCCAAGACCCTGAGATCATGACCTGAGCCAAAAGCAAAGGCTTTAACCTACTGAGCCACCCAGGTGCCCCTCTTTTGTTTTTTACTAAGAAAAATGTAGCTAGGAAGCCCAAATTACCCTTGGACCCTTAGCTTTAAAATGTATGTACTACTCTTGGCTGCAACTGAAAAATTAACATCATCCGACAATGGTGAAGACATCTAAAAGGGCCTGTTCTTTAAAAAATTCTGTGGAATCCTTGAGCAACATCGACATATATGTTCTTGGGAGGTATTCGTGGAAAGGTATGAGTTTATTGGCTGCTGAGTTAAGGACTTTGCAAATATATGCGTATTACTGTTTGTTGAGATCTATATAGTTTTGCTGGGTCCTAAAGCATGAGAAACCACAAAGCAGTGCTCCTTCTGTCTCCCACAAACCAAGATGTTCTGCTTCTGATTTCTTCTAGAACTTCAGAGTTGTGAGTAAGACTTCTGTAAGGAGTCACGTTAGGGAGGAGAGTTCCTCTCAAAGAGCCAGGACCCCAGTCTATTGAGAGACCAGTATATGATGAATTTGATGTACAATGGGATATTCAGGGAAAATACTTCTAAATTCTTCTTTCTGTAAAATAGGTAAATTATCAGAAAGAATCCAAATATAAAGGAAGGCTGAAGGTTGGAATTCAAACCCACACCTCCCTGCCAAGGAACATTCTAGAAGGATTTGCACCTGAGTGTGGGGGGAAAAATTACTTTGTTGAACATTGCATTTTTTGTTTTTTGCATGCATTCTTAAGCAGAGGTTAGCAACCTAAAATCATTTATTTTTGGAATAAGCGGGACTTCTGAGTTTGCCATGGAAGCCATACCAGATGCCTGATGTGGTTTCTTTGTTTCGTAAAAGGTCGATCTCTCTGTTGCAACCAATGTCTTGCAAGTGACTATTAGCTGGGCCCTGGAAGGGACTTCGCCCAGCATCTACATACAGAAGAACTAAGGGCTGCTGTCTTATATGTTAGGGCCAAAGGGTAGGTTTGATAAATGGAGGTTTTTAAAGCCTTAGAGGGAAAGAGTTAGTTTTTCAGCCTTTTCTTTTTGAGAAGTAGGGATGTATTATTCCCTGTGGTCTTTGAGTATAAGGCAGGAAATATTAGGTTCTTTTGTTGGACTACAAAGGTAAGATGTTAGAAAGGGCAGCAGAGTTCTATTTGTCACTGGAGAGTAAGACAGAAACAGTAGCTGGGGAGTCAAAAGTTATGAAAGCAAACATTTTTTAAAAAAAGTTTTAAAGTTAAAGAAAAAGAAAGAAAACAGTTGGAAATGCCTGTGTGGCTCAGTGGTTTAAAGCCTCTGCCTTCAGCTCAGGTCACGATCTCAGGGTCCTGGGATCGAGCCCCGCATCGGGCTCTCTGCTCAGCGGGGAGCCTGCTTCCCCGCCTCTCTCTGCCTGCCTCTCTGCCTACTTGTGATCTCTCTCTCTCTGTCAAATAAATAAATAAATAAAATCTTAAAAAAAAAAAACCAAACACTTTTTTTTTTAATACTTTGGATTCTTAGCCATCAATTAGTCGTCATGGTTACCTTTTTTCCCATTTCCAAGGAACCTGACTTTTGTGCACCAAACTGCTTTACGAAAACATCCAGAATTTGTTTTCCCCGCAGAGATTCCTGCCCCTATAAAAGGCATTCCCACGTGTGCCGAAGGGCACATCCAAACCTGTGGAACTCACAGGACAGCCAAGTTCTCCCCGCTTCTGTCTCTGGGTTAGAGTCTGATCACTGCGCACGAGCAGTTCAAGGCGACGCTGCCGGAGGCGGACGGCGAGCGGCAGTCCATCATGGCCATCCAGAACGAGGTGGAAAAGGTGATCCAGAGCTACAACATCAGAATCAGCTCCAGCAATCCCTACAGCACGGTCACCATGGACGAGCTCCGGGCCAAGTGGGACAAGGTGGGTGACCGAGGACCGGAGCTGGGGGGAGGCTGAGCGGGAACGAGAGTGATGTCGTCTGCACGACGATTGGGGTTCCCATTCACCCCCGCTCTCACAGCGTCGGAATTAGGCCGACGGCTCACGGAGCAGACAGAAGGGAGCTCTGAGGCGCGGTACGTGAGAGCCTTCTACGGGCAGAGGGGAGCGGGAGCGGGAGCAAGGAAGTCGTACTAGGCAAACAAAGGCCGGTGGTTATCGAAAGGCTGCTTTCCCTCAGGGGATGGCAGGCATCTGTCTGTCAGGCAGGTGACCTCATAGTGCTGATCGGGCGACTGACTGGAAGATTCCGTTCTGGGGCAAACGGGAACTGAGTCGTGGGTTGATGATGTGGGGCTAGCCTGAGTGACTCCACGGGGGGCCTGTTGTCTGTTTCTAACAGATGAAGTACGTTAGACTCTTAAATGGAATTGGGCAGCCTCTGATTCGTAAGGAGAGAAAGTAGAGGGATGCTTGGGTGGCTTAGTCGGTTAAGCAACTGCCTTCGGTTCAGGTAATAATCCCAGGGTCATGGGATCAAGTCCCGCATCGGGCTCCTTGCTCAGCAGGGAGCCTCCTTCTCCCTCTGTTTGCCCCCTCCCTGCTTGGGCTCTTTCCCTCTCTCTCTGACAAATAAATAAATAAAACCTAAAAAAAAAAAAGTGGAAATATTTTTCCTCAGGGAAGATCTTATAAAATGTTGACAAAATCCGTATAGGTTATGAGACTAATACTATAAGGGAAACTATTTTTAAAACCGCCACTGAAAATTTAGTGCACTCAAGCCTGCCTATAGTACGTACTCCATTAAAGAATTTTTAGAATATGGGATAAGACACTTCCCAAATGTGTGTGAATTTCAAATGCAGAAAAATCGCCTAGAAAACGGGGGAACTCAAGTACTCCTGCTGACTTGCTGCCTTTTAGATTTTGGGAAACTGTCCACAGATTTAATTATAGTCCACATGGGATCATTTGAGCATTTTTGTCTCGTTCTTAAGAAAAATGTATCCTCATGGTTTAAATTATAGCACAGTTATCTCCATATGCTACTATAGAGTCCCTCCGGAATTAGTCCCCCAGGTGGATTTGAGGTGGCTTGCTATGAAAACACACGTGCAACAATTACTCAGTTATCCACAGTGAGGGAGAGGAGAAGACCGGGTCTGGGGAGGAGAGAGGGTATCTGAGAGACAGGACCGAGTGACTGCATTTGAGCTTCAGACTTAGCCTTCTGACAGCTGTCGTGGAAAGGGAAACATGTTGAGCTAAGTCTTCCTCCTAAAGAAAAGGGAAATAGGTCTTAAAGTGGGACAAATGTCCCAAAGTGGGACATTTCTTCCAGCATGAAGTTGAAGAGCAAAGTGGGCATATGGATTTTTGTGCAAGGGACATTATGAACAGAGACGTCTGTAGGAGCAGTTTTGCAGAAAATGCAAAAAAAAAGACGTTTGAAATAGTTTCTTTGTGGATTCAAAGGGAACTCAGGCAGAGCATGAAAATGGAAATCACGGGCTACAAACGGAATGCGAAAGATGTGGGCTGGTCCAGCACCCTCCCACCATCCCATGTTAGATGGGAGTTGAACTCCCGAACCTAAGCAGAGGTCCTTAACTTTTTCGTGTCTTGGATCCCTCTGGCAGTCTGGGCGAGCCTGTGGGTCCCTTCTGATAATTGTATTTGTAAGTTCATAAAAACACTTAAGGTGGCAACAGAAACAAATGATGTTAAAATATAGCCATTACAATGTCTTTTAAAAGTTGCCGTACGGTAATGGTTGTGCTCCTGCACGGACACATTTCAAACCAGGGTCTAGCAGCAAATCCGGTCATTCTGAAGCAGGGATGAGCGCACGTGCCATTTTGAGAGGCAGGCAATAACGCCTGTTATGTGAGACTGTGATTTCTACTGTTATCAAGTCACAGCGTGGCTAAATATGACTGTGGATTTGCTGCCCACATTCGTAATCGAAGGAAATGCTAACTTTCAGTTAGAGAGCATGAAAATAAAGATGTCAGCTCTCTGTCATTCAAGTTCACAAATCCTCTACGCTTTGGACCAGGCCCCTGAAATACCTCCCCGTTCCCTCACCCCGCCCCACCCCACCCCGCTCCACTCCTGGCTGCAGGGACGTCCCTGTCCCTAATGCAGACACGCTCCGTCTTCCCACATTCAGGGTCCTGAGATCGAGCCCCGCATCGGGGGGTGTGGTCGCCAGGACTAGACCCAGCTCTCCCTTAGTTCCTGTAGTGGGGCGCCCACCCCCTCCCTCTCCCTACTTCCCCTTCCCGCCACCCTCCCTCAGTTGCCACCCCTACACTTTGGACTCTAGGCACATATCTTGGTCACACCCCTACTGGATGCAGGCTGGCCTCTAATCCCTGTTGTCCTTGGTCCCTGACAGGTGAAGCAGCTTGTGCCCATCCGGGATCAGTCCCTGCAGGAGGAGCTGGCCCGCCAGCATGCCAATGAGCGTCTGCGGCGCCAGTTTGCCGCCCAGGCCAACGCCATTGGGCCATGGATCCAGAACAAGATGGAGGTAGGGCAGTGCCTTTCCGAAGAGCTTCTTGAAGCCCTTGAAATAAGTCTCTGTTTTGACCTAACAATGACACCTCTTCTGCTCATCTCCTCGTCACCCCGCTCAGGGCTGTGGGGGCCCCTTGTGTCGCACCGGGCTTTACTCCTTTGGGTCCCTGAGCTCGTGTAGCCTGTGGGCATCGGTGCAGAGCGTGGGGGGCCACTGAAAAGGGGGATGAGGCCGTTCTTGCTGCCATCTGTTCATCTAGTCATTGAAAAGGAGGTCGGGGCTCTTCCTTGGTGTCTAGCCTCTGTAGGACCTAGATTTTAAACCCTCCGTCCCTAAGGAGGACATGTGAAGAGTCACAAATGCTTCGCATATTCAGAACATCTAAGGAAAAGTGATCTTGGAATGACACTGACTTCTGGGTTCATTTTATCAATAAGAACAGCCAAGAGATCTCTATTTGCCCTTCTTGTGTTTCTCCCAACCTCCCTTTTGGTGATAAAATGTTACCTTTTTTCTTAGAGGGAGAACCTGTAGAAATAGTAGAATTTCTCTGGACCCCCCAGTGGTCTTCAGTCTGTCTGGCAGCTTCTTTCCTGCAGCACAGCCCCGAGCCGCCAGGACAGGGCAGCTCTGACCCAGGGAAGCTTCCGTCTGCCGCCGAGGAAGAAACAACTCTTCTCTTACCCCTCTTCTTGCTTTGCTGTTTTGAGTCTCAGTTGATTCCCGCACCATCTAGATGAGCTAGAGCTGCTGTCCCACTGCGGGACCGCCGTCTCCCATCTCCCTGGGGAAAATCAGGGGCCTCTGGCTGCTTCCCCACGTGGGCGTGGCCTCTGAGGCTGACCCCTCGCACGGTGGCCCTCGCGGCCGGCTCACCTGCTCGCCTCCCTCTTCCTGCCCCGTCAGGAGATCGCCCGCAGCTCCATCCAGATCACAGGAGCCCTGGAAGACCAGATGAACCAGCTGAAGCAGTACGAGCACAACATCATCAACTACAAGAACAACATCGACAAGCTGGAGGGAGACCATCAGCTCATCCAGGAGGCGCTGGTCTTTGACAACAAGCACACCAATTACACCATGGAGGTATGGGCCAGGCGGGCTGGGGGGGGGGCTCTGCTTCCCGTTGTGACCAGGTCCCCTCCTCCCTGACACTTGTCTCTGTTCTGGTGGGGAGGTGCTTCCCCGTGGAAGTGAGGGATCTCCAAGCCTTCCCTGTCCCTGTACATGCAAAAGCTCCGGGAACCGTACCAGGAGCTTTGGAAGCGTGAGTTTTCACCATCCTCGTTAGCACGATGGTGAGGTCTTTGCGCCACTTGGAGAGTAACGAACGGTTCACGTTTCTATCAGCTTGGCCCCCCCGGGAGCCCGCAGGTAACCCAGGGCCCATCCTGCCACTTGGTAATTGAAAAGCTAGCTCGAGCTACAGATAGACTCTCCATTGTGCGTTTTATTTACAAAGTGCCGGTCGCCACTGGTAGAACCCGGCTCTCACTTCTGAGCGCTTCCCACTACAGAATCTTAGGAAGAGTGAAAAATTAGAATGAAAAAGATACAAATAATAACAGGGTTGGGTAAGTCCTGCTTATCTCCCTCTGGGTCTAAGCTCTCTGGTTAGGAAAACCAGGAAGGCACGATGGATGGGCTGGAAGGGACCAGAGCTGACCGTTTCCTTTTTCCTCTGGTAGCACATTCGAGTCGGGTGGGAGGTGCTGCTGACGACCATCGCCAGAACCATCAATGAGGTGGAGACCCAGATCCTGACGAGAGATGCAAAGGGCATCACCCAGGAGCAGATGAATGAGTTCAGGGCCTCCTTCAACCACTTCGACCGGGTACGTCTGCCTAGACTTGCTCGAAAGGCAGCACCGCGGATGTGAAAAAATGCATTGGAAAGCATATTCATGCTCTTAGTTTAAGTCTTATCGCCCTGTCAGCAGGATGATTAAGGCCAAGGGAAACAGCCCCCCAAAACGCAGCGCTAGGCTCTGACGTTGCGCCCAAGGACTCTAAGTGGAGGTTCTCGGGCAGCTTTCTGCAGGTGACCCAAAGGGTGCCTTTGTAGTCGAGGGCAAAGCCAGATTTGTTTGAAGGAAACATGTGTCCCTGATGCAGGGTCGTTGTTGGACTTAGGTCTTTTCTAAAGACTTAAATACAAAACCCTGAGGTACTTGTAGCCGCCTTGAAACCCCTAATGAAAACTTAACCTTCTGTTTTGGCAGACAAGACTTATTTTTTTTAATAAAACGGACCCGTGACAAGACAAGTTTTAAGGAAAGTGCACCAACAGAAGGATGACTCTTTTCATGGTAAAGGTGTATAAAAAGTTAGGGGCTGCTTTTTGGAGTATTTCCTGGGGTTTTGATTTGAAAGAAAATTCCCAGTTTGCTTATCATAGGGCTAAAAGTGACTTCTAAGGCCACTTACCGTTTGTTAAAGATCCCCAGAACAGGGTATGCCGTTACTCGGTGCAGGACGGGCGTGTTTGGTTTAGAGTAATCAGGAAACGGTTCTCAAAATGCGTTTGGGCAGGGCCCCTCATGGCTCATCGGTCGAGCGCCAACTCTGGGTTTCAGCTCCGGTCATGATCTCAGGTTGTGAGATCTAGCCCTGTGTCAGGCTGGCGCTGGGCGTGGAGCCTACTTGTGATTCTCTCCCTCTGTCCCTCCTCACCACCCCCCACCCAAGAGCAAGTCTCTGGGCTACACAGCCAGGTTCAGACCTATTAGATCAGACGGTAGATCTCTGAGGGGCCCCAGACGTAACCTCGAACGGGCACAGTTAGTTGAATCCAAGATAACGAGATGGTCTTTCGCAACTCAAGTCCAGAGGAGGACAACACAGAACCTGCCAAGTTAAAAAAAAAAAAATGTGTTTAAATAAGAAGGAGTAAATATATGGGGGAAAACTAAGTTTGCTTGAGGTCATGGGACAGGTGTCAGGGATGCGGATCCATGTGGCTTCATCTTCTATTGAATAGGGAGGGTGTGAAGGGCGGAGGGCACAGCAGACGTGCCCTGGGGGGCTCTTACCCAAGCTTTTAGAGCAGAGATGTGTAGCCGCCTTGGCAAGGTTGGACTGGAGGGTGGGAGGCGGGGAGGGGAAGCAGGAGAGGGTCTCAGCATGGCGTGCGTATCCCTTGCGTCTTGGGCTTGGTGTTGACACCTTGGTTTCTGGAGAGTTGGGGTCACCGTTTGTCCCGACCTGGCCTTTCCTCAGCTGTGGTAGCTGTCGTCCATTTGGGCCTTCCTGCTTGCAGCTCTGGGCAGACCCCCGTGGCGTTCATGGGTGACAGGGGAGGCTGGGATGCCTGGAGGGGCATCACGCCATCCTGGTCCAGGGGCCTGACAGGGCGGGTGGGGTCCCAGGGCCTGAGTTCTAGCAGTGTGTTGTTGGGGGGCCTCCGCAAGTGAGGACCCCCTAGGCCACGAGCACGTGATGGTTTCTCAGAACACCTGGGACTGTGTCATCCGTACACAGTAGTTGGTTCCCGACTGGGTCATTCTCGTGGCCCTGGGATATTTTTTTCTGCAGTTGTCGTGAATGTGTCGTCTCCTGTCATTTTTGCCTGGTGGTTATCCCCCCACCTCCTTCCTTTCTAAGAAACTATTTTGTATATTTTGACTCGTAATTCGGGGGTGACCTGTCCCGTCTCCTCGGCAGGGCTCCACGGGGTCCTTGTCTCACCGGCATCTGTCCCGTCCGCTTTGCTAGTGAGCTTTGTCCCTAATTGTCGGCATCTCTGTTCTTTGTGTTTGTCCGCAGAGGAAGAACGGCCTGATGGACCACGAGGATTTCAGAGCCTGCTTGATTTCCATGGGTTATGATTTGGTAAGACAGAAGTTGAAATTTTACAAGGATCCGCTGTTTTCTTGAGTTTGGACTTATGTTACAGAAAATGACCCGCTGAGCATTTGATAGCACAGTTGGGACCGGTTCACTTTCTTTGTATAGGATGATCTTTGTGAAGGTTTGCCTGCTGCTGTATAAAAATCATTTCACAGAACCAGAATGTGTATCAGTCTTCGTAATTGGTATCTTTGTAATTGGTCAGATTTCTTTTTCTCCTAGTGAAGAAAACTTCAAAAAAGTTTTTTTTGAAAAAAAAAAAATTTTGAAAAAAAAAAAAAGAAAACGTGAACTTTTTAAAACAGCTTTATCACGAACTGTAGTTCCCTCATACAGAGTGTATAAGTGCTTCAGTGGTTTTGAGTAGCCTGATGGTTTTCCAAGTGCTTTCCCCTCTAACTCTAATGTGTATTTTGAACATGAGCTGCTTTGATTTTTTTCAGACCCTTAAAATAAAAATCACGAGGGCCATGTTCTGACCTGCCTTCTACTTAGCTATGTTACCCTTGTTGGTTGTAGTCGGAGGGAAGGCCCCTCTCCCTGGCTCTCTGTTCCTCTTCCAGAAGTCCGGTCAGGCCTGAAGGCGACACGGGCAGAAGGAGGAAGGAATTGGGACATCCGGGAGCTTCTAGCTCGATGTTATAGCAACTTGTAACAAACATCCTTTGATGGCAGTGAACTTAAGTTGCCCCTCGGGAGAATCTGTTCCAAGGACAAGAAGGGAAATGGAGGGAATATTTGAGTGTTCAGACCTTGAGGAATTTGCACGTCAGGAGCAAAAGGACGGGGGGTGGCGCTATTGAGGATTGTGTCCCCTTGAAATCCGTGTTTCTTTGCCATCTTGCCTCAGGGCGAAGCCGAATTCGCACGCATCATGACCCTGGTGGATCCCAACGGCCAAGGCACGGTCACCTTCCAGTCCTTCATCGACTTCATGACGAGGGAGACGGCCGACACTGACACGGCCGAGCAGGTCATCGCCTCCTTCCGGATCCTGGCTTCTGATAAGGTCTGCAGTGACAGATCTCCTTCTGCTTTTGTGGGAGCTCGTGGCATTGTTCTCGTAAAGCAGGAAACAGTGTTGCCAAGTGAAAACCGCTTTGATATTAGTGTGTTTTGTACCACGTCAGCACTGAATTCAGAAAGCTGCAAGTCACCCTCACAGTGGCCCCCACGGAACAGAGAGACACAGACACTCTGTTCCCAGCATTTGTGTGGGCCTCCCAGGGAGTTTGACAGAAGGAACCCAGTGCACATTTTATAGAGTTTTTGTTTTTTTTTGTGTGTGTGTTTCACCGGTTAAACTCCATTTTACATTCTGGGTCGGGAGATATGACTCAGAAAGAAGAAACCGCACAATTCAGGTATTGTGGAACTGGGAACCTTTTCTTTTTTTTTTTTTTAAAGATTTTATTTATTTGACAGAGAGAAACACAGCGAGAGAGGGAACACAAGCAGAGGGAATGGTAGCAGGAGAAGCAGGCTCCCTGCCGAGCAAGGAGCCCGATGCGGGGCTCGATCCCAGGACCCTGGGATCATGACCTGAGCTGAAGGCAGACTCTTAACGACTGAGCCACCCAGGCGCCCCTGGGAACCTTTTCTTGAGGATCGGTGACCCTGACTTTGGGCCCGACCCTGGAAGCCAAGTGAAATATAGCCGTTCAGTCCTTTAAACTATTGACAAGCTTTGCCTTACCTGTAGCCTCGGAGTTAAGTAGGAATTTAACGGCAAGTTCAGGATTTTTGACTCTCATCCCCAAACGATAACATCTTAGTAGGTATAAGTTTAGTGTGGAATAGGGTTCTTTTGCTCTGTGTTCTGGCTGAGAGGGAAGAGGAATGTAGCATTTTAAAACATCAACAGAGCCGTGTTTATTACCTTATGACATCAGACAAGGTAAACTATCCTGACAACAATAACGTTTGTTTTAAAATTAATCCCATTTCCTGAGGATCGGGGTGTAGGGAGAGAGCCCATTGGATCAGGAGGTAATAAACCAGAGCTCACCTAACCCACCCATCCCCCCAAAAATCCCTACTATAAGTTAAGCATATTTGCTATTTACTTATGTTGCCTCTTACCCAGCTAGTCTGTTTTACCAGAATTACCAGTTTCCCATTGGACATTTGACCTTTAAGAAAATACATATATCCCATTATTGCATGTTAATTTTATTTTGCTTTACAGAGAGGTTTCCTCCAGTGGCAACATGAGCTTTGTAATAAACCGAGTAGAAAAACGACTCCATTTTCTAAAAGCACGTATCCCATATATTAAGAAAAAGGAAGTGTTGATCATGTTAACTGTCCCTATGTTCTCATCAGATGGACAGTGTAAACCAACCACCCCTTTATCTTTCCAGTACGGTTCTTAGGTCATAGTGTTTTTCACTTGCACGGTGGCTCAGTTTGAGAAATACAGATGCTGATCCTCCCTCTGCCTTTATGAAGCCCATTTGTCCTGCTGGCTCCAACACAAATTGCCTTGCCGCTTGGCTCTTAGCAGGGAGACACAGCTGTGTGTGGGGTCCTCGGCTCCCGTGCCCGTTAGACCCCCTTGCCTTTACTTCTTTATTTAGACTAAACAAATGCACGCCACGTGTAAGCATGAAAGCCACGTATGTTCCCACGTGTTCTGCGAACGCGCTTACAAACCCGTGTGTGTGTCTTTCCCAGCCGTACATCCTGGCGGAGGAGCTGCGTCGCGAGCTGCCCCCAGATCAAGCCCAGTACTGCATCAAGAGGATGCCCGCCTACTCAGGCCCGGGCAGCGTGCCCGGCGCCCTGGATTACACCGCCTTCTCCTCCGCCCTGTACGGGGAGAGCGATCTGTGATGCCGGGGCTCTGTATCCACCGATCCCCTCAGAACGCAATAAAAGCTGAAGTCACAGTTGGTTTCCTGGAACCTTTGACAAGCTTTATTAAGTTGAGAGAGAGAGAGAGAAAATAGTTGGCAGCTCCATAGTTTGCCAGCAGTGTGACGCGGCCGAAACTTTCTCTGGTTGTGCCCGGGGTAGCGTGTTTCCTAAGTAGGTTTCTCTGTTTTTGCATTTATAGGTGAATTCACTGAGCGAATCAGGTTTTTGTTTGTTTCTTTGATAAAACGGCAGATTACTCAGGTAGTGTGAAATTAAGAGGCTCAAGGGGCGGAAGTCAAAAATATGGGAAATTACAAAATACCCAAGATTCGAAACTAGGGGGAAAAATCACTGATTTGCTAAACGTTTGATACTTTAAAAATATCCTTCATGTTTAATATGTTGATGGGATTATCCCTGGCATGCTATGTTGGGGATATTAGTGTTGTACTTTCTTGCTTATCCGAAGATTAGGTATATTTGAATTTAGCATTGTCCAGGGAATAAAAACCAAGTACCCAAAAGGTCTTTAGTCCTAAAAACTTTCTAAGTAGAGATGAATGAATGAATGAATGAATGAATGAGTCTGCTTCTTATCATCTAGGATTATGTAGTCAGTTGGTGGGTTTCAATGCTTTATCTATCCTCCAGAGTAAGGACCTCCTCAGGAAATAGGGAAGTCAGCATAATTGCCAGTGAAGAAGATAAAAGTACTAGATAAAATGAGTTTTTTAGGATTGTTTATTGATTCCAGGTCTCTGTGGTTTCTCTAGAGCTTGTTAGCCCAGGTTCTCTGTATTGAAGTGCTCTGTTTTTATACAAACAAGTGTCCATAGTGGTGGTTCTAAGAGGGGACAGGTCAGAAATCGGGACCCTGATAGCTCTTCAGGAAGAATTTTCTGCCTGTGGTTCCGTGACCCGGTAGGAGAAGGAGCCCGCAGGAAATAGTGGGAAAGGCTTTCCTAACTCATTTTACACAGTAGGACTTCCTAGATGTTTTTGCTAGCATGTGGGGTGCATTCGCCGCTGTGGCTGCCCGGCGAACCCGACACATCCAAGTCTGGCTGTGTCCGCATCTGAAGCCCCATCGCCGAGGACACCCCGCGTGCACTCAGCAGCGTCTCGACCTTGTCAGTGCTCATTCATTTTTCTGCTCCTGCTCCCGTAGGCTGTAGCCGCCCCCTCTCTTCTTCCATCTTGTTGATAGCTTATAGAGAATAAAGCAGGAATTCTTTTTATATCTTCGCCCTCTGTGATCAGGAAAGGAATTCGAAACAAACAAAAACAGTTGCGAACAGCAATTAACGATTTGCTAGAAAAGGCAGAATGTGCTTCTGACCTACAGCCTGTTTCCTCCGATTTTTATAGACTTCCAGCAACAGAAATGTGATATTTTCCATTCATAACGGCTTTGACTACATTGGCCCATTTAGAGCCCTCAATCTTTATAAATTTAATTTAAGTGTGCTTCATTTTATTAGGGAGATGGTAGTTGGCGACTTCCTGAAATATCCAAATCAAATTCTCAAGTTTAATGCCAAACACTTCTGGGGTCCTGTTTCGGGTGAACTCTTGACTCCCTATTTTATTTCAAGCAGGTGCTATATTCCAGCCGTAAACATTACAGGAAAACTAGAAAGTCCTTCTGCCTTTGAGGCAACTAGGGAGATATATGGTGTTTTAGAATGGGAGTAGTTAGCTCATCTACCGAACCTCTTAATTTCTTTATGACATTCAGTTAAAAGAGTTAAAGATCAGCACCAAATGCAAATAAATGAAGAAAAGAAGTAAACTCTGAAAAACACTTAATAAACATGTTTATACTCTCGTTTTAGAAGTTATTTTTATTCCTGAGGCTGAACGATCGATTAAACTTCATTTGTAAAAGAAAAAGAAAAGAATTCCTGTTTTTTATTATTCCAAACAATAGCCAGTTTCTTTGGTTAACCCCAGTCTTCATCACTTAAAATTTCCGTTGTATTTTAAAACTCTCATAGGAGTTACTGTTTGCCTGCTTTCAGGAATCAGGGATGGGCTTGTGGGATGGAGGGTGGATTTGAGATGAAGAGCTAAGGTTGACCCAGGTGAGTGGTGAATGCACGGGGACAGAACTTTTACTGAGGAGCTCATTTCAGAAAGCACAGCAGGTATTTCTGAAACATGAGCATATCCAGCCCTCACCCCAGAGTGTCAAGAAGGTCTGGGTTAAGACCTGGACCTCTGAATTTTTTGCTTTAGGGGCTCCTGGCTGGCTCAGTCAGTAAGTAGAGCCTGCGACTTTGGAACTTGGTTGTGGTCATGAGTTCGATCCCCGTGTCGGGTGTAGATTTTTACTTAAAAATCAAATCTTTTAAAAAAAGAAAGGATGATGAAAACCATGGGAGCAGAGGTAAAGGAAAGGATCGGCAGAATAAAAAAAAAGGTAAAAGAATTGAGAGGCTCTTACTGGGAAGCTAAATGGAACAAATATGAATGGCCCAACTCCGGCCCCACCTGGTTGGTGACCTAGAAATGCCAGGCAAGGACTTAGTTCGAGATGGATACGTTTGGCTTAGTATTCTCTCTTGCTGTGTACCTGACTCATGTATATTCATGAGTGAAGAAGCTGGAGATGAGCTCCCTCTGGTCCTCGAGTGAAAGGACACAAATCTAGATGATACGAAGTTAAAAACTTGAACTTGAAGGTGAAGCTGCTAATGGTTACCAGAAGCTGACAAAAATTCACCCCCAGTTTCCCTGGATTATTTGACAAGAAGGCCTTGTTATCGATAAGGCTTCCAGTAGACAGTAGGCTATCAGTAGTAACTTTGGGGGGAGTCAAAAGTTCTGAGCCGGTTTTCAACTGCACGGGGTGGAGGGTTGGCGCCCTTACTCGCCATGTTGTTCAAGGGTCAACTGTATATGCTTTAAGTCACTGTATTTAGGGTCTCTGTTTTAGCGACTTAGCTTGACCCCAAAGAATACAATGGAAACCTTGACCTTTTCCTGACCTGGTTGCACAGCTATATTTATTGTATTGTATTTTATTTTATTTATTTTTAAGGATTTTATTTATTTATCAGAGAGAGAGAGCATGCATGCATCAGCATGGGGGTTGCAAAGGGAGAAGGATAAACAGACTCCCCCCTGGGCTGGGAGCCCAAATTGGGGCTCCATCCCAGGACCCTGAGATCATGGCCTGGGCCAAAGGCAGATGCTTAACTGACTGAGCCACCCAGGTGGCCCTAGTTACCGTATTTTAGATTGTACTAAACATCTTCACAATTTTTTCTGTCAACTCATCTTTATATATATTTAATAATGGAAGACAGTTACATTTTGTACCGAATTCAACACATCCATTCATTCCATCCACTTATTCATTTTACAACCACCAATATAACTTTAAGCGCAATTTTCAGACATTCTTTGTTTTCACGTACTTTTTTCCTCTTTTCTCTCCATGGTTTCACCATCCAACGCCCCTTTGACTCTTGCATCAGAGTGAACGTAAGCAGTTTTGCTGACACAGAATACTCTTACCTCTGGGGCTAAGGTTCTCTGTCTTCCTCCTGTCCCCACCCATCCATTTGTTCTCTTTCAAATAATAATCTCTATTGAGAACATTGTTTGTTTTATCAAAAGAGACTATGTGATGTGGATCTTAAGAGGATAAGCATGCTGTAGGTCTTATCTTCTGCTAGGATCTTCCATAATGACGTCACTTTCTAATGAGAAGATCGACAGATGGCATCTGTGGGGAAAGACTGCTGGTCAACCTTGCCTCCTCGCCATTTTATTTTTTTGGTCCCTGATCACCCAGTGTGTTTGTGATGCTGGTTATATTGGCACGTCATACCATGTACACCTTAACCTGCTACTCCTGTTGTACTCTTGCTGCTGAGGTGTTTTTGAGCCCAAGACCTCAGCCGCAAGTGTTAAAGCTACTGCCTGTTCCCTCCTTACACTGCAGGGGTCTCAGGCGTCTGGGGTCCACACCGCAGTACCAGCCCCAGCTCTCTCCCCTCTCCAGCTGAGGGGTCTACTTTAGGATTCCTCCAGAAGCTCCTGTGCTGAAGAAATCTACACATCCGAATCCCAGTGGGGAATTCCATAGTTGTTGCTGTGGAATTCAACTTTTATTGTCTCTTCTTCCTTTATCTGACTGGCCCCCCAGTGGTTAACATAAAACTAACCATTCATCACGCCACTTACTTTTGATAATCATGGAAGACTGTGGGTAGAGGGAGTCTTGACGGGAAGCTGAGGATTGGTGAGGCCCAGCAAATTTGACAGCAGGCCTCAGGCATATACCGTGAAGAGCGCTGGCCCTCTGGTCAACTCTTCCTTGTGTGTGGTCCTAACTATTAAGATAAGGAATGTTCTGTCACATCCCTGAAACCCTCGTGTGAAACCTGCTTTGGGAAATACCGATTTAAAGATATAAACAAGATTTCAGGAAATTATGGCCCAGAGATCATCTCATCCGAACCCCTTCATTTGGTAGAAATTCTTCTCAGAGAAGAAAGGCGACACACATTCTCACAGCTGCTCCTCACAGTGCTCGCCTTGAAATAACTAGTATCCTCATTCCAGAGAAAATTGAGACCGTCATAGTTGAGTGACTACAATTGCCCCGCTAGCAGAGTTGGGACGTCCAGAACTGTTCGTATCCATTTACCCCAAGATGAATTGCCACATTCCATTTCCTGCTGGGGCGTAGACTGTAGGAGCCATTCTTCAAAATATCAAAATCCACACTTTTCCCCCAACCGGGCCGGGTGTCTGAATCACCCAATTTTGTGCAATGCATGAGATGTTCCATACTGAACGGTTCAGGGAAAAATAAACAGATAAAATATTAAATGGAAATATGCGTGAAATTTACAAAACGGAATGAATCCCCAGCCTCCTGGAGTATTCATTTAAGCGATACACATTGAAGAAGCAGACCCTTTGTTTGCTTCGGATGTATGAAAGCCCCTAGCTCTCTAGATTTAAACACTAAATTTAATATTTTTATTTATGTCCTAATGTATGTACACATTCAATATTATTATGAGGTTAAAAAAGAAACAGGTTACTTAGAGCCTGGAGATCAGGGACAGCCCGGCCTCTCAGACAGTGCAGTTTTTCATTAAAAGTCCGGTGTCCGATAAGATCACTGTATTGGAAGTTCTTTATCCCCAGCAGACCGACCACAAGTTCTCGAAAGACAGGGACCATGCCTTATTTCTCTTACTCCCTACTGCTTATCACAATGCCTGCATAAAACAGGCATTCAATAAATCTTCATCGAATGAATGATGTCTAAGCTGCTTCTAAGTATGTTTTCTTTGGCACAGGACACGCAACTTCAGTCAGTGGTTGTACCTGCTTTATGCCATTGCCCACCACTCTCCAAGGCTCGACTGCCTCCCTCTGTTCCACGCATGAACTTCCAGGTATCTTCCAGAGACCACGGCTCCAGCTGATGGCTATCTCCAGGGCAGCTCATTGGTGGAACAGCTAGGAGGCATCCTCCAGAGCTTGCTGAGAGCGGGTGTTCAGAGGATCGGTCAGACAGTGAGCAGTATGCAGATGGAGCGACTGGGAAAGAGCCAGAGAAAGGCCAGCAGCACCCACCTTCCACCCCCATAGAATGCTAGGCAGTTTTAAGACAGAAAATTCTTTCATCATGCTAATGACAATCATTCCAAGATCCGCTGACATTAAAATGAGGACATATTTTGAGAAGGCCATTGTAAGAGTCCAAGTGTGAGACAAGGGCCTGGCCAAAGGCAGAGGCAGAAGAGCAGAGACACGTCAGTGGGGTCATCCAGTCGTAATTTGACACCACTCCGTTTAGGGTCCCTGCCTAGTTCTATCTTTTTTGTCCAACGTGACATAATGAAGCACAAAGAAGCGGGGGGGAAAAAGCCCCATGATCATCTGAATCGATACAGGAAAAGAATATGATAATATTTAACACCCTTACATGATAAACACTCATTAAAATAGAAACAGTAGGGTACTTCCTCAAGATGATAAAGACCATTCAAAATAAAAAAACTCACAGCTAGCATCATATTCAATGGTGAAAGGCTGAAAGTTTTTCCTCCAAGATCAGGAACAAGGCAAGAATGTCTGCTTTCATCACTGCTATCCAATGTAGTACTGAAAGTTCTAGCTAGAGTAAATGGCTAAGAAAAACAAAAGACATCTAATCTGAAAAGAAAGTAAGATGATCTCTTTTCACAGATGGAAAACCCAAACAATCCATACACAAAAAAATTGTTAGAGCCAATAAATGAATTCAGTAAAGATTCAAATACAAAATCAGCACCTCCAAATCAGTTGTATTTCTATACATTTGCAGTGAACAATCTAAAAAGGAACTTACAAAATGATTCCATTTGCCATGGCATTAAACAGAATCAAATGCTTAGGAACTGATTTAATCAAGGAGGCAAAAGGCTTGCACACTAAAAAATACAAGACACTGCTGTAAGAAATTAAAGAAGACATAAATAAATGGAAAGATACCACACATCCATGAAATGAACTATTTTTAAAAGTCAGTACTATGAAAAACAATGCACTGGCTCAGTGCAATCTGTATTAAGATCCCAATGGCATTTTTATACAAGTAGGAAAACTCACCCTAAAATTCATTTGAAATCTCAAGGAACCCCAAGTAGCCAAACTATCCTAAGAAAAAAGAACAAAGTTGAAGGACTCACACTTCCTGATTTCAAAATGTCCTACAAAGCTAAATGGTGTGCTCCTGGCATAAGGATACACATGTAGGCCAATGGAATAAACTACAGTACCCAAGAATAAACCCTCACGTGTATGGTTAATTGATTTTTGACAAGGATGCCAAGACCATCCAAAAGGGAAAGAAAAGTTGACAACAAATTGCGGTGGGAAGATTTGGATTTCACATGCAAAAAATAAATTTGGACCCTTATGTTACACCATATGCAAAAATTAACTCAAAATGAATGAGAGGCCTAATCTGAATAGCTAAATCTACAAAAATCTTAGAAGAAAACATTGGGAACATACGGGGAAATGTTCATGCCATTGGATTTAGCAATGATTTCATGGATATGGCACCAAGAGCACAGGTCATAAAATGAAAAACTATAGACTGGACTTCAACAGAGCTAAAATCTTTTGTGCCTCAAGGGACACTATCAAGAGAGTGAAAAGACAACCCACAGAATGGGAGAAAATATTCACAAATCATGTGTCTGTTAAGGGATCAATATCCAGAATATGTAAATATAAACAATACTACAACAAAAAATAAACAACCCAGTTCAAAAATGGGCAAAGGATTTAAGTAGACATTTCTCCAAAGAAAATAGACGAAGGCCAATAAGCACATGAAGGTTGTTCAGTATTGCTAATCATTAGAGAAATGCAAACCCAAAACCACAGTGAGATATGGTACTCCTATTAAGATGCTATTATCAATAAGATGAGAAATGACAAGTGTTGGCAAAGATGCAGAGAAATTAGAACCTTTCTACATTGCCGGTCAGAATGTAAAATGCCGCAGCACTATGGAAAACAGCTGGGAAGTTCCTCAAAAAGCTAAGCATAGAATTACCACAAAACCCAGACATTCCAGTTGCCAAGTATGTACCCAAAAGGTTGAAAGCAGGGCCTGGAGCACATACTCGGCTACCTACGTTCATTGTAGCATTTACTCACAACAGTTAAAAGGTGGAAAGTGTCCACATGCCCATGAACAAACGAATGAATAAACAGTATGTGATGTATTCGTCCAATGGAACACTACCCAGCCTTTAAAAGGAACAAAGCTCGGATATATGCTTCAACATGAGTGAACCTTGAAAATGTTATGCTAAATGAAATAACTCAGGTACATAAAGGACAAATATAATTCCATTTACGTGAGGTACCTAGAGTAGTCAAATTCATAGAGACAGATTATAGGTTACCAGGAACTGG
>CM053617.1:7705817-7729064 GCA_028646535.1 Procyon lotor | reverse complement strand
GCCTCCTTCCTAAGAGCCCTATCCCATTCATGAGGGCTCTACTCTCATAACCTAAGCATCGGCCAAAGGCCCCACCTCCCAATACCATCATCACATCGGGGATTAGTTTTTAGTTCTTTGTATTTTGAATGAATGTCTTCCTTTACTCTAGTCAGTAGCTTTCGATTCATATTTCCCTTAGTCCATTTCCACTTTTCTTATTCATTTCTATTCTGTCTTCATCTCTACTGCAGGATCTTTGAGGTAGAAATCTTATTCTGAATCTTTTATTTATTTGAGAAAGAGAGAGAGAGTGGCAGAGGGAAAGGGAGAAGCAGACTCCCCACTGAACAGGGAGACTGACATGGGGCTCGATCCCAAGACCTCGGGATCATGACCCAAGCTGAAGACAGACGCTTAACCAGCTGAGCCACAGGCACACCTAGAAATCCTATTTTGAACATGTCTGCGTTCCCCCAAAGCAGTTAACATAGTACTTATCTACTTCCAGCACTTAAGTAGTACCTGTTTTATTGAATTTTCTAAGGCTCTGCCGTCAATATTAATTATACATTTTCAGAGTCTGAATAATGCCATAGGTTTCAATTTCCTTGAAATTAAATTAGCTCCTAGGGAAAAAAGTTCCATGATTTAACACACTCTAGAATTAACCCTGCGATGTAAACTAATAGTGTTTGACACATAGAATGAATAAAGGATTGTTGATTAAATATTTACTCGAAGAAAAACATAACATCACGTAATGTTTCCAGGCAATATTTCATTTTTGAGAGGCGTCCAGTGAATGGTTTTCATAAGGACTTTATATCAAGGTCCTTAACACCAACTGGTCATCCAAGTGGAAAACTAATCCAAATATTATCAGAAATACATGGTATTTACACGTGGGTATTCTCAATCCTATATGAGGGATACTGTAGCTCTACTTCTAGTGGGAAGAAGTGTCCCTGCATTGTTATCTGTCTGCAAAGAACTAGTTGTTTACCCAGGCAATAGTTGGATGACTCTGAAGGTTTAGTGTCGTTGAACCATGATGGCCTGAGGTCTGATCTCTGGTATATGTACTCGCTGCACCAGAAACAAAGGTAAAGAGCCCACTAGCACGGTGGACATTCCTCACCCCCACTCAGCCACACCCAATCCCCCCATTTTCTGAGGAACACGGTGTTTCTTTACCGGAATTAACACTTTTCATCAAATTATAGTTAGCTTCATCCGGGGATTATTTTGCTATATTTAATGTTAACCTTGCGAGATTCATCTTGCCATTGGAAAATAAAAGAATCGTATCTCCAACTTTAGAGAACGAGTAAAGCTTTTCAAGCGATATCCTGGTAAAAACGAAAACAAGCACACAAAATCCTCTCTGTGCCTTTTATAGTCTGCTGCAAAATTTGAACTAGCAGTGTTCGTTTGATAAGTTCTGAAAAATGGCGACTGTCATGTTTCTCCAGTAATTTAGTCTTTTTTAAAAATTTTTTTTAGATTTTATTTTTAAGTAATCCCTACACTCAATGTGGGGCTCAAACTTACAGCCCCGAGATCGAGAGTTTCATGCTCTACCAACTGAACCAGCCAGGCGCTCCCCGGTAATTCATTCTTGTGAACATTTATTCACTTGCCAGGGTGTGTCTGAGTACTAGATGTTGCTATAGACGTAGGTAGGACTGAGCCAGAAAAAGTCTGTACTTAAGACTTTCTTGGGGCACCTGGGTGCCTCGGTTGGTGAAGTGTCTGCCTTCAGCTCAGGTCATGATCCCAGAGTCCCAGGATCAAGCCCCGAATAGGGCTTCCGGCTCAGCAGGGAGCCTGCTTCTCCTTCTCCTTCTGACCCTCTCCCCGACTTGTGCTCTTGGTCTCTCCGATAGATAAAATCTTTAAAAAAAAAAAAAAAAACTTTCTTAAACTGAATTAAAGGCTTAAGTAGGCATGGCAAAAGGGCAGACAGCATAGCAGGCAAGGTGCCTGACCTACCAGACCTCAGGAAGGTCACGTACTAACAGTCTGGGGATGGTGTTTGTGATCTTCCTTTGAACTTTAAATCTTTATCTGGCCCTCAAAGCCACGTATGAGTATCTCCCATTGAAAATGCAGCTTACTTAAAATTTCAGGGTTTCGGGAATAAGGATGGCATTTATTTAACTACTAAGAAAGCAGTAACATTTTATAAACCCATTTGTAGTGTAAATGAGGGCAGGGGATCGGAGTAACAGCTGACATTACAAGCAATTTGGGACATCCGGTTTTCTGGGGAAAGGGCTGCCCGCAGGAAAACTTAGGCTTAGTGACAAAGAACATGAACTGAAACCAGTTTTTCCAGGCTTGAGGACCAGTTTCGCTACCTTGAGCAAAGTTGTTTAAGCTCTCTCTCTCTCCTTTTCCTTTTCTTTTAGGTTAATCAGTAAAGCAAAGCAGGTGGAAAAGGAACAAAGACATCCGTAACTGGCTGTGATCAATTACGACCAGCCACATTCTCTTTCCCTTGTTTTTTTTCATCGTGAAACAAGGGTCATGAGAGCACGTAGCTTATGGAGATTCTTCTCCATGGTGCTAATCTTCCTTTGTAATGATATATGTGATTATCATTTTCCTACGCTCTAGGCTGCAGGTCCTGGGTTTGTCTCAGTATTTTAGCTCCAGTGCCAGGAAAGTGTCAACAAAATATCTGTTAAACAAACAACACCAACAATTCATAGGATTTCAACAATTGGACCTTTAAAAAAATATATATATATGTATGTATTTATTTGAAAAACTAATTTTTAAAAATTTTGTTTATTTATTTGACAGAGAGAGACATAGTGAAAGAGGAAACACAAGCAGGGGGAGTGGGAGGAGAGGCAGGCTTTCCGCTGAGCAGGGAGCCTAATGCAGGGCTCGATCCCAGGACCCTAGGATCATAACCTGAGCCAAAGGCAGACATTTAACGACTGAGCCACCAAGGCGTCCCTCTCAATATTGATTTATTTGAGAGAGAGAGAGAGAGAGAGAGAGAGAGAGAGAGAGAGCATGAGCAAGGGGAGGGGCAGAGGGAGAGGGAGAAGCCGACTCCCTGCTGAGCAGGGAGCCTGATGCGGGGCTGGATCCCAGGACCCTGGGGTCATGACCTGAGCCGAAGGCAGATGCCTACTCGACTGAGCCATCCAGGTGCCCCAACTGGATCTTTAAATGCCAGCATGCCACAACTGTTATCTTTTAATGTCTCTGAATCATGCCCCAAATACCATAGAAATTCTAGGTTTCAACTTGACTCTCTTAATTGAACCTTGCCTTCCTGCTTCCCAAGCAGGGCCAGAGAATAATGTTTTAAATCACTTCTATTTTAAAATTTGCCCTTTAAAGGAAAACAAAATATTAACTTGGCTACAATTGCTGAACTTTTTAAGCGCTGAACCCTGACGAATTTCTTTTTGTAGTTATGAGAAAAGAATTTGTTCTCAATGAACTCTTTTCAGTTTAATAATTATTTCTGATTTCCCTCCAGGTCTACTCTATAAATTTCCAGACTTCAAAGATAAGACTTTAAAAAGGGTTTGTCAGGTCACTTTGCCTCCTGATATCTCATTTATAAAGGAAAAGTTTAGCAGTTAGCTAAAAGTTTAGCTCTCACTTTATCATTTTCAACTGATTAAATACCACATTTCTATTAAACAAAAGTGTTTGTACTCCTAGACAAAGCCAAGCCAACCCAAATCAAACTATACCAAACCAAGCCAACCATCCCCCAAAAACCCATAACCAAAAATCCAAACCAAAGCAAATTTTAAAAAGCAAAAACCGAGGGTGCCTGGGAGGCTCAGTAGGTTGGGCATTTGCCTTTGGTTCAGGTCATGATCTCAGGGTCCTGGGATCGAGGCCCCACATGGGGCTCCCTGCTCAGTGGGAAGTCTGCTTCTCCCTCTCCCTCTGCTTCCCCCCCCCCCCCCCCCCCCCCCCCCCCCCCCCCCCCCCCCCCCCCCCCCCCCCCCCCCCCCCCCCCCCCCCCCCCGGCCACCCGCCTGTTGTGAAAGCAAAACCCTCCACGCTTTGCTTGGATTTTCTGAAAAAGTTTTAAATATCCTCCCAATTAAATCCACAAATGTTCTCCTCTCTGTCTTCTGAAAATACTGTTTCAGTATTTGGAATTGAGTTTTTGTTTAACCTAAAACTTACTGTGTTGGGCTCTGGCGTCGGGCTGCCTGGGTCCCCACTCTACTGCTCTCTAGTTGTATGAGCCCTTGGACATTTCCTTCTTGCTTAATTTCTGCCTCTTTAAGATAGGAACAAATATATGATTCCTATTTTATAAGAATGAAGACTAAAATAAGAGACGTCTCCATACATGAGAGCCCGTGTTATCATGTAGCCAGATCAAGCCCATTTTCTGTATTTCCTTTTCGTCAAGCGTGATATCTACATACAGATGCTGGCAAAATCAGCCAGGTCAAAGATGAACTACTTTTTGATAACCAAGAATGCTTTTGGAGGGGTGCCTGGGTGGCTCAGTGGGGTAAGCGTCTGCCTTCAGCTCAGGTCATGATCCCAGAGTCCTGGGACTGAGCCCCACATCGGGCTCCCTGCAGCCCGCTTCTCCCTCTCCCTCTGCCCCTCTTCCCCGCTCATGATTGCTCATCCTCTCTCTCTCAAATAAATAAATAAAATCTTAAAAAAAAAAAAAGAAAAGAAAGAAAAAAGAATGCTTTTGGAGTCAGTAGAGCAGACGGCACGGATTAAACCGACTTCCCCGGGTGTCAAAGTTCTGCAGAAAGAGATGGTAATTCTCTCCAAGCAGGAGAAAAGGGGGAGCAATCCCTCTCCAGGGCTGTTGGTGACAGTGAAATAACTTCCAATTTCCTTTGTATTCTTCTACTACCTTGTCCTTGGCAACAAGATTGTATATCACGGATTCAGTAAATTCAGCTCAATTACTATGTCCATGTGGGTTATCAAAGTGCTTGTTGACCTCTGTGACTCTAGGGGGTGGGTCAGAATCTTGAGATTCTAAAAGGATTTGAGGGAAGAAGGACAAAGTCAGGGATCTTCTGGGGAAAGCTAATGGTCACCTTGACACCCCCCAGGACTAGCTCTCAGTTGACATTCTTAGGACTCTGACTAGCAGGGACAAGCAGGGAGGAGGGTCAGAAGGAGAGGAAGAAGCAGGCTCTCTGCTGAGCCAGGAGCCCAATGATGCGGGGCTCAATCCCAGGACCCTGAGATCATGACCTAGCTGAAGGCAGACGCTTAACCGACTGAGCCACCCAAGGCCATGGGACAACATATAAAGTTATTACAGTTTATTTACTGGTGTACAGTAAGAGTTGGATATTTACATCCACCAGAATTTCTTTCTGTGAAGACAAACCTGCTGGGAGAGAACCCCAAAACAACCGAAAAACAACCGAGGGGTTTTTGGAGCCTTACCTCTACATTCTGGGTGTGTGATGGATGAGCCTAATGAAAGTCAGGGTGAAGATGAGGGTGGGGGGTGGGCTGGCAGATTATCATCAAAATAAGATAATAAATGCTTTTCTACAGAAATAGAGAAATTGAGGCTTTGCCTCAGTGGTCCTGCCTCACTACAGATGTATTTGTATCAGTTTCCTAGGCCTAGTGTAACAAAGTATCACAAGATGGGTGGCCTAAAACATCAGAAAGGCACTGTGTCACAGTTCTGGAAACTACAAGTCCAAAACCAACGTGTCAGCATGTCCCTGCCCACCTCTGACTGTTTTTTCCTTGTGTATCTCTCTCTTCTTCCAATAAGGACATCGCTCATGTTGGACTAAGGGTCCATTCTTCTTGGACCTCATCTTAACTAGTTACCTGTGCACCAACTCTATTTCCAGGTAAGTTCCATTCTGAAGTGCTAGGGTTTAGGACTTCAACGCATATGTTGGGGGACACATTTCAACCCATAAGAGTATTCTTGGAACTTTTTTTTTTTTAAGATTTTATTTATTTGACACAGAGAGAGAGATCACAAGTAGGCAGAGAGGCAAGCAGAGAGAGAGGGGGAAGCAGGCTCCCTGCTGAGCAGAGAGCCCGATGCGGGGCTCTATCCCAGGACCCTGGATCATGACCTGAGCTGAAAGCAGAGGTTTAACCCACTGAGCCATCCAGGCGCCCCTATTTATTACTTTTTTAAGACTAAGAAAACACTGGGTCTGGTCGGTTTTAGTGTTGTGTCCGGATTGAGACCCTCCCCAAAACAACTCACAAAAGGCAGGCTGGATGCAACAGCAAGAGGATTTATTTCCAGCTAGCTGGGGCTCCCACCAGCACACACGACGCAGCGCAGTGCTAAGGTGAGAAGCCCCGCCTCTCCCCTTCGCAGCATTTTTATGCACTCGAGTAAACAAGCACATTCGTCACTACACACGTAGGTGAGTTCCTTATTCTTTATATGGCAATTACCTAAATCTTTGCATTTCATTGGTGCACTTGAACAACTCAGGGGCTAGGTGTCACACAGGGAAGCGGAAGAATCTAAATTCCAGGAATAGTTTCATGCCCGTAGCCTAGGCCTGTCTTTTTCTGGCTTAAAATGAACCCTGTCATGGAGGAAAAGTAATCTACACTAACTTACGGTTAGAATTAATTACTTAAAACTGAACTCCACATTAGCTGAGAAAGCAGATATCTGATGACTTCTTAAACACAGAGACTTATCTACCATTCCTGCCATTTCTGCTAAGATAGAGTATACTAAGCAACTAGGTTCCCAAAAGATTTTTTTTCCAAGAGACACCTCAACAAACTGTGAGTTTGATGATGATTTTTTTTAACAGTTAATGAAATTTACATTACACATTTTGGAGATTTATATTTTACAACATTCAGGAAAATTAAGTGGAATTATTTTGTTTCTGGTTTCTAGTCATATCATCTCCCTTTTTCCCTTTTACTTTCTGAGACAAAAGTTCTCCATAAAACTCTGTTATACTAAGCAAATCATAATCCATTGAGCAAAATTGAAGCTTAATATTAGTTAAACTTAAGGTTTTCTTTTTCTTTTTTTTTTGAACTTAAGGTTTTCTAAAAGCAGCTTAGCATCCATTTATTGCTACTTAACTATGCTTCTCAAGTGATGTATCAAAGTATTCAGCCAACTACACAGACCTCTTGGAAGACTCCAGTCTTTACAGAAACAAAACACAGTGTGGTTGTTTATCCAATTATATCAGTTGTATATAGAACCTTTGTGTGTGTGTGTGGGTCCGTGTATGAATGGAAATGAGATTGGTGATAATTTAAAACCTTACAATCTAGGGGTGCCTGGGTAGTTCAGTCTGTTAGGCACCTGCCTTCAGCTCAGGGTATAATCCCAGGGTTTGGGGATCGAGCCCCACATCGGGCTCCCCGCTCAGCTGAGAGCCTGCTTCTCCCTCTCTCTATGCCTGCCTCTCTGCCTACTTGTGATCTCTCTCTCTCTGTCAAATAAAAATCTAACAAAAATCTAACATAACAAATAAAAATCTAACAAAACAAAACAGAAAACTCACAATCTGAACAAGATCTTCCCCTCCTTAGAGCCATCCTCTCCCTCCCACACTCTTCTTTGTTCCATTCTCTCCCACTGGGGTTTTTCCATCTCCAAGTATGACCAGTTTTGGTAAAGATGCTGTACACATTATTACCATCATATTTTTTAGATATAAAAATTGAGGTATAATTACATAATAAAATGAGAATGGCATGCAAATGTGTACTTCAAAATAAAGAGATTAGTAAACTTCACAATTGGGTCTCAATTTTATTTTTCTAGATTCATTTTCTTTCCTCCCCTCTACCATGCTCACCCTTACAGAGCTGTCCTTTATTTTAAAATTGTCTCAAGTGCTGTGCTCTATTCAGGGAGTTTCCCCCCACCGGAGAGCTCTTAGGTCAAGATCCAGTTACTTCCTGGGAGCTTTCCCCCAACACCCTTAGAGTAATGCAGCTCTTTTGGCACACTGCATGTGGTTCTCATTTTTTCCCTGTTCAATTATCAGTTTTAACTAGTTGTGAGTTCTTTCTCCAAGACAGGGGCAGGTGTTTTGTAGCTTGTCTTTCTTTGCATTGCAAGTGCGTAGCCCAATGCATGATACACAGTGAAGCGTTCGATAAATTATACTGTCAATAAGTGATAATTAACGCGTACGTATGTACTCCAGAGTTTTCACAGCGCGTTCGCACGAGCTCATTTTCTCTCTACCACAACCTTATAAAACAGCAATTACTGCCACCCTATCATTTCCTGCTTGTAGAGTCGTGGAACTCAGAGGTTAATTATCTTGCCCAGAGGCAATCAGTAGCAAAACATGACTAGAACTTGGTCGCCTGGCTCCAAATTCCCCGCTCTCCACACCCCAACAAGTTGAAGCTAGCGCCGACTTCGCACCACAACTTAAACTTGGGAGAGGCCACGCCGGCAGCACTTCCGGATATCAAGCTTGGAGATGCCCCCAGTCTACGCAGCACTTAACAGTTTTGGGCTCCAGCAACACTGACTGCGTGGGACCTTGGACTACATCTCCCAGAGAGCCCTGGGGCGAACCCTCAGGTGATTGGTTGAAATGGATCCGCCAATACAATGCGACGTGCTCGTACAGACCAATCATAGGCCGGAAGGGGCAGGAACTCCCACGCAGAGGCTAGATTGAGCGTAGAAACTACAAACGTTGTAAGGTGTCCCGAAGCCCGAGGGGCCTGAGATCCTCGGTCCTCGCGCGCCACGTCGTCCTCCTCTTCGGGTCCAGTCTGCGCCTTTCCCGCGACCCGCCGTCGGGTGTGTGGCCGCCAGCCCCGCGCGGAGGACAGGCTGGATGACCGGGAAGAGAGCACGTGCTCGAGCGTTGTAGCGGCCGAGGGCGCGCCTGTCGTCGCCACGCCGCGCCCAGGTCGGGCGGGAGGCTCCCCGCGCGGCGTGTGGTGCGCGGAAGGCCCCGGGCGCCGTGAGCTGCGAGCCGCGGGCTCCGGGCCCCTCAGTGCCCCCAGCGACCTGGGCCCCTGAGGTCGGCTGGCGCTGGCCAGCGTCGCTCTTGGCCGTGCCCTCCGGTGCAGAGTGCGACTCCCCGGCTTCGCCCCTGGCCTGCGGAGGAGGAGACTCGGCGGCATGTCACCCGCGCTGCCAGAGCTGAAGCCTTCCGGTAACGCTGCCACCCGCTCTCCGCGGTGGGGTTGTGTATTGAGTCCTGTCGTGAGCTCCTAATCCCTGGGGTAATTCTCGCCACCTGGAGACGCGCCGCCAGGTTTCCCCGCGAGCGGGAGGGCGGCACCTTTGAACTGGCGGATGAGCCGGGTGTTTCCACGCGGTTCTGCCGGGTTTCTTCCCCACCTGCACCCTTTCCTCCCCAGGCAGACTTTCAGCAGCAATGAGACACCGCGCTCTCCGCGCGCGCGCGCGCGAAACCCCTCTTAATGTCAAAGTAACTTTGCTTTTGGGTGCAACATATTCCAGCGGGGCGCAATGGAAGTTTTGCAAGAGTTAACGCTCTCAGTTCAATAAATACACCTGCTGTGCTCATCCAGAGAAAGTTCCTGTGTTGAGAGACGGTTAAGGAAACCCAGAGAACTATTTAAAACTTATGGGGACGTTTCATTTTCCACATCAGGGTTAGTGCAGTCATTCTGCGCACTCCAGTGGGCATAGAATCACTGTCTAAAATGAGCAGATAGTAGGTCGTGATGGGGAATAGTAATCTCAAGCGATTCTAGTGTTGATGGCCGGGAGATTAATACTGAGAAAAAACTAGTTTAGCTCAAGAACTGACAATATTTTCAGCTTTATAATGAGATCTGGGTCCCTAAGGTCATCCCTGGTTACAATTTTTGGTCCGACATACCTGTAAAAACATGTGAGGTATGAGGTAGGAAATGTGGAAAGAAGAGAACCTTCCTAAGGACAGAGCAGTAGCTGGGTGTGGGGGAGTGAGGGTGTTCAGCATGGCAGGGGGTGAATACTGAATTCATAACTCGGAAGGAAATTTATCAGAGGTGAACTAGTAACCCTGTTGATTCTAGGGTTCTGATATGGGACTGGTAAAATTGTTCTTGAAATGTGGCTGTGAAACATTTTATCACTGTTGCTATAAAAGAAGAGGTAAAGAGAGGCAGATCATACAGTTCTTTGAATAATATCTCTGTCTCATGACTGCTTGCCTTCCTATTTAATTAAGAAAGGGAATATGTGATTTCCCCTTCATCTAAATATATCAGCAGCAGAATGCCTTGGCTAAATGAGGGCAGTGCAGAGCTATATATTTTTGTTTCCCTTGTGAGAGTTGTTGGGGAGAATCTGCCCTGTTAAGAACCTGATTAGTCAGGAGTAAACTGTACAGAATGTTCTGTATGCAATGAACCGAATATAGGTAAGTATGAGCGTGTTTGGGTTATCATAGTTCTTCATGGAAGATCTCAGTGACTGCTCACCTCACTCAGGGAAAGAAGGTTTGTTAAGGTGACTTACTCTTAGGAGAAGGTTCTGGAGCGGCAGTGGTGATTAGAATCTGGTGAAAGATAACCCCCTGTTGGAAAAGCTTAGGGAATACATAAGGATAAGAAGAGTGAACTCTTAAACCAACAAATCTGGGAGGAATACCTCTTAGTTTCTCTAAAAGGGAAATCTTTAAAAAAAATTTTTTTTTAAGACTTTATTTATTTGACAGAGAGAGAGAGACAGCAAGAGAAGGAACACAAGCAGGGGGAGTGGGAGAGGGAGAAGCAGGCTCCTCGCTGAGCAGGGAACGTGATGTGGGACTCGATCCCAGACCCTGAGATCATGACCTGAGCCGAAGACAAACACTTAATGACTGAGCCACCCAGGTGCCCTCTAAAAGGGAAATCTTATCTCCTAAAGGATAAATAAGCATGTGGATGATGTAGAAGCTGGGGATTTTTAAGAGCCTGAGTTGGGGGGAGTTTTGGATTCAGTGCATGCAATTGCCATTTTATCATGTCCCCTTTTATCTCATTTTCTGTTCACAGTTCTCATGCTCCCACAGGTGGCCTTTCCCATATTGCCACGTATTCGTGTGTTTCCTTGTACTCTAGTGTGTGTATGTGTTTTTAATTTATGTAAATAGTATCTTGGTACTTGGCGATTTCTGACCCTTTCTCTCAGTATCCCACCATTATCGTACAGCAGGGCAGTGTTCCCCACGAGAATCTGCCACATTTTACCTGACCATTTCCCAAAGTTGTCGCCAATATGCCACTCCTGCAAACATCCTCTTCTGTGTTCCCGGTGGATCAAGCTGAGATTTCGTTTGGGAAATATACCTGGGATTGGGATTGCTGGGTTTTCCATTGCGTGGCATGCTTAATTTTTACCAAGGTCTGCTAGGCTGCTGTCCAGAATGGCTCTGTCCAGCAAGCATACTGGAGGGTTCACATTTTCTTTAGCATTATCCAGTTTTCTAATTGCTGTCCATCTGTTGGGTGCAAATGGGTGACATCTTGTTTTAATTCACCTCTGATCGCTAATGAGCTTGAGCATCTCTTCATACATTTGCTGGGTATTATTTTCTTCTTCCTTGACTTGACTGTTTGTATCTTTGTAGGGGTTCCTTGTACATTATAAGTGTTAGTTCCTTTCAGTTCGAGACATTGCAGAGTCTTCCTCCAATCCATAATCTGTTATTTTTGTCTATGGTAACTTTCATTTCATAGGAATCCTTAGTTTTTATGGAATCACATTCATTTTTTAAAAAAAATATTACAAGTTGGGCTTTTTTTTTTTTTTTTTAAGATTTTATTTATTTATTTGACAGAGAGAGAGATCACAAGTAGGCAGAGAGGCAGGCAGAGAGAGAGGGGGAAGCAGGCTCCCCACCGAGCAGAGAGCCCGACTGGGGGCTCAATCCCAGGACCCGATCATGACCTGAGCCGAAGGCAGAGGCTTTAACCCACTGAGCCACTCAGGTGCCCCACAAGTTGGGCTTTTTGAGTCTTAAGTCTTTCCCTATTCCAAGTAATGAAATATTCTATATGCTTTTTCCTTTTTTATGGGAATACAGTTTTATAGTATATTGTGATATTTAGTGGGAATCTTTCTACTTTTTCAAAGTTAATTTAGCATTCTCGGAACTTTCAGTCTTCCACAGAAATTACAGAGTATATTTGTCAAATTGCTAACAAAAAAATCATATTTTGTTTAGTGTTTAAAAAAAAAAAAGCTTTGATCTCTTGCTCTCCTTTATATGAGGCCTCCTTTCACAAGATCTCCAAATTTGTATATGTGGGGGTGAGGTTGTTTTATGGTAAATAATAAACTGTCTTAAAGACTGAAAACAGTTTCTATTTCTGGATTGAAAAGTGACTACAGTAGGGACCCCATGGAAAAGTGCTTCGACTTTTTATGGAAGTGGGAGGAGGGAGAGAGGCATGCTCCATTGTCAGACCTGCAAGGGGTACAGAAGTGCTCTTTCCTAAGGGCCGAGAGAGGGCAAGTAGCGCCCAGCCAAGCTGTAATCCAAGAGGATTATGAGGTGGAGGGCGGGGTGAATTTTGAAGCTCCCAGTAGAAGACTTATTGGGACGGGATTAGGTAGAATTTCCTACCAAGGGAGAAGGATTTGGAGCTAAAAGAAAGCAGGTTTGGGACAGCAGATGTGGGCTGTGTTGAGGGTAGTCAAGAAAACTTGAACCAAGGAGGGGGCTCCACGTCAAGAATTTTCAGGGACTCTGGTCAATATAGTTGAGGCTTTCCAGTAGTTCTTACAAACCTTCCCCACACATCTTTTCCCCCTGATTTTGAATCGGATTTTCACCTTCTTTAAAGCAGGTGTGAAGAAAAGCCTGCAGGATGAGATCAAAGCCATCCTGCGGGAGAGGATCATGGTGCTGGATGGAGGGATGGGGACCATGATCCAGCGGCATAAGCTAAGTGAAGAAGACTTCCGAGGTCACGAATTTCAAGAACATGCCAGGCCCCTGAAAGGCAACAATGACATTTTAAGTATAACTCAACCCAACGTCATTTACCAAATCCATAAGGTACAGTACTGCCATGGCTCCTGTTCTCATGCCACGAGGGCTCTGGAGGGTACAGAAGAAAAAGGTGATTCGTTCACAAAGAAGGCTTTGGGCACCAAAGAAAGGTCTTGCACTTCGGTGAGCATTCAGGATAAGGAGATGAGAAAGGTCGTTTTCCTGCCTCTGAGGCAGTTAAACTCCAGTGAAAGACCATAAAAATCTTGAACAAATTGGGCTTTTCACATACACTGCTTTACCTAGGTCACCACAACAGCCCTGATAAAGTAAGACCAAAAAGGTGGTCTTTATTCTTATTTTGTAGATTTGGAAGTTGAGGCTCACAGAGGTTAAAGAACTTGCCTGACGTCTGGGGGCTTCCTGACTTGAAATCCCATGGTCTTTCATTCCGTTTTCCTGTCTCCAATAAAAATGATTAGCTAGCATGAGTCAGGAGCAGGTAACTGGGATGGGAGATTTTTAACATTTAGAAATAAACATAGAGCAAAATTGTTTGGTCATGGTCAGAATTTCATAGAATTACAACCAGAAGAGATTTTGAGATGATTGAATCTGTTTTCCTCATCTGGATTCATTTAGAAGGATAAAGCGTGTTTACCAATGAAGTGAGAGAGTTTTATCTTCAGGAGAAGGACATTGTTACAGGTGTTTCATGCTCTTTTTTTTTTTTTTTTTTTAAATTTATTTATTTGACACAGAGAGATCATAAGTAGGCAGAGAGGCAGGCAGACACAGAGGGGGAAGCAGGCTCCCTGCCGAGCAGAGAGCCCGATGTGGGGCTCAATCCCAGAACCCTGAGATCATGACCTGAGCTGAAGGCAGAGGCTTCAACCCACTGAGCCACCCAGGTGCCCAGTGTTTCAGGCTCTTAAGGAGGAAAAAAATCCATCTAAACAAATCACTCTGTGATTACGTGATCCATCGAGAATGGAAGGGATCATTCTGTTGTGTGGTCAAGACTTTGTTCTAGGTCAGATGCAGAATGGCGTTCATTTGAAGAAAAGCTTAGAATGCCTTTCCTTTGCTCATAATGGGAATTCCAGGTACTGGGAGATTTAAAATTGATTTTGAAAAGGTGTGGTTCTGCAGGAAGAATGGTAACTAAGTTTTTCTGCAAGAAATACATATTGAGAATATGCAGTTAAAATTATTATAAAATCTGAGGCTATTGTAGATTGGGGATGTCATCATGGGTCTGAATTGCTTGGTATGGTTACAAATACACTTTTTAAAAAACTTTTTATTTATTTGTTCGCACAAACAGGGGGAGTGGCAGGCAGAGGGAGAGGGAGAAGCAGGCTCCCCGCTGAACAGAGAGCCCGATGCAGGGTTCCCAGGACCCTGAGATCATGACCTAAGCTGGAGGCAGTTGCTTAACCGGCTGAGCCACCCAGGCTCCCCACAAATAAACTTCTTATAACGCAGCATTTGAAATCACATGAGCTGTTGTGCCCTGTAGCTTCATCGTTATAGTTCCTGTGGATTATCACTAGATTCTAAGCTTCTGCAGGGCAAGATTTTATGCCTCTTTTTTCTCTCCTGAATCCCTACTGCCTAGAACATTATCGCCCACATAGGAGGTGCTCAATAAACATTTGTTAGAGGAAAGATTCCTTGCCCTGTGTATTGGGTAGGCATCTAGATGGAAGAACAAGGTTCCCACAATAGGTCCATGGTGTGGAAATGGCTGTAAGTCCAGTAAAGTGTGCCTGGGTGTCCCGTTCCTGGGGGCGCATTTACTAGCCGGAGATGTGGAGAGTGTGCCGTGTTCTCGGATGGAGAAGGGCAGCAGACTGGGTTTTTCTCACACAGGGCTATTGCTAGTGGAGCCGGTGACCATAGATCAGATCCCCTGATGTTTAATTTTAATGGAATGTCCGAGGTATGTTTGTACTACTCACTGAACAACGAGATGTCAGACTGCTCCCACCCATGAGTTCTGCTCTTGGAGAGCCCTAGACGAGCCCACCAACTGCCTGGCCCCGTTTTTCCCTTTCCACATACCCTGATTCCCACTCTTAGGTTTTAAATTTGGCAATAAAAAGTGAAACTGAAACCCTCGCTGCCTTGTACCCCCAGAAAGGCAGAGCCCCATGTCTGTGCTCACTCTCCCGCCCATCTGCCCCTTGCCCTTTGAAGCGTGGCCTGGGCGTGCCTGTACCCTCCAGGACTTATGAGTAACACCGTTTTCTCCCCAAAGTTTGGTTGTTGCTGAGCTGCCCGGAGGGCTGGTGCCGCCACACCTTGGGCTCCGCCCGGGGAGAGGTTTGTGGGAGCTTGCTGCGCGGAGTCCTGGCCCACAGCATCGCCCTCGCGAAACAGAATTCAGAACCTCGGTTAGCCTCTACAAATGCTGTCCTTCATGGCCTCCTTCCCTCCTGACAGCTTTCTCCATGAGAGGAGTAAGGAGCAGAGAAATTCAGTAGCTTGCCTCAGATCACACATTTTTTTAAATTGGCAACGGGATTGGAATTGAGGGACATCCTGCCTGGAGTCCCCGAGTGGGATATTGAGCCAGGAGAAGAGGCATAGGGAGAGGATGAAGAGCTAGAAGAAGCGCCTTCTAAACTGTATATTATGGAAAATTTCAAATCTACACCAAATTGGAGAAAACTGTTCACTTAGAAACTTTTCCCCTAATTGTAAAGACAATACATGTTTATTGCTTGAAAAAAAGTAGATAATATAGAAAACCATAAAAGAGAAAATCAAAGCCAGGAGATGTCAAAACCAAGACTAACTACTGTTCACATATTTTAACTTATATTTTAATCTAGTTATTATATGGGATTTTAAAAATTAAATTTTAATTATATTCATACTGTTTTATAATTTGCATTTTTATCTGTGTACGTGAGCATTAAATATTCTGAAACATGGTTTAATAGCCTCGTGATATATTCTACGTTTATATTATTACTTAACTAATTTACTTATTCTTCGGCATTAATGTTATTTCCAGTTTTTCTTGCTCTTTTTTGAAAAATTTAATTTGCTCTCATAAAACAAAACCCACGGATTGAGAATAAATTCACTTCTGACCACTACTCCAAATTTCTGTTTTTTCTCCCCCGATAACCATCAGTTGCTGTATGTCTTTCCAGATCAGTTTGTTATGCATTTATGTACATATGTGCATATGTATATATATGTGAAAACTCATACTATGGGTATATGTATGCTTTAAACTTAATGTGTCCTGTTTTACATATCAATTTTGGTTTCTATTCAACCATATTTTTTGGAGATCTTTCCATGTCAGTATCTGTAGTTATACACAATGTTTTTAGTGGCCACAAAGCATATATAAAATATATAAAATATTACATTATAAAATAGATACATTCTAGCTTACTTGGTTTTTTTCCCAACTGGTGGATATTTAGGATATTTATGATTTATTATAAATGAGAAATCTCAGCTTTCACTTCCCAGCTCTTCTGTAAAGAGTGTTTATTAGTTTGGGAGGGGTCGGATTTATTCACTGTTTGAAAATCAAGGGAGCCGAGAGATTCCAGAGTGTTCATCTGATTGAGGTTGAGGAGGTGTCATCCGAAGAAACGGGGAAGATGGGTTTCAAACAGGGAGGACAGGAAGGCACTGAGAGCCTCCGAGTTCTAGAAGGAGCACTGATCTGGCTCAGAAGGAGCACTGATCTGGCAGAGAGGGACTGAAACACTTATGGGCAGAACTGGACTCATGGAGATAGAGCCATCGGCAGTGGGGATCAAATTGTGCTGAGGCTGGGCCAGAACTTGTGTCATCACACAGCCACCCTGTGGGGTTGGGTTCTAGTACTTTCCATGAGGAAACTGAAGCTCGGGGTTTAAGGAACTTGATTCCATTCACCTAACTTAGCATGTGAACTGTGTTCGAATTCGAGCTCTGCGTTTGTTTACACCACTTTCCTCTCTGTCAGATCCTTGCATCTTTTTTGCATCTCTGGGCTCTAGTGCAGTGCCCGCGCTTAGTGAGTGGTCACAAGGTGTTTGGGGTGGTGCTGGTGATGAGCAGATGTGTTTATTGCGGGGGGACAGGGCCTCCGAAAGCCTGAGCCCCGATGTTGCTCTCTCTCGTTGCAGGATTACCTGCTGGCTGGGGCAGATATCATCGAAACAAACACTTTCAGCAGCACGAGCATTGCCCAGGCTGACTATGGCCTTGAACACTTGGTAAGAAAGCCATTGTTCCTCGTAACTAGGTTGCTCCTGGGCCCTTGCTGCCTTGACAGTTGCTAGCGAGGAAACCTCCAGAAGCTGCAGAGTCCCGCTGATGCCCAGCTGTCTACTGCTTGTGGTCAGACTGGGAAGACGCTCTGAATCTCTTCTGTTTCTGAACACAGCAGTCCATTCATTTCCTAACTGGTGTCTTTACGGGCTGGTAATCGGGTAAAAATGATACTTAGTGTGTAGTGGCTGCTGAGAAAGGCACAGTGGTCAGCTGTGAGGGCACCCTTTTTCCACCCTAGGTGGCAGATTTGGTTTCTTTTTTTAAATTGTCGCAAAACACATGTGATGTAAAATTGACCATCTCAGCCATTTCTCAGTGTGCGGTTCAGAGGGATTAGATACATTCATCTTACTGGGCAACCTTCGCCACTATCCACCTCCAGAACTCTCGTCATCTTGAGAAACTGAAGGTCTGTACCCGTTACATTCACTAGTAACTCCCTGTTCTCCCCTCACCCTCCTGGACCCCGGAAACCACCTCTGTACTTTCTCTGAATTTGTCTCCTCTAGGTGCCCCACATAAGTGGAATCGTATAGTTTTTGTCCTTTTATGACTCTCAGCTTAACGTTTTCAAGGTTCACTCATGTCATAGCAAGTGTTAGAATTTCCTTTTAAATGGAATAATGTTCCCCTGTATGTACGTGTGTGTAGACACACACGTGCGCGCGCACGCGCGCACACGCGCGCACACACACACATCATTTTGTTCGTTCATTTGTTAGGGACACTGGGGTCGATTCCACTTTTTGGTTATTGTGAACAGTGCTGCTGTAAACGTGGGTGTAGGGATAATCTGTTGCTTTCATTTCCTTTGATTACATCCTCAGAAGTGGAATTGCTGATTATAGACCCAGGAGTGGTAATCTTGTTTCATTTTTTGAGAAACCACCATACTGTTTTCCGTAGTGGCCGCACTATTTTGTATTCCCACCAACAGTGTGCAAGGATTCCAGGTTTTCTGTGGCTTTATTGACACTTGATATCTTCTGTTTTGGGGGGTTTTTGTTTTGTTTATTGATAGTAGCCACCCTAATAGGTGTGGGGTGAAGGATCTGGTTTCTTTTTAATCAACATGATGCTCCTTTTTCAGAGTTTGTAAAATGTGAACGATGGGCGTACATAGTAGGCGCTGCTGTACCCACGCTTGTGTGGGATTTTCCCAGATACATGCCTCTGTTTTCATGCAGTGCTGATTTCTCTCTTGATGTCAGGACTTTGTGAGATCTCGTGTCTTTTGGGTTATCAAAGGAAAATCATTAGTTTTGTGTAATTTAGGGCAGGAGTTGGCAAACTTTTTCTGTAAAGGGCCAGATAAGCAAATATTTTAGGCCTTGTGGGCCATGTTGACTAGTGAAGAGCAGCAATAAATAATATGTAGATGAATGATCTTGATTGTATCCCGGTAAAACTTGATTTATAAAACTGGCCCAGGCTACATTTGCCTTAGGACCTATAGAATTTGCCAACCCCTATTTTAGAATATTCTGGTTTCTTAATTACTAAATAATGAAGATCCAGCGCATAGGATCTCAGAAGGGCTCATGAAGACCACAAGTCTAGGACTTTCTAACCTGCTGTGAAAAAGGGTTTCTGGAGGCCCACGAACCTCTTTAAATTGTAGATATTACTTTGTGTGTTTGTATATACTTTTTATTTCCTAGTGAGGGGGTTCATGGCCCTTTACCAAATTCTAAAGAGGTTAATAATCTGCAAAGAGTTCGGAACTCCTGAGTACGGCCATCGTAGAGAGAAGGAAGTCAGGGCTTGGAGAGGTTGCCCAGGGAACCGCCCAGGCAGGTGCTGAGAGAGCCAGTCCTCAAATCTCAGGTCTCCTGTCTCTGAAGCCTGTGCTGCTTCCATTCCTGTGCTTTCTCAAATTCACAGAGCATTTAACTGCTTCAGCTTCTTTGACGTACCAGATGGCGAAGAGATTGCCCTTTGTTATCAGTTAGCTCATGTCATGGGGAAGAAGCTCGGAGTGGTTCTCCAGGACTCTTGGGTCTCCTGCTGCCTTCGCGGCTGTGGCAGCTGAGAGGCCTTCTCTGCTAAGGTTAATTCCCTGTTAATTCCCTCAACATTTCCTTACTGAATAAAACTGGATTTTCTAAGGTCACGAGTCCTTGGTTTATGGGGCGGAGGGGAAGGAGCACCCGCTAACATTTGCGTTGATGTGTAGGCCTACCGGATGAACACATGCTCCGCGGGGGTGGCCAGAAAGGCAGCGGAGGAGGTCTCCCTCCAGACAGGTAAGGAGTGTCTGCAAGGATGACTCCTTTGAGATTTGCAGCTGTCACGTGCTGTCTTTATTGCACTTTTCCCTTCTGTGACAAGTGGCCCCCTAGCAACACTGCAGATGCTGTTTCGTACTTGGGGGGGGCGGGTGACTTCTTTGCAGTTTCATAATCAAGCCCTCTAGAATCAGAATCTCTGATTCGATTCTGTCCCTGTGGGCCTTGGGCTCAGGGTTTACTCTGTTTACTGCGCGTTCTAGCTTCACTTTGTAGTTCTAGCTGCTTTGTATATTTATGCTTGCAGCTTCTCTGGATATTTACAGCTAAGGTGGTCATTCTCCTTTTGGAAACACATTATTAGGTAGCTCAGATGTTCTGGTTATTTGATCTTACCCAATAAAGCTCTCCTTACCCTTGTGATTGGCTCATGTAGGTGAAGAGCGTAGTCTGCGTCCTATCCCTAATGTCCTTGAAGGCTCTGCGCAGCCCACACAGGACTGTGGCATGAGATTCAGCCTTGCTGGGACATGAAAAGCGGCCTCTTGAAATAACTAACCCTCTGGCTGGCCGCCATAGCGTGACTTGCGCGCCAGCTGGTGGGGAGGCTTCGAGGGAGGGAAAGGAATGGAAGAAATATATGGAGCCTCTTAAGATTTGGAAATGTAAAATTATTGCCAAAGAGAGAAAATATAAAGGAGAATTGCTAGGAAGTGAGATACAGCATACAAATGAAGACTGAGGCAGTTTTTGAGAACTCTGCTTCTGGGAGATAGTGTTTAAATCCACGGACGTGGGGCGCCTGGGTGGCTCAGTCGTTAAGCGTCTGCCTTCGGCCCAGGTCATGATCCCAGGGTCCTGGGATCGAGCCCCGCATCGGGCTCCCTGCTCCGCGGGAAGCCTGCTCCTCCCGCTACCATTCCCTCTGCTTGTGTTCCCTCTCTCGCTGTGTTTCTCTCTGTCAAATAAATAAAATCTTTAAAAAAATAAATAAATAAATAAATCCACGGACGTGCAGAGGCTGTGACCCCAAAGGTCGCCAAGTCAGAGAATACGAAACCAGCGAAAGCAGGGACAGATAAGGACATTTTTCTTAGACGCACATTATTGTTCAGCTCTGGGGAAGGTAACCTGTTCAAGACTGGGTTACCAACTCGTCGGTAGTCTTCTCCCATTAAACCATAGAGCGTAACCTGGGTTACCGTCTTCAGAGGTGATAAGCAGTGTACCCTCGGCTTCCGTCATGCCATGGAGATGAATCTAACCTTTGAGGTTCTTTTTTTTTTTTTTTACCTTTGAGGTTCTTTTAGAAGCACCTGGGCTCTAGCCCGGAGGAAAGGTTTTTAAAGAATTATTAAAAGAGTGCTTACGGTAAGATTTGATCTGTTTCATACTTGAATTTTAGGCTTTATAATTGCTAAACCTGATTTAATAGTTCTCCCCCAGTGGAGGGCCTGCAGCATGATTTTGGGGAGCATTTCAAGTTGAACACTACCGTGAGGAGCTTTTCTAGAATCTGTGTTAAGTTCAGGACCTTGAAGATTCCTCAAGAGTAAGTGGAGATAATTTTTCCAGACATGGCTGTGGAGATAGAAAGGGTTAGTTATCCCTTTCTCCCTCATACCATAGCAAGTGTGAGAGGTTGTGACTAGATCCACCATATTTGCATCAGCTTAGCAGTCACCTTATTTTTCAATCACCCTATATTTGAGAATTTTCCCGGTGGGGTCTGGGATAGTTCCTATCCTCAGAGGCACATTTGCAGCCACATCTGTGCATTGCGTCACTGAGTGTGACCAAGACTATAAAGAGCCTCTTGTTGGTCCAGAAGAGGTCAAGTTTGTTGTCAAACAACCTAAGAAAATAACTTGCACTTTTGTACTTGCGAGTTGTGGATAAAGGATTATAGGCCTGTGTTCTAGGGGAAAATCTTCTAGCTTGTTGAGTCACAACAAAAAGGTCAAGCTGTTCAAAGATTTTTTACACTTGTTTTTCTTTTCCCAAAGGAATTAAGAGGTTCGTGGCAGGAGCTCTGGGTCCAACGAATAAGACACTGTCTGTGTCCCCATCTGTGGAGAGACCAGATTACAGGAACATTAGTGAGTATTGGAAATAACCTCTGACCGCCTGCAAGTACATCTGTGTTTCAGTGATCTTAAAATCTGTAAAGTGGGACCAATAACAAGCTCTTCCTCAGGGTTATTGTGACTTAATGGACATAAAGGGCTATAACAGTCCCTGGAATGTAGGAAACATCTAAATAAAAAGGCAGATCTTGTTATTACTACTACTATTCTTATTTCAAATGTACATGGTATTGGGAGCATGCTTCTTTATCAGCTGAGGAAATAAAACTAATCAAGAGAAAGCTTTAGACTGAGAAGTTGAGCAAATATGGACACCAGGCATTGGTCTATTAGAGAATAGCCCACTAGGCTCCCGTTTTATGTCAGAAAGTGCTCCAAACTATATAAACATACTGGCATTTTTGTCTTTATGAACTAGCGTACATAAACATACTTGCATTGAGATTTTATGAAAAATCTAGACATCGAGGTCAGTTTCTTAAGCATCAAGACAATGAAATACAAAAAGAATTAAACTTAGCTGAATAATACTGATACTTTGTATGGTGAAGAATATTGTGTAGATGACAAGTTCAGGCAAGCGTGGTTTGTAGGTTTTTGGTTATAGAACTTTCCATGTGGTGATGTCATAGTTCTTCACCAGGGGTTGCTTGTACTGGACTTAGCAAGGTCGATGCCCTCTTTGGTCTAGGCTTGACTGTGAGGGGCTAAGTTTTCCTTTCTCTTGTGCTGAGGCTAGAGGAAAATGGTGAGAGTAAATGGCAAGAGGTCCCTGGGAGGTAAGTGGTGAGAGGGATGACCTCTCAAATGGAAATGGACAACTCAAGATGTTTCTAACAAAAATTGTACCTGGAATGCCTAAACACTTTGGTTTCAGACTGAAATTGCCCTATAAGGCAGGTTTTTTCTCTGACAGGAGTGAAGTCCACAGGACTGAAGCCTTTTACCATAGCCAGTGTGAGAGGATGTGACTAGACCCGCCATGTTCCCAAGTTAGGGTGACGTGTTTCTCTCCTTGTTTCTCACACTCATCCCCTAACTGATTAAAACCATCCCTGGGAAGAATGATTTACTTTAAAGGTGTTGAAAATAAGGTACAGGGCTCATGAAACCATGTACCTTCCTGCTCACTCATTTCTTGGCTCGTACGGGGGAATTGGAGGTTGTGTGGTAAGTGTTAAGGAGTGACTGTGTTCAGTCTACAGGTTTAATTAACATCGCTGCCCCATTTCTGTATTTGGTTTCTCATAATAGGTGATGTTGTCCTTAAATCAAGCATTAGAAACCAGCAATAGTTGACAGGTGCCAGGCCTGAGGACAGCATGTCTTGGCCATTGAGAGGATTTTGATAACTGACCTCCTGGATGTGCTTTATTTTTTGCAGCATTTGATGAGCTCGTTGAAGCATACAAAGAGCAGGCCAAAGGGCTTCTGGATGGTGGGGTTGATGTCTTACTCATCGAGACTATTTTTGATACTGCCAATGCCAAGGTGAGTTGAGGGCTTCTGGATGGTGGGGTTGATGTCTTACTCATCGAGACTATTTTTGATACTGCCAATGCCAAGGTGAGTTGAGGGCTTCTGGATGGTGGGGTTGATGTCTTACTCATCGAGACTATTTTTGATACTGCCAATGCCAAGGTGAGTTGAGGGAGACGAAAGGGACGGCCAGGGTGGGGGTTGTGATGATCCCCCAGTGGGGCAAGAAGACCATCACACCATTGTCAAAGTTAAGTGAAAGTCTTCTGTTCC
>CM053617.1:7678309-7705317 GCA_028646535.1 Procyon lotor | reverse complement strand
CCTAAACAGCTCCTGAGCTTTCCCAGAGCCATCTCTTGATCATCGCTACATCTCTAGGGCTTGATAGAGGCCTTGGTGTGTCTGACGGCTGCAGTAAACGTTTAGCAGGAAAACTGAAGATAGGACAATGTAGGGGTCTCTGAGGACAAACGTTACCTAGTTTACTTTCGAATTTTTTTTCTTCCCTCAGATATTTTGACCTTTCCTCCTTTCATTCTCTTGCTCTCTTTCTCACCTCCGTTACTGAGTCTTAGTTCGTGATCTGATTGCAGCCCCCGGATGTGTAGATGAAACCCCTGCGTCGCCCTAAGTGCCATGTGGCTCTTCAGTGTGCTAACCGTCCCCAGAGGACGTCCATAGAGGATGTTCTCCGGCCCCTGCCTCACCCCCGGGGATCCAAGGATGATGTTTTTGCGGCATTTCAACAATTTATATTTCTGTTCCTTATGCAAACATGCAGTGAATTCTAACTTTTGACACACTCAGTTGTTCTTTTTTTTTTTTTTTTATTGTTATCCTATATTTCATTCTATTTCTTCAACATTTACCTGTAGCCCATTCACAGAGAGAATGTACCTGGTCTCTGATTTGTTAGGAATCTTACAGACCACAGGGGCAGATAGGCGGTTGGAAGGCAGCCCAGGAGCTGGAGAACCGTATCAGGTCCTATTTATATTGTTCCAGGTTCAGAACTCTGAGGAGCGTCTCCTGGTTTTCTTTCTAGTTCAGTATTAAGGGTCCATCTCAGTATAGAGGAGTCATGTTAACAAATACATGATAATTTAAAAAATATGTGTATATGCACATATATGTGTATATATAACCAGATAGTGTGTAACAAAGTGACTGTGTAAGAAACTATCCCTTACTGATTCATGATTCTGGCAAATGGTACCATATGTTCACTAAGTGTAATGGGACAGAGCCTTTGTATTATTATTATTCATTGAGCATTGATTGAAATCCTACACTGTGCCCTGGAATATGAGCAAATGGGAAACAGTCCACACAAGGAGAAATACATAATTACACTAAAATATAAAGTATCGACTGCTGTGTAGAAGTGTGAACACAGATCTGGCCGGATAGACGGAGTACTGGTCCTTGCGAGATTCAAGGCCGGCTTTGTCCAGAAGGTGACACTTGAGCTGGTTTGTGAAGCGTGAGTCAGAGTTCACTAGGCAGAGGCAGATGGATGTCTCGGAATGAGCGAACAGCAGGAGAAGGACTGCATTTTTCTGAAACATTCTAGTATACCTGATGTCACTTGCACTTGACCCTCACTGCTGATTGGGCATTGTTTTCTCATGCCCCGGGTGCGGATCTGAAGCCCACCTCCCTCTTGGACCAGATGAGTTAGGATTGGAATGAAGTATAGAGAAAGTCTAGGATCCTTTCTAATGAGAATATGATGATTTAAAAAAATTTTAGTTTATTACCTTTGAGTGTGGCTGACAGCACAAGATAAAAAAACCCACAAAAAAACAGTAAAAGCATTTCACGTGCAGACTGGTGCCACAGATCAGGTTTGTTCAAGGTCTGTAACTTAGCCGTGCATAGGACCTGGGAATTTTTTTTTTTTTAATGGAGGTATAACTGACTTAAAGTACTCTGTTAGTTTCAGGTGTACAACATAGTGGTTTGACATTTGTGTACGTTGCATGATTGCCACAGTAAATCTAGTTGTTGTCTGTCACCATACAAAGTTAACACAGTATTACTGACTGTGCTCCCCATGCTGTATGTGACATCCCATCGAGTTGCTCTTTTGTGACTGGAAGTTTGTGCTTCTTGATTTGCACGCCTTTCACCTCCACCCCCACAACCCTCTCCTCTGGCAACTATCGTCTGTTCTCTACATCTGTGAGTCTGGGTTTCGTTTTGTTTTGTTTTTTAAATTCTGCGTGTAAGTCAAATCATGTGATCTTGGTCTTTCTCTGTCTTATTTCACTTAGCGTCACACCCTCATTGGCTATTGTAAGTAATGCTGCAATGAACATAGGGATACATGTATTTTTTTGAAATAGTGTTTTTGTTTTCTTTGGATAGATGCCCAGTAGTGGAACTGCTAGATCATAGGGTATTTCTGTCTTGAATTTTTTTTTTGGAAACTTCCTACTGTTTCCTGTAGCGGCTGCACAAGTTTGCATTCCCACTGACAGTGCACAAGGGCTCCCTTTTCTCCACATCCTCTCCAACACTGGTTGTTTCTTGTGGTTTTGCTACTGGCCGATCTGGCGGGCTGTCAGGTGATGTCCCACTGTGGGTCTGATTTCGATTCCCCTGATGATGAGCAATGTCGACCATCTTTTCCTGGGCCTGTTGGTTAACTATATGTCTTCTTTGGAAAAATATCTATTCAGATCTTCTGTTCATTTCTTTTTTTTTTTTTAAGATTTTATTTTTTTATTTGACAGAGAGAGAGATCACAAGTAGGCAGAGAGGCAGGCAGAGAAAGAGGGGGAAGCAGGCTCCCTGCTGAGCAGAGACCCTGATGCGGGTCTCGATCCCAGGACCCAGAGATCATGACCTGAGCCGAATGCAGAGGCTTTAACCCACGGAGCCACCCAGGCGCCCCTTCTGTCCATTTTTTAATTGGACTTTTTGTTTTTATTGAGTTGTGTGAGTTCTTAATATATTTAGGATATCAGCCCCTTATCAGGTAGATGCTTTACATGTCATCTGTGCACAGGGGCCCTGCTGATCTTCTCTGTACCGTTCTTGTCAAAGCGAGCCGCAGATGGTCGATTTGCAGATATCTTCTCCCTTTCTTTCCACAGGCTCCCTTTTAGTTCTGTTGATTGTTCTCTTTGTGTGGACAAGCTTTTTAGTTTGATGTGGTTTCAATTGTTTATTTTCATTTTTGTTTCCCTCATGTTTGGAATCAGATCCAAAAACAAAAACATTGCTAAAATGGTTATCAGGGAGCTTGCCACCTATGTTTTCTCTCGGAATTTCTCTGGTTTTCAGTTCTTACATCAAGCCCTTAAATCATTTTCAGTTTGTTTTTATTTTGTCTGATGTAACAGAGCCATCCAGTTTCACTCTTTGGCACGTGGCTTTCCAGTTTTCCCAGCACTATTTCTCGAAGAGACTGTTCTTTCTTCAGTGCATATTCTTGTTTCTCTTAGTGTAAATTAATTGACTGTGTATGTGTGGGTTTATTTCTGGGCTCTCTTTTCTTCAGTTGATCTGTGTGTCTGTCTTTAGGCCAATACCATTGTTTTGATGACTTACCACTTGGTAGTATGAACTGAAATCCAAGCATGTGGTGTCTCCAGGTTTCTTTGTCTTTCTCAAGATTTTTTGCCACCAAATTGAACCTACAAGAAATGGATAAATTCCCAGAAACTTACAACCTTCCAAGACTGAATCATGAAGAAACGGAAAAGCTCAATAAATGAATTACTAGTAAGGAGATTGAAACTCCAATCAAGGAGATTGAAAAAATCAAAATCTCAAGATGTTTTGGCTTGGAGGGTCTTTTGTGGTTCCACAGAAATTTTAGTTCTATGAAGTGTGCATATTGGAATTTTGGTATGGATTGTGCTGTAGATTGCTGTGGAATCTGTACATTGCTTTGGGCACCTTGGACATTGTCACAATATTCTTTTATTCCATGAGCATGGATATCTTTCCATTTCTTTGTGTCTTCAGTTTTTTTCACCAGTGTCTTATAGTTTTAGTGCACAGGTTTTTCACCTCTTGGTTAAAATATTCCTAGGTATTTTATTCTTTTTGATGCAATAGTATGGGATTGTTTTCTTAATTTCTCTTTTTAATAGTTTGTCATTACTGTATAGAAATGCAATGGATTTTTGTTTTGTATTTGAATTTTGTGTCCTGCAGCTTTACTGAATTCATTTATTAGTTCTAGCAATTTTTTTTTTTTTTTTAGTGGCACCTTTAGGGTTTTCTGTATATTGTATGATACTATCTACAAATAGTGTGTTTTACTTCTTTCCAATTAGAATGCCTTTTATTTCTTTTTGCCTAGTTTCTGTGGCTAGAAATTCAGATACCATGGTGAATAAAAGTGGAGAGAGTGGCATCCTTGTCTTTTCCTGGTCTTAGAAGAAAAGCTTTAGCTTTTATCATTGACTGTGATATTAGCTGTAGGTTTGCCATATATGGTTTTTATAATCCTGAGGTGTGTTCCCTCTATACTTTCTTTGTTGAGAGTTAACATAAGTGGATGTTGAATTTTGACAGATGTGTTTTCTACATCTTTTGAGATGATCATATGAGTTTCATGTTTCATTCTGTTCATGTGGTATATTACATTGGCTGACTTGCAGATGCTAGACCGTCCTTGTATCCCTGGAATAAAATCCCTCTTGATCATGGTGTTTGATCCTTTTAATGTATTGTTGAATTTGGTTTGCTAATATTTTGTTGGGGTTTTTGCATCTCTGTTCATCAGTTTTGGTTTTGGTATCAGGGTAGTACTGACCTCTTAAGGAGGTTTGGAAATATTTCCTCCTCTTCAATTTTTTGAAAGAGTTTGAGAAGGATAGGTATTACATTTTCTTAGAATGTTTTGGTATAATTCACGAGTGAAGCGTTCTGGTCTTGGACTTTTGTTTTTTGGAGGTTTTTGATTACTGTTTCAATCTCCTTACTAGTAATTCATTTATTGAGCTTTTCCGTTTCTTCGTGATTCAGTCTTGGAAGGTTGTAAGTTTCTGGGAATTTATCCATTTCTTGTAGGTTCAATTTGTTGGCATATAATTGTTCACAATAGATGATTTTTGTATTTCTGTGGGGTCAGTTGTAACTTCTCTGCTTTCATTTCTCATTTTATTTATTTAGCCTTCTTTTTTCTTCGTGAGTTTAATTGAAGGTTTTTCAGTTTCATTAAGAACCAGCTCTTAGTTTCGTTGACCTTTTCTATTTGTCTTTTTAGTCTCTATTTTATCTTTTTTTTTTTAAATGATTTTATTTATTTGATAGAGAGATCACAAGCAGGCAGAGAGGCAGGCAGAGGGAGAGGAAGAAGCAGGCTCCCTGCTGAGCAGAGAGCCCAATGCGGGGCTTGATCCCAGGACCCTGAGATCATGACCTGATCAAAGGCAGGGGCTTAACCCACTGAACCACCCAGGCACTCCTCTATTTTCATTTTTTTATTTTTAAAAAGATTTATTTTAGAGAGAGAGAGCCATAGAAGCAGGAGGAGGGGCAGAGGGAGAGGGAGAGAATCTCAAGCCAACTCCAGCTCCCTGCTGAATGCAGAGCCTGATGTGGGGCTTGATCTCACCATGGTGAGATCATGACCTTAGATGAAAGCGAGGGTTGTCTTTTTAACTGACTGAGCCACCCAGGTGCCCCATCTATTTCATTTATTTTTATTCTGAACTTTATTATTCCCTTCCTTTTGCTAACTTTGGGCTTCATTTATTCTTATTCTAGTTCTTCTGGTGTAAAGTTAAATTGTTCATTTGATATTTCTTTTGTTCTTAAGGCTGACCTCCATTACTCTTCAGAGAGTCACTTTTGCCGCTTCCCATAGATGTTCGTGTGTGTCGTATTTCTGTTTTCACTTTCTTTAGGTATTTTTAAATGTCTCCTTTGATTTCTTCTGTGACTCAATAGTTGTTCAGTAACATGTTTCATCTCCATGTATTTGTAGTTTTTCCAGTTTTCTTCCTATAATTGATTTCTAGTTTTATACCGTTGTGGTTGGGAAAGATCCTTGGTATGATTTCAGTCTTCTTTAATTTTTTGAGACTTGTTTTGTGACCTAATGTGTCATAGGGAATGTTTGTGTACACTTGAGAAGAACATGTATTCTGTTGCTTTTGGATGGAAAGTTCTGTATATATCAGTTAAGTCCATTGGTCTAATGTGTCATATTAGGGCCAATGTTTCCTTATTGATTTTCTGTCTGGATGACCACCACTTATGGAAGTGGTGTGCTAAAGTCCCCTGTTGTTGTGTTGCTGTCAATTTCTCCCTTTAGGTCTGTTAATAATTGTTTTATATGTTTTGTTGCTCCCCCGTTAGGTGCTTATATATTTATTGTTGAATTTTAAGGATTTTTTTTAAGTTTTGGTTACCATTTCTTTATGTTTTGGTTACCATTTCTTTATCAAATATGTGTTATGCAAATATTTTCTCCCAATCTGTGGCTTGTCTTCCCATGCTTTTAACGGTATAGTGTCTTTCACTAAGCTGAAGTTATTGATTTTAGTGAGGTCCAGCTTATCAGTTTTTTTTTCATTGATCCTACTTTCAGTGTTTTGTCTATAAATTCATTGCCAAATTCATGGCCTTCTAAGTCTTCTCCTGTGTTATCTTTTTTTTTTTCTTCCAAGTTTTTCTTTAAATTCCCGTTAGTTAGCATACAGTATAATATTAGTTTCAGACTGTGTTATTTTATTTATCTTTATATCATTAATAATTTTGCAGCTTATATTTAGGTCTGTGATCCATTTTGAGTTAATTTTTTTGAAGGTGTGAGGTTTGTGTCTCATTGGAGTTTTTTCCAATGTGAGTGTCCATTTGTTCCAGCAATGTTTGCTGAAAAGGAAGTCCTTTGCCTGTTGGCTTGCCTTTGCTCCTTTGTCGAAGATCAGTTGACTAAATTTGTGTGTTTCTTTTTGTAGACTCTCTGTTTCATTCCATTGATCTGTTTGTCTCTTCTTTCACCAGTATCGTTGATTACTTTAGCTTTTAGTATCAGTCCTTCAACTTTGTTCTTTTCCTAGTATTGGATTAGCTACTCTGGGTTGTTTGCCTGTCCATATACACATTAGAATCAGTTTGTTGATAGCTACAAAATAACTGCCTAGAATTTTCATTGGGTTTGTGTGAATGAATATATATATGTAATAGAGAAGAGCTTGCATCTTAATAATACTGAGTCTTCGTATTCATGGCCATGGAATATCTTTTCCCCTACTTAAATTTGCTTTGATTTCTTCAGAGTTTTGTTGTTTTATGGTATTCTTCAGGTAGATCTTGTACGTGTTTTGTTAGAATTATACCCCACTGTTTCATTTGTTTTGGTGCCAGTGTTAATGGTATCGTGTTTTTAATTTCTAATTTCAGTAGCTCATGGCTGGGATACAGGTAAACAATTAACTTTTTTATATTAACCTTGTGTTTTGCAACCTTGCTTTCAGTGCTTATTAGTTCCAAGAATTTTTTAGTTGATTCTTTGGGATTGTCTACCTCTTGCCTGTGAACAAGATGGTTTTATGTCTTTCTTCCTAGTCTGTATACCTTGTATTTTCCTTCTCTTCTTGCATTAGCCAGGACTTCCAGTATGATGTTGATTAGGAGTTGCAGATGGACATCCTCTGTTTTGTTCCCCGACTTAGGGGGAAAGCATCTAGTTTTACATCATAAAGTTATAATGTCGTCTGTGGGTTTTCTGTAGATATGCTTTATCAAGTTGAGGAAATTCTCCTCTATTCCTAGTTTGCTGAGAATTTTAAATCATGAATGGGTGTTGTATGTATTTGTTCAATAAACTTTTTATTTTGGGGTAATTTCAGATATACAGAAAAGTTGCAAAGATAGTAGAGAGACTTTCCATATACTCTTCATCTAGTTTCTCCTAATGTTAGCATCTTACATAACTGCGATCCTTTTGTCAAAACTAAGAATAGTAATATTATTAACTAAATTTCAGCCTTTATACAGATTTCAAATGTTTCTATAATTGCCCTTTTTTCTGCCTCAGGATCTAATTTAGTATACCACATTGCACTCAGGAATCATAGTAAAAGAAAAAAATTGAAATATGAAAAACTAACAGATCACATAGCCTATTAGCTTCCTAGTTAATTTTCGAATTCTCGAGGACTCCAGGGACCCCACTGAGAGTGATATTGGAAGAGTTTCAGGCCCTCCCCCATGAAAACTTCTATTAGAACAGCTCTGCTTGGCTCTGTTTGATTTGAGTCCATAGTAAGTTTCATTTGCAAGATGAAACTTGGTTTTGTAGATGTACCAGCTTAATTTATAAGAGGACGAACTGTAAGTCCAGGGTCACCTTGCAAGTCAGTTAGAGAGCAATGACTACTCAGTCTTGGTCTTCTGGACTCCTGGTTTGGCTTCCAGGTATCCTTATTGTGCCTTCTCTTCTACCTCCATGATTTTCCTTTTTCCTTCTCATACGTTTTGCTTTCAGATCAGACGTCTGTTAGCAGTGATAGTGATAGTTGGCTGGCATTTCTGTTTTCAGTATACCAGTAACCAAACTGAACTTCTTCAAAGAGATACCATAGGCAGGGTCCTTTAGCTGTGAGATCATCTGACATTGGAGACATGGACAGAAACATTCAGAGCTTCAGCGGACTTCAGTGAAATGGCTTTGACTATATCTGAATACAGGTGCTAAAGCTAAAGTGAGATTTATTATCTGCTTGGTTTTAAATATAGCCCTGTCTTTATTATAACGTTTGATATACATAACTATTTTGTATACAAGATGATGCTCCTGATACCTTTTTGTTTTTACAGCATCGGATTAAACTGTGCTCTGGGTGCAGCTGAAATGAGACCTTTTATTGAAACAATTGGAAAATGTACAACAGCCTATGTCCTCTGTTATCCCAATGCAGGTGTGTATTTCTAGAGAGTTGCACATGGGGAAATCCAAATACGCACAACAGGGGTAGGTAGGGTTAAAAGAGTTTGGCTGAAAGAGTCGGTTTTGTAGGTCTTGGTACATAGTTGAAATTCAGTGGCCGTTTTCTAAATGAAGAGTATTTGGGTCTAGACCACTGCTTGCCTCTAGACAAGAACAGTTTGACTCAGCCTGAAAGCTTCAGGATTGGACAGAACTTTGGGGGATGAAGCCTAGTTACAGAGCTTTGCTTTAGGTGACAGTGCTGGCCATGTGACAGAGCCAAAGAGATGAGTGCCAAGAAGGGGAGAGGGAGCCCTCCTCTCTGTTCTGCTATTTTTAACAACCTGTGTGTTAGCTTTTTCCTTCCCGAAAGTTTGCACTTCTGTCTTACTAGATAGGGATACAAATATTTACAGACAGTTCTCAAACTGTCCAGTTAGAAATTAGTGACCCATTCTGGATTAACCAAATTTGCTTAATTCGATGCTAAAATTTTACTTGGGAAATTTATTTGAAAATTTGAACTTGGGAAAATTTGAGAACTGGTTATGTTTTGTGTTTGTTTTTAATTCATATCGTCAGGTGCTCATTAGTTCAAAAAGGATATATAGTAGTTCCCCAACCTCCAGCCCTAAGCAGCTAGCTGAGAAGATTGAGTTTCCTCCATGGGAAGGGGATGGGGTTGGAGAAATTCTGTCCCAGATGGTAGTCTCTCTTCTTTCAAATGGAAGAGAAATAGTCTATGTTTACTTGCTCCTGTGATTTTTTTTTGGGGTGGGGGGTTGCAGTATCTCTGCCTTTTACTGTGTTCAGTATTGAGAACTATGACTTGTTTTTTCAAGCAATCACCATTTAATTATAAATATAAAATTTCCTAACTTTTACACCTACATCCTCACGAACACTAGCATATTTGTTAAGATGGTTTTTAGTAATGCTTGAAATATGCTTTCTTAGGTCTTCCCAACACGTTTGGTGACTACGACGAAACTCCGCATATGATGGCCACGCAACTAAAGGTTAAGGATGGTCTTTCATTTGTTTTTTTAAGATGTAGAGAAATGGAATCTTAGGTTTAGAATATTTAGAAGTAGAATTTCTAAAGAAATCCCAGTGTATATATAAAAAAAAGTCTAAATATATATAAAAAACAACCTAAATCTACCACCTAATATTGGTGGTAGAGGCAGAGGGAGGGGCTTGCCGTCTGCGTCTTTCTCCCCATCTGGCCCTGGCGGCTGTTGGACAATCCCCATTCAGGCCAGACCCAAACTAACAGAAACTGGCCATCTTTCCGCAGTCGTCTCCAGTAGGAGTCTCCCTACCCCACTTCACCCTAACCAAACTGCTGGGTGGAGTAGATGTCCTCCGTACTCCCTGTGGTCGCCCACACACCTCCCACCTTTGAATCCCGGGTTGTGGGACCATAGTGCCCACTAACCTGTGGGTCTCTTCCTCATTCCTTGAACTTTGAGCTTCTGGCTCACTAACATTCTCTCCTAAATGATTTCTGACTTCATTCTTGTGATTTCAGTTCTTTATCTAGTAGATGATCTTTCCAGTGCTCTGACTTCCCAGTTGGTTGACTTCCTGTCTCAGTTACTGTCTTTTGCTAGCTAGCGTATGATCAAACTCTAGACCCACAGTGTCCCATATGTAGCCATTACCATGTGGTTATTGGAGAACTTGAAATGTGACTGAGGAACTGAATTTTTAGTTCTTTACTTTCTTTTTTAAAGATTTTATTTATTTATTAGAGAGAGAGAGAGGGAGAGCACAAGTGGGGATGGAGGGAGGGGCAGAGGCAGAGGAGGAAGGAGAGGGAGAAACAGACTCCCTGCCAGGGTGCCTGATGCTGATGCAGGACCCTGGGATCATGACCTGAGCCAAAAGCAGACGCTTAACTGACTGACCCACCCAGGCACCCATGTTCTTTAAAATTTAAAATTAATTTGAATTTAAAAAATGATGCTCACTTTATGTGGTACTTGATATGCTATCCAGCTCAGCGTATGGGTTAAAAAAAATCTTTATTATGAGCAAGTAGGCAAATGATTATGTAATTGTACTTAAAAATGGTGTGAAGGATTTCATAACATTTCAACTATTTTCTGCTTTTAAACTGACATCCGGAGCACGTAAAAGCTTTATATCTTGGATTAAGTATGTTTAACTCTCTGTTTATAACGAAAAATTCTTTATAGAGGAAATGTCATCTCCTGCTGAATGGGGGAGGCAAATTTAGAATTCAGACAGACTCTGAAACTTCCTCTTTTCTGAAATGCAGGAGTTCGCTACGGACGGCTTGGTCAATATAGTGGGTGGTTGCTGCGGTACTACCCCAGATCATATCAGGTAAGAATCGCTACTAAATACTGGATCTTTTGTTATGGGACGAATTGTGTCCTCCACCCCCCACCATTCATGTGTTGAAGTTGTTTCTTTGAATGTGACTGTATTTGGAGATAGGATCTCTAAAGAGATAATCTAGGTAAGATGAGATCTTATGGGTGGATCCTAATCCAGTACAAGTGGTGTCTTTGTGAGGAGAGAGGGGGACTTGGGGACAGGGACACACAGAGAAGGGACTGAATGAACGCGCAGGGAGAAGACGGCTGTCTCCAGCCCTTGAGGCCTGAGAGGAGACCAGCCCTGCCCACACTTCGTCTCAGACTTCAAGCTTCCAGAAACTTGAGAAATTGCTGCTGTTTAATCTACTGTAGCCTGTGGTATTTTATTTTGGCCACCCTGGCAAACTGAGATGCCTTTATATTGTGAAAAATTCCAAAAACAAAAATAGATAATAAAATGACTCTCTATGTACTTATCACAGAGCTTCCATAATTTTAAAGATTTTGCTATTCTTGTCTATTTTCCAACTTTTTCCCTTAGAATATTGCAAAGCAAATTCCAGGTGTCATGATATTTTCTCCTTAAACACCTAACTAATATTCAGAAAATTAGGAAGGGCAGAAAATATCTGCCCATATTTCTTGTGGGCAGATACCTGTCCCCGTTACTCGTCTCATGGAAGGAGAAGACGGTAAGACGACCAGGCACCTTGAGGTCAAGAGATGTCACAGTGTCATTGCTTACGCCACATTGTTGAGTGAGCATGTGAAGCACAGGGTTGTGGAAGAAGAGCCTGGCCAAGTGTGTCCTTGCCATTTTGTGGCTTTTAAGACAGTTGCAGTCCAGTGGAATAGAAGATACTTTTCGCTGTTTGTAATTTGTTTTTCCTCTGCCGTGACTGATGATCCTATTGTTTCTGCTTGTGCTGTGTGTCCGCCGGCCTGAATTTCCTAACATTCCACTGCTTTTGTTGGCTTCTGTGATAGACTCTGTGAAGAGCCTCTGAATTTTTAAAATCTCTTTTAAGTAATATCTAAAAACCATCAGTAGTTGAGGGTGGATCTTGTTTTTGTTTTCAAGTCTTTGGATCTCTTTCTGTTTTTAAGGTTATCTCCTCCTTTTTAAAAAGAGTTGTTCTAAAAATACCTGTGTGTGTGTTTCTGTGTATCGACATCAGGGGTGTGTGTGTGTGTTTGCTGCTCGCTCTTTGGCGTCGTGTGTGTGTGTGTGTGTGTGTGTGTGTGTGTGTGTGTGTGTGTGTTTGCTGCTCTTTCTTTGGCGTCTGCTTGCCAGTCTAGGGAACAGCAGCAGAGTGAGGAGTTCATACTGGTACTGATGAATTTAGTGGAGTAGCCAGATTTTTCTGGGTTGATCAAAGAAATACCTAGTTTACCAGAGCCAATAAGGTTAAAAAGTAGATGCATAATCAAAGCAAATTTTTAAGAGTCATCGTCTTGGAGTTTTAGTGATTTATTCCTACGGACCCTCCCTCATCTGTGCTTTCTGTGCTCGAGGAAAAATCGACTTAAAACACAGGCCTCTGCTCCTGGCATCTCGTCTTCTGTATGCCCCTCGTTCTCAATGATGAAGGCTTTTTTTCTTTTTTTAAAGATTTTATTTATTTATTTGACAGGGAGAGAGAGAGCGATCGAGCACAAAGTGGGAGAGGGAAAAGCAGGCTCCCTGCAGAGCAGGGGAAGCCTGATGTGGGGCTCGATCGTGGCCTGAGCCAGAAGCAGATGCTTAACCAACTGAGCCACCCAGGCGCCCAGCTTTTTTTTCTTTCAAACCACTACGAAGTAGGCACATATTTCATGGTGTAAAGGGCTTCTAAAGGTTTGGGAGAGAAAGGAGGAGATTTGCCCTTTGCATTTGCATAAGCCATGGCACATCTGGGTCTCTGTATCTGAGGGCAGAAACTGATGCTGTCAGTCCACAGCAGACTGAGAAAATACAGAAAAGTTAAAGTTGACACATTCATTTTCTCCATTGCTGAGTAAACTAAAAGGCATAACTGTTGCTGCACATTTGGAATTAGGTATATAATTATGTGCATAATTATGTTAAATAGACTTAATTTCATAGCTGGGAATTAGTTTAATTAAATTTATTTTATTCTGAATTAATGGATGTAGTGTTTTCTCTTTTAACTCAGGGAGATTGCTAAAGCTGTGAAAAACTGTAAGCCTAGAGTTCCACCTGCCACTGTTTTTGAAGAGCATATGTTACTATCTGGTAAGTGGTAAAGACATGATTTTTATCATTTCAGAAACCGTTTGTGGGTTAATTTCATATGTTTATTCTAAGTGGTAGTGATGTGTGTGCCAAGCAACTTGTTTCTTAGGTCATAGAGGCTTGCATATTTTTTCTTGCATTTAAATGAATTCTAGTGAAGAGCAGAGGTGGGAAATGGGCAGAAGGCACAGGTGGTCTGCCCAGGTAGGGCCCTCTCTTAGGTTTTGAACAAGGCCCTGGCTCTGTGAGGTTCGGCTTTGAAAACATGTTCACAGCCACAGGCTAACTGTTTTAATCGTCAGACTTGCTATTAGTTATTGAAAATCCTAAACTGTCAAGGCCCGTGGTTTGTCATGATGGCAGCCTCTTCCTAGAAAATTGTGCTTGTTTCTACAACATTATTGTCGCAATCTCAGGTTCGCCAAAGAGGGGTGGTATTGACTCTTCTGTTTGGTGCCGCTCAGCAGTCCCGCAAGGGGGGCAACCTTCCTTTTTGAGAAGGAGTTTTGATGTTCAAATAAGGAACATTAATAAAAGAGTTTATCATGCCAGCCATTAGAAACGAAACTTTAAATATTGTTTTCCCCATTATACTTCAACAGTGTATTCTTAGGTAGTAATTCTAAGGAAAACAATAAAACATATATAGATATATAAACAGATTCTTAGAGAACTTGCAGAGAGCACATATGGGAAATTATGCACCATAATAATTTAGAATTTAGCATCTCTCTGAATTGAAATATTTTTGTTCCTTAACATTCCTTGAAGAAAATTGAAATAAAATACAAGGGGCAGCAAAAGGAATACCTACTTTTCTCAAAGCAAAACTTCATTGAATTTATCCCAGGGAGTGAGTGTGAAGTTGGGTTAAAAACCCTCTTCAGTCTTTCTTGTTTTCTTCTTACTCTCCAGAAGACAGAGAGAGAGGTATGGTAAGATAGTTTACTTCATCCTTAGATCTCGAGACTATTGTTTGTTTCAGCCAAGGGCTGGCAGCTTAAATAGTCAGCCTTTGCCACAGTTGAAACAAGAAGAGAACCACTTAGATGTGATTTTTATTTTTTTAACTTATTTTTTATTAAGATTTTATTTATTTATTTGAGAGAGCACAAGCCAAGGGAGGGACAGAGGGAGAAGCAGGCTCCCCACTGAGCAGAGAGCTGACATAGGGTTCGATCCCAGGACCCCAGAATCATGGCCTGAGCCGAAAGGAGATGCTTAACCAACTGAGCCACCCAGATGTGCCCCAAGATACGATTTTTTAAAAAGAATTTAGCTGTAAGAATAGAAGAATCCTTTTCTTCTCATTTGAATTCCATGTGCTATTTCCAAATTGCTTTAATAATCACCTTCAATCAGATTTTATTTATTTATTTTTACAAGACTTTATTTATTTATTTGACAGAGAGAGATAGATCACAAGTAGGCAGAGAGGCAGGCAGAGAGAGAGGGGGAAGCAGGCTCCCCGCTGAACAGAGAGCCCGATGCGGGGCTCGATCCCGGGACCCTGAGATCATGACCTGAGCCGAAGGCAGAGGCTTTAACCCACTGAACCACCCAGGCGCCCAAAATTTCAATCAGATTTTAAAAGAATGACATCAAACATACTCTTTTATGGATTGCAGACTTAAGAAAATGTGGTTTTTAATGTCAGATACTTCACAGGTATGACTGATGAGCGGCACTCCGTGTGCGGTGCTCATAGGGCGCTCACACAGGACTGCTTCAGCATTTGCGCATCAGCACCGCTGTTTGCCTGCCCTATGAGCCCTCGGGTCTGACTTAGGACAGGGGACACCCTGAGACCATGTGGAGGGTCACTACCAGTGGGAAGAAACCACAGGACAAAGCTGGGAAGGCTAGCCTCCCTTGTCCCTTAAACAGTCTGGAATGCTTTTGTGATTCCTTATCTCATATTCGTTATTTTCCTCTCCCTGATACTTTGTTCTTTTTCAACCAGTGCTTTGACAAAGGACACAAAACCCATTTTCTTTTATTGGCGACAACAGTTATGTTTGCTGGTGCTAATTTTATGCTTATCAAGCATTCTCTAGTCTCATTTTTACGACAGTGCTTTGAAATGTATGAAAAACCATCCTTTTATGTCTCTCTTTAAGACTATCGGAGGCTATGAAAGAAGTGTCCCTGGGGTGGGAACTGAGACAGCTGGATGGGGCTTGTGAACTTGAACTTGTGGCTGGCTGTGCCTCCACCCGGCCTGTCAGCACCCTCGAAGGCCCCTTGCTTCACTCTTTGAGTAGAACGAGCAGAACAAAAACAGCTAAGGGCTCTTTCTGTAGCGATACTTGATGCTGCATCTCGCTTTTTACCTCCCCAAATGTGTTCATCGTTATAAGGCTGGTATTTGCCCCTCGGTTGGCCTGTAATGGGGGAGATATAAGGAGAGAAGTGCAGAGAGCCCCGCTTTACCCAGCGTCAGCTCACGAGTGGGGGGTGAGCTGTGGCAACTCCAGGGCCCAGGCTGGGTCCTTCCTTTCGATCCCATTCGTCCTTGCTGATTATGGTTCTTGGCCTCGGGATCAAGGACAAGGTAAAGCTCTCAAGTCACTGCTGGTGGCATTACGGAAGCTCGCTCCATCCGGCTTCAAGCTGACGTCTGGGTGGACAGCTGAGGAGCCATCCTGCCGATTCTAACTTCATGGCTTCCGCCCCCCTCTCTTGGTGAAATAGCACTATGACGTTTCCTTGTTTCTCAGAGCTGGTATGAAGCAGTTCTTTAGAAAAGTTTTGCATCTGACCTCCTAAAATACTTCTTTTGGGAGTTCTGGCTGTCCGTGTAGCCTTTGTTGAGTTTAAATATCCCCGGGGGAGAAGGCCGAGGGACTAAGGGATCCCATCTAGTCCTATGGGCTGTGCCACCAAAACTTCTTTCTCAGTGAAAACATTTGTTTTCTGTCTGTCTCATGTCATCATATGAATTTTCAGAAAATGTTCAAAATGCTTCTCCTTTTAAGGTCTAGAGCCCTTCAGGATCGGACCGTACACCAACTTTGTTAACATTGGAGAGCGCTGTAACGTGGCAGGATCCAGGAAGTTTGCTAAACTCATCATGGCAGGAAACTATGAAGTGAGCATCTCATTAAGACCCTTGAGGCATCTGCCATGTGTTTGGCTAGACAGCATGTAAATGAGACAGCTCTGTCTTCGAGAGTTTCATTAGCAGAGCTTCTGGGGACCGTGAGGAGAATGGTCTGCAGCAGGCTGGGCCGGTGGGAGGCTGCGGCTTTGGAAGACCAAAGCTGCTGTTATTAATATTCATCAAAAAGAACCGCCTCTGGGATTTGAAGTGGGGTGAGGTGGGAGGGATCCAGGTTCTGGCTATTTCTATTAACTGTGAAATAAGGTTAAGAATTTGAGAATACTCTTCATGTTGGCTTCTCACAAATCCTTCCAGGGAAAGAGGAAGCCAAGAGCAATCCTAATCACTTCCTCATGACCGTGTCCAGCAGCTGACCAGGGTGTGGTCCTGATTCTGCTAGCCCTAGACTAAAATCAACAAGCACACGGAAAAGAAGGACTAGGCTCCCGTCTCGGAGACTCTACCTGACGGGTTGACCGTGGTATTTCTCAGCTTGGTCACTCTGTGGGTCAGCAAACTCTGATCCCCAAAGAGCCCACCCTACACAGCTAGATTTTTATTTTATCCGTATTAAAATAGGAAGTTAAATGTTGAAGGAATTTAGTCCGGGCTTTCCTAATGATTTATTTTTTCGTCAACTGTCACCTGGAGGTTTCTCAAGTTTTAGGAAATAGATTTTCCAGAAACCAGTATCAAAGCAGGCTGAATTTTAATCACAAAGAAGGGACCCATTTGTCATCCCTCATGGGCTTATTAGCTGCTTCTTCACCGTAGCCCTCGGCAGCGCCCCTCTGTGGCCCACGGGGAAGGCCTGCTGAGCTGCTTGGCTGGTTCCTGACGGCCTGTCCGTCTCTGCCCTGCGTTCCTGCTGCTGCTTGCTGCCCCCGCGAGCTCCTGTCGCAGCCCTCCCCGAGATGAGACGCTTCCGCAGGGTCACACTTTGTGCAGATGGGAGAAAATGCAAACTCTTTAGACCACCATTCATTTCACTCCATTTAGACACCAGACTGCCCTCCCATCCTGATCTGTCACCGAGTGTTCCAGGAAGTTTGCTTCTGCACCCATGCCTTTTTTTCCTTCATGTTTGTTTCCCTCTGAAATCCCGATGACCCTTCGTAGTTACGTAACGTTCTTCAATTGGCTGTGTTTCTATTTACGTTTGATTCTTATGGTCATTCTGTGGTGTCCTTTCGAGCTGTCAGATTTGATAGATTTGATACTGAGCACAGAGGGCATCGTAGGAAGATGAACACAGATGGGAGTAGTAATATGTAGCCTTTAGTAAGGTCTTACTATGTGCCCGGCATGGTGCGAGGCACTTCACATCATTACGCACCGAATCCTCACAGACCCGTGAGATGGGGACTGTTCTTACCCCCGTTTTACCCAAGCACCTCTGGGGGAGGGTGAACTACTTGCCTGTTGTTTCACAGCAAGTGAGTGACAGACCTTGAGGACACAGGAGGGGGAGGCAGTGGGATCTGGCAGGGCATCGCTAGGGGTCACCCCTCACTGGATTCCAGTTTTCCTTGAGTTAGCGATCCCTCAGGGCTTTGTGGTTTAACTGAAGGAGCACTGGCCTTGAAAGAAGCCCCAGGGCTGATTTTTGCTCCCTGTGTACAAATGACGTCATTTTAGCCAGCCCATTTGGGAAGGTTGGACCTCTAAGCTTTTACTTGGTGACTTTTCTGGAACAGAAAGATGAGGTGCTGGCATCTGTGCTTTCCAGCTCTTTCCATCTCTGGTCTCACCAGGTTGCTGGCTGTCTCCGCTCTGCTTCCTACAGTCTGCCCTCCTGGGGGTGACTTCCTCCATCCCAGGCCGCAGAGACCGGCCCTCCCCTGCTGCGTAGGCCCTCTCATCTGGCACCTGACTCCACCACAGTGCTGCGGGGTTTTTGTGACTCTGTCATAGGCCCCCAGCTAGACACAAGCCCTCCAGGAACAGGGATTGGGACACATGCTCTCCATTCTTTATAGTATATAACACCCTGCTGATACTGAAAAAAACATTTTTTGATGTGCTAAATTTTATTGTGATCCTTTTCCTGTGTAACGTGGGTCATTACAAACGGTCTTTCCTTATGGTATATGCCAAAGGGCTAGGCCTGCTCTGTCACGACGATTGCTTGAAATTTCGATGTGGTTTTCTTAAGCTAACGAAAAAATAAGAAAACCTCAGAAGCTGCTATTGATTTTTATCCTTATTTTATTACATGACGAAGTGTACAGTGCAGACCTAAAATAGACTCTTTTATCAGTTAGAAAGCATAATGGAACATGTATATTTTGCCCAGCCTTGTTCAAAGGAGAGCAGGAGAAACTGAAGACCTTTCCAGAGTTCCAAACACTTACACTGTATTTTGAGGAATAAGCTAATATGAAATCCCGAGGAAACGATGACCTCGTAAACCACGATGATGTAATGATCACAGTTATTACAGAAATTACAGAGGCAGCAGGCCATTGTGGAATAAGCAGTGTTTCCCACCTGAAGTATGTTCTTTGGAACCGTGAGCCGACAAGATAATTCCATCAGTGGTTGCGAGTGGGAAATATTGCGTATTCTGTTCTTGGATATTTACAGTGAGTGTATTAACGGATTTGAAAAGCCTTCTACTATAAAAACCTGCTGGGTTTTATTTACCTCCTAGTTCATGTAGCTCTTACCAACAGCCTGCAACACACTTTGGATGTCTTGGCAAACACTGAAGAGTCACAGAAGTTTTGGATGGTTTCTCTGAGGACTTTTTTGGAGGAGCTGGGGCTCCTGAACAGTATAGAAGGGAAGGGGATTGTATCCCATGCGGAGGGGACAACGTGATCTGTGACCCGGAAATGGAAACAGATGTGGCTGAGTGAAGACAGCCAGGAGGGGAGGAGCAGGGCGTTCGGTTAGGTGAGGAGACAGGGTTGGGTCATAGAGGGCCTTGAACACCAGGCTGGGCAGGGGAGCTTCTTTAGGGCAGGAAGACAGAGCCTTGGTGGATTCTGAGTTGTAAACTGAGGTAAGGAAGGAGATGTGCAAGAAAGGCCAGTCGTCAGACCATGAGGATCAATGTGAGGAGAGTAGGTGCAGATTTGGGGACGAAGGATTGCTGGGGGGGGGGCGGGTGGGGATAACTTTGGTAGCCTTCTCTTGAATCACCTCCTAATGCTGCCTCCTCTGGCGTTCTTCCCTCAGGAAGCACTGAGTGTTGCCAAAGTGCAGGTGGAAATGGGAGCGCAGGTGTTGGATATCAACATGGATGATGGCATGCTGGATGGTTCGAGTGCCATGACCAGATTTTGCAACTTCATTGCTTCTGAGCCCGACATCGCCAAGGTTGTACAAAATGAGGGGATTTATGTGCCCTCATCTGTCACTCTTTAACTCTGTCACTTGTCCCAGGGATATGTCATCTCATGCCCTGGTGTTCTGTTTTCCCACAGTGAAAGCCAAAGGTTTCTGTTTGTCACTTTCTCCCCTAATGGCAGCCTTTCGGTAATGGCAGCCTTTCGGTATAAACCAGAGAGAGCTGTGACTTCAGCTCCGTTGTTTCCTGGGTTTCTGGAATTGCTCACAAGGATTGAGTTTCCTCTGAGGTCTAGACGGACTAAACCTGCTTCCCACATCCCTGAAGGATATGCTTGCCCATTGTTAACATTCCTTTCCGAGCACAGGGGCCCTCAGGCAGTCCTTCCTCAATGTGAGAGGAAGAGACCTTCTGGGGCTTATCAGAGGAAACAGAATTATAAAACAAGATTAAATCAAGACAGTTCTTTTACATTAGTTTTTAAAACTAAAAACTTTTACATTAGTTCTTTTACATTAGTTCTTTAAAAGATGAAAGTTAATTTGTGTGTCTAGTTCTTTAAAAATTTTTTTAGGTGGATCCTAAAATTTTTACTTCATTTCTTTACTGTTGAATTTGTGATGAGAAGTGATTTGTGAAGTTCTTTTTATTTTTTTAAAAGATTTTATTTATTTGACAGAGAGATCACAAGTAGGCAGAGAAGCAGGCAGAGAGAGGGGGGAGCAGGCTCCCCGCCCAGCAGAGAGCCCGATGTGGGGCTCGATCCCAGGACCCTGAGCTCATAACCTGAGCCGAAGGCAGAGGCTTTAACCCACTGAGCCACCCAGGTGCTCCTGCGAAGTTCTTTTTTTAAAGAAAATTCCTAGAGCTTTGAGAGATGGGGCTGTCAGTGTTTCATTAGGCCTTCAGCAAATGCTTAAGTTAGACGTCCTGTGGTAAGCAGTGGATTACAGGATTACAGTAACCTGTCTCATTTGTGTCTTAAACTCCTCTGTCAAAAGCCTCATCCCTCCTCTGGGAGTAAACATTTTGAGAATTTAAGGTGCGGAGAAGCCAGATGACTTGTTCCGAGTCCGTCAGCATCAGGGGGAACGACTGTTCATCAGCTGAGCGGTGGGAAAGGGGCACTTCCGGGAGTCGGGAGACTCGTATGGTCAACTGACGATTGACCAGAGTGTCCGTCCTCTGCCCTGAGGTGGGAGCAGTTGTTCGTTCCTGCCGCGACTGACTCTCGAACCCTGAAGATAGAAGTGCCTCCACTATGAACAGCCGTGTGTAACTTAAGACATTATTAATTACTCTTCTGATTGCTCCAGTAATTTTTTTCCTTATCTTACTGGGATTGGACCTCCCACCAAAATTTCTTCGAGACCAAATTATAAACAGCTGGAGTCGCGCATAAAAAGGTGTGACTAGCACGTTTTTACCAGCAGAGCTGGGACACCAGATTCACCCAGCGCTTTAAAACATTGGCCTGGGCTTGGCACGGGTACTTGACCCCTCTCCTCGCATCCTGTTGTGACCGGCGCCATGGTAGGAAAGGGTAGAATCAAAGAGCGGACTGCCCTGGGAACCTTTCCGTGAGTTCCCCCGGCCCCGCCCTCCGTGTGCCGCAGGCGGGGTCTGGTGCCCCCGAGGCAGGCTTTCACCTGTGCTCCTCTCCTGCCCTCGCATCCCCCACACTTTAGGTCATTGTTTGTTCAATCGTTTATAAAGCTCAGGGAAGCCGAGGGGCCTCCTGCTCAGTCATTGTCCCCAAGTCTAGCGTGGGGTCCGATGTGGTTTTCACTAAATTATGTATTTATTGAGTGACTTATGCAATGGAGCTTAGATCAGCTGCCGTGTTTCATTTCTGTGTTTGACTCTAGTCCTGCCTCGAAACCCTCACTTTCTGCCTTTCCCGGAACAGAGCTGTGAATGCGTGGAGACTGTTAAAAATGAACCCGTTCTCTGTGCATTCCGACTTTGTCCTTTGTTGTCGTTATATGCATTTATTAAATATTACGACTTTTCCTTTCGAAGAGTAAAATTTTGTTTTATCTGGTCGGGAACTTGATTCTCTAAAGGGAAGATTGGATTTGAGTAAGTTGGCTGGAGGGCTGTTCTCGAGGCTGTGAGGCCAAAGGTTAATCCGAGTCAGATCAGGGATACCGGATCCTGTTTGAGGTGCAGGCAGTGGAAGGTATAAACTGGTGAAGAAGGTAGTGGACTGAGCTCAGTGATTTCGTCCTGGTGTTTAGCTGTGATCTTTGATTTGTAAGTTCGGGGCTCATTTGTGGGGTCCCCTGTAGAATCACTCCAAGTGTTCTGGGCTTTGAAAGAACAAGTACATCCAGATCCTTTTTCTGCCATGTGACGGTATTTGTGTAGTGTTTGTCTACATGTGAAATAGGGACCGTTTGGGCGCCGGCCCTGGGAAGGGGGTGTGTGGTGACTTGCGATTTTCCCGTGATTCTTCCTGCCCCTCTGGTCCAGGTGCCCTTGTGCATCGACTCTTCCAATTTCGCCGTGATCGAAGCCGGCTTGAAGTGCTGCCAGGGAAAGTGCATTGTCAACAGCATCAGCCTGAAGGAGGGAGAGGATGACTTCTTGGCAAAGGCTAGAAACATTAAGAAGTTCGGAGCCGCTGTGGTGGTCATGGCTTTTGACGAAGAAGGGCAGGTGAGCGGTTTCTTCGGACCTCGCTCCGTGGCGTTCCCGGGGGGCGGACAGAGCAGTGGGGGAGAGTGGAGTCCGAACGGCCATGAGAACACCATAAACGCCATGTGTGTACACATATATGCACACACGTGCACATCTTACACACGTATAGACTCTTGTATCCATGTATGTGTGTGAACAGTGGATGTGTAGGAAGATTGTTAGATTGATGGAGAAAGGAATTATTCAGTAAATGCTATTAGAATGACCGGCGGGGCATCTGAGAGAAAATAAAGTAAAGCCTTATTTCCCACCATCTGCCGAAGTCAAGTCTACGTCAGTGAACAATCTAAACGTGTCAAACAAAAGTCTGAAGAGTATATGGGCAAATACCTAAACTTGGGAAGCCAGGAGGAAAATTAACAGAGCTCTCTGCATGGGAATGTAACGGTTTCTCTAGTGAAGGGCATGGTATTATCTCCACCATGAGAGTCGCAGCGGCTTACTATCCCCCATAAGCAGCGTTTCTGTAAATCAGAAAATAAAGCAGTTAGATCAACCCAAAAGAAGGTAAAAGAAACAAAGAAGCAGCTTATAGAGAAAGAAATACAAATAGCCATTAAACCGAGAAGATACTCTATGTTGTAATGACTAAAGATAGGAAAAAGGTAGCATTAGAGATGTTTGTTTCTTTTAGCAAAGAGAAAAAAAAAGTACAAAGTTTGACCCAGGGCACCTCTCACAATGTCTCTGCCCCGGAATCGGGGAGGGGCAGCGGGAACCGTCAAACAGAATGATGGTTCCAGGGATGGGTGTGTGGTGATTATAGTGTATTATTGTTTTATTATTTTTTTAAAGATTTAGTTATTTTAGAGAAAAATATGAGTGGGGGGGGTGGAGGGACAGAACCCTCATGGAGACTCCCCGCCGAGCGCAGAGCCTGACTTGACCCTGAGCGATCTCATGACCCTGAGACCGTGACCTGAACCGAACCCAAGAGTCAGACGCTCAACCGACTGAGCCCCCCACGCGCCGCTATTATTGCTGTATACCTCACATGACTTCTATAACTATTTTTTTATCTATTCAATATTTTTTTAAAAAACGAACAAAAACTCCATTCCTTGTGAATCAGCCCCGTCTGGGAATCTCATAATAAGTTGTTACGTAACGATATCGTTCACACTTACTGCAGCTCTTCGATAGCAAACAACGAGAAGTAGTCTGGACGTTCTTTAATAGGGGAATGCTTAAACTTTTACTACATGCCATATAGAAGCCACACAGAATGCTGTGTGCCAGGTAAAAAGAATGAAGTTGTGGAACCATGGATGCAGTATATTGAAAAACGGGGAAAAAAAAAACAGGTAACATGATTCTGGTTTTATTTAATAAGGCAAAGAATTACATGGGTGTATGTGTGTCTGTAAAAGCACACATACACACAAAGAAAAAAGTTGCTATTTAACTGGAGGGTAGGGATGGTTTCAGATGGGTACATACTGACTTCTTTTATATAATTGACAGGTGGTGGGATTATATGTCCCTTTTCTTTCTCTGCTTTTTGTATTTTTAGAATTAAGCAGTTTTTGACTAAAGGGTTATTGTATTTGTACAAAAGATGTATTTTCATCAGGAGAGAAATTTAAATAATCCAGAAGAGTGCAGAAAAGACAAATTGGATAATGAACGGGTATTGAACCTTTTTACTCGAACCAGGCAGGCACACCTCACACGTTAAATAAGTTTTTCCTCCCGATGTATAAATGTTGGGTGTATATGATCATTATTTCTGTATGGCGTGCACTTGAGTCCCTGTTGTCACACAGCTACAAGCAGTAGTGCTAGGGTCTGAGCCAAGATCTGCTCTTCTTCAGCACCGTGGAATGACAGTTGTTTCTGACTTTTTAATAGGACAGATGTGGTCGGCGAATGCCCTGACTCATTCACCCCTTTACCCCTGCGCCGTGGCTTTCCCGGTCCGTTCATGGAAGCGGGGCTGCTAGGTCAAAGGACGTGCGCGTGCGACGCTGGGGCCCCGGCTGTTAAGTCGTGAAGTCGTGCCTCTGTGAAGTTGTTACCCAGCCGCCTTCCACTGCTTAGTTCAGTGTGGTGGGACCTCCTGATAGAATTTTTATTTTTCCCTCAGATGTCTGTGTGGGTAGTTCCAGAGACAGATAAGTCTGTGGCTGTTTATGAAAACCAGAGGCCCGCAACCCTCCAGACCCCCAGACACACCCGCTGTCAACTTTCTCATCGCCCCTTGTAGCTTTTACCTCCTTATCTCCAAATCCCCGTGTCGGCTGTTGCTTGTTGCCTCTCTGTGGTGGCGTCGGGGTTGGCGTTTCTGCTCTCCTCTACCCCTACTTCACACATCTTTCCTTTTCTCCCCCCACCCTCCCAGTACGGTTACTTTTAGTTGTAACTGTTTTCGGTGTTCACTTCACTAAGCAGTGTACAGGCTGAGACAGTGCGCGACAGCTCCTTGTCCTTTCCTGCACCCTGAGATCAGGACTTTCTGTCTGCCTTGTTTCTGACAGATTTTATGTTCAGAATCCCCCCTGCTTGTGTACATTTCCAATATCTAGCCTATCCTGGCATGCTCAGTAGACGGCCATTTTGATTTCTTGAAGAATTCTCCCTCCTGCTCTTCTGACATAGTCTGGAAGGTTGTAGGCCGGCCGCCCAGCTGGCCCTTGAGCCATCATCCCAGGGATTCTTCTTACCCTTCTCTTGGGTTTTTAGATCTCGTAAGGTCCTCGTTCTAGGTTTAATGAGTCCTCTGTCAGCTGCTCGGGGAAAAAAAAAATATGGCGGTAAATATTTTTGAAACCTTACGTGTCTGAAAATGGCTGTATTCTACTTGGACACTTACTGGATAATTGTATGGGTCTCGGACTACAAGCTTGAAATCATTTTGAATCATTTTCAGGATTCCACTGGTGCTCTTCTAATCCTTGGTTCTTTTTTGCAAAACCTATTTAGTTTCCCATTTTCTGGATGCTTCTTGAACCTTCTATGTCCACGGTGTTCTGAAATCACTTGATGATGAGCCATCCATTGTGTTGGGCGCTTACTGGGCCCTTTCATTGGGCAAACTTGCGGCCACGGTTGTGGCAAGTTTTCTTGAATGGTTTTATCTTCTCTTTTGGCCTGTGTGACATTCAGATATTAGATGTTTTGGAAAGATTGCCTAATTTTCTTTTCCTTCCTGTTTTTTTTAGCTCTAGCATTTTGCTCTGCTCAGTGTGAGATTTCTGCACCTACATTTATTCTCCAAATCCTTTGTTGAGTCATTCTTCTTTTGCTAGGAGCTGTTTTTTGTTGTTGTTGTTGCTGTCATCTAAGTGTTCTTTTAAAAATTGATATTGTTTGATGGAGGCAGATGCCGGTCTTAATTCTTCCAAATGTATCTTGAGCACCGGGTGTGTGCCAGGCCCTGGGGACATAGTGGGGAAAAACCTAGTCTCTGTCCTTGAGTGATTGATGTATATTCTTAGAGGGCAAAGGGAGTAAGAAATAGAAAACACAGATAGCACACATCATCTGACCCATATAGGTACATGTGGATAAACTTGGGAATAATGTGTATGTGGATGGGGTTTTAAGTAGGGAGGCTGACCCTGTCACCAGAGGGGTGACTGTCGAGCAGAGGAGCAGAGGTCCTGGGACCGTGTGCATCTTGGAGCTACAGTGCTCGGGGCTGGGGCGAAAAGGAGGCAGCATCATCATCAGAAGAGCTTGAGGAAGAGCAGCCTCTTTGGCAGGAGAGGAACCAGAAGACAGGGTTCACTTGGAAGCCAAGAGAAGAACAAGCTTTGAGAAAGGCATGATGAGCTATTTTTTTTTTTTAAAGATTTTATTTATTTATTTGACAGACAGAGATCACAAGTAGGCAAAGAGGCAGGCAGAGAGAGAGGGGGAAGCAGGCTCCCCGCTGAGCAGAGAGCCCAATGCAGGGCTCGATCCCAGGACCCTGGGATCATGACCTGAGCTGAAGGCAGAAGCTTTAACCCCCTGAGCCACCCAGGCACCCTGATGAGCTATTTTAAAGAGCTGTGGTAGATCAAGTTGGAAGAGACAGAGAATTTCTCAGTATTTAGAAATGGGGTTGTTGATGATCCTGCTGTCCTGTTTCCAAGGAGATGAAAGCCCGATTGGAGTGGGTTCAAGAGAGACGAGGAGAATTGGAGGCAGCAGGTGTAAACAGCCTTTTCTAAGGACTTTTGCTGTAAAAGGGAACAGAGAAATAGTGTGGAAACCGAGGATGGATAGGAGGTTAGGGAAGGGGGTGTGTGTGTGTGTAGATGGGTGATGAGACCATCTGTGTCGGAAGCTGATGGTGGGAACGATCTGGTAGAGAGAGGGAAAAACTGATGCACCAGGGAGAGGGGGCATTTGTTAGGTCTGACCTCGCAGGGGGAGGGGGGCGGCGGCGCGGGAGAGAAGGCGGGTGTAGGGGTGCGGGGCCCGAGGCACGCTGGGTGGTGTGCTGCGGGAGTCCATACTTGCTTCTGTTTTCTCAGTGAAGGTAGGAGGCAAGGTCAGCTCTGAGAAAGAGAACGCGGTGTTGTGTGCTCTGCCCGTCTACGGTGCCTCGCCGGGAGTGTGAGGCAGAGACACTCCCGTGCAGTGTTGGGGGGGGTGAGACCTGGCTCCAGGGATTTTTTTTTGTTTTCAAATTTTAAATTCCAGTATAGTTAACATACAGTGTGACATTAATTTCAGGTGTACATGTAGTGCAGTGATTCAGCCCTTCTCTCCATCACCTGCTGCTCGTCACCACCCACACTCATCCCCCCCCC
>CM053617.1:7667421-7678209 GCA_028646535.1 Procyon lotor | reverse complement strand
TGGAGCTCAGTCCTCTCAGCAACCACCTGGGGTTGCTGTCATCCCATTTTACAGTGAGTCAAGGTCAAATGGCTAGGACTTGCTGGAGCCAGGTTTGGACCCCTGCTCCGCCAGTTTGCGGACTGATGCGTGTTTCCAAGTCCTGTGTAATCCCCACACTTTATCTCTTAGCACTGCATAGTGTTCAATCCTGTCTGAAAAGAGGCCTTCCCAGTTTAGATTTGAATGTGATCACAAAGAAAAAGCAAGTGTAGGGGAAAAAATTGAACTTGGTAGTTACGAAAGAATGCAAGTTAGAGCAATATTAAGGTAGTGTTTTATCCATACTAAGTTAGTAAAAGCAAACTTAAAAATGATCAAGGTCTGTGCTGGCCCAGCAGTAGTAAACAGAAAGCTTATTCATTCTAAAGTGTAGCATCAACCGGTCCTTTTGAAAGACACCATAATACCTGCCAAGAGACATAAAAATGTTCCTACCCTTTGAGCTAATGATCTCATTTCTGGGAAATTATCCCAATAAAAGAATTCAACAGCGTAAGAATGCTGTATATGCAAAGATTTTTCACCAGCTTTACTGAAGAAAAAAACAACCTAAATGCCCAACTGGAGAGAAATGCTAACTTAGATTACCTCATTCTGTTGGACTATTACTCAGAGTATTCAGATATTAATTATGAAGATTATGGAGCAGGATGACAGTGCTTATAAAATGTCGATAAAAAATATAAAACCGAAAATTACTTAGACAACCTGTATATGACTACGTAAAAACTATATTTGATAAAGATGGGCAGAAAATGCTGTAAAGGGAAGTGATTGCTAGAGTAAAAACAAATGCTGCTTTTCCTACTACAAAATAATTTTTCTATATGACTGTAGACCTAAATGCTCATGGAAGGATTGTGGTGTGCAGGTATAAAGAGCAAAATTAAAAAGATCAAAACGAAAAAAATTCATGTATTTGCAAAGCTCAGAAACCACCAACCCCAAGTATTTTGGTATAAAGGCGTGTCTTCTGCCGATGAGCTTGTCAGGCTTTTGGGTATGACAGGTAAGAACCAGAGTTCGCTTTGCGTGCCTGCCACAGTTGCTTCTAAGGAGAATGCTGCTCTCTCACATGGGAAACCACTGTTGCAGCTGAGCACAGCCGAGGAACTCACACCTGCTTTTGTGGCGCTATCTGGCTGCCGATTTCACTTTACGTTTATGACTCATGTTGGAACGAAAACTGCCAAGTCCAAACCATCGGTGGCAGAGGGGACTGGCCCTGAAACTTCTGGAATAAAGGGCAAACAAAGAAGCATTTCTCTGTCTTCTGTTGATGTCAGTGGTCTTGATCGCCTGCTACTATTTTTTTTTAAGGCTTTTATTTATTTATTTCAGAGAGAGCGAGAACACAAGCAGGTGGAAGGGCAGAGGGAGAGGGAGAAATCCAAGTAGACTCCTTGCTGAGTGCGGAACCCAGTGCAGGGCTCACTCTCACGACCCTGAGATCATGACCTGAGCCAAGATCGAGCCGGACTCTTAAATTACTGAGCCACCCAAGCCTCCCCTCTCCCGCCCCCCGCCCCAATTATTTTAACTCTAACAAAATTCTGAACACCTTTATCATTGAAATTTCTAGGGGAAAGTAACTTTATTCCTACTCATTTAATTTTCCTTTTCTAATGGAAATGATTATTTTTTATGGTAATTTTTGGTAATGTAGGGTTTCTTAGTATAATATCCATGATAGGAAGAGCTGTATCATTTTTTACACCTGTGCAAAGTGTGTAAAAGAAGAATCAATATTTTATGAATGCATTTATTATATTCAACACATTTCCCTATGTTAAAATGATTTGAAAAATACTTTTCCAACTTATGGAGAAATAAAGCACCATTGAGATTTGATTAAAATTTTAATTAACCCTAACCTAAAAATAACGCCATCTTGGCAACATTCAGAGTCGTCATTCAGGAGCATGGTATGTCTTTCCAGTTACTATTAATCAGGTTTTATAGTTATTCTTAAATAGGAAATGTCAAGAATGTTCCCAGGTATTTTGTGTTGCTTTGTTGTTGGTTGGATTATTTTTCCTTTTGTAACTATTTTTCCTTTGGTAGTGATTTTTTTTATATTTTTATTTGGTAATGGCCTTTTTATTGAATTTAGATAAACTGATACTGTTTTTCAGTTGAATGTCTTATATTTGCCAGGAAAATATGCACCATGGGTATCATAAATAGTTCTAGGGAATGGAAGTAATCGTTTTTAATATTCCTTTTATTTTTACCTTCCTGAAGGCAGTTGGCCCACACCTAGGGGCCGATTCTCACATGTTCTCCCTCTGACCTTCTGAAAATCCGACCTATATTTCTGCATTTCAAGGGCCTCCTTTTTTGTGGCTCTAGAGAGGTCCCCATTCCCTGGCGAAGCTTACATGATTATTTCTATTCTTGGGCCTTGCCTTATGAGATGGACTATAGATCTTAAATTATTTTTTTTAAGTTTATGTGTTTAAATAATCTCTACACCCAACGTGGGGCTCAAAACTCATGACCCTGAGATCAAGAGCAGCACAGTCCTCTGAGCCAGCCAGGAGACTAGATCTTAAATTCTTTGTAAGAAAGAGTCTTCTCAGGATGACCTTTGAAGGAGGGGTTCGTGGCGGGGATGTGAGGAATAGGGGACCTCCAAGCACTCCGTCCCAAGACCCCCACGGAGCCTCCTGGGATGTTCGTTGACCTCACGAGAGTAACAGCTCCGCCTACAGTTGGTGTTTCTCCTCAGCTCAGGCTCCTGGCTTCCCAGCGCACGCCTGCCATTCCTCTTCGTGAAAGAGAAGATTTGAACAGGCTCGGGTACCCCCGTTTGGGAATGCTGCTGCTTCACCTGGGCACTTCCGAGTAGGGTTTCCAGCAAGCAGCTTCTGCCTGTGGTGTCTAGAAAAAAAGCCATGGGTAGGGATTGGATCATGATGGTGACCATGCAGATGAGTCTGGTTTCTGATGTCCTCATTTGCTGTGTCAGCAGTGGTCACAACTGAGACCCTTTTCTCCTCCCTGGTGTGAGCACAGCATGGAGAGTGCCTCTCAGGCTCGTTTCCCTGTCCGGCGTCATGTCTGTTCCTGCTCGGTGCCCGGATTCCCTGCTGATATGGGAGCTGTGCCGCGGGGCGCCGCCTCCCTCTTTCAGGTGGAGAGTGAACTGGGGGACGTTCCGGGTTGGCCTTGCATCTCCGGTGACCCCAGCTCACTCTTCTACTCTGCTCTACTGCCACAAGCAGGAGCTCCCTGTTTTTACCCGGTGCCTTTGCTTCTGTCTTCACGATGCTGCTTCTGCATCCCTAACCCTGCCCGCAGCTGCCTATGTGCGCACATTTGCCACAGCAGATGCCCCGCCCCCCCCAGATTTCTGAGCTAAACCGATGCCCTCAGTGGTTCTGGAAAGCCAGAGAGTGTGTACTTGTAAACTTCGCTTCCTTCGGCTTTTTTCCTTCTGACTTCTCAGTGCCCTCCTGATGGTGGCACAGACGTCCCTTCCCGTCACTGCTGTTGGGGACTTGGTGGCAGCAGCATGGGCCTCCTGCCGCGTTCCTTGGCCCATGTGAAGCTCATTCTGCAGGGCTTGGAACCTTTGGCCTACCTCGCGGTTGGTCTTGTGCCTTCCCTGGTCCTTGTCAGGCTGCGTTCTTACAGGATCAAGGTGTCCTCCATCTTTTCTTTCTCTTCCTTCCAGTGTCCACCTTGATGAGTCAGTCAGGAATTGGCTTAAGTTTATCTCCTTTTTTCCCTGAGCGTGATATTCTAGGAAAGGCTGACTATTGGATTTCTTAACTAATAAAGCTTCTGCCTACTGGTGGCTGTCTAGCTTTCTGAAGCTCAGGAGTGAACTGGGTAAATCGTAGAGTCACAAAAGGTGTTTATTCCTTCTTGATCCCTAGATTTGTGGTGTTGTCACTCAGGTTTTCTCATACCTTCCCCTGAGAAGGTGGCGCCTCACTGACCCAGGGCCCCATCCTGTCTGTATGTTAGAATCACTAGGGGTTCCTAAAAATACTGTTGCTTAGGTCTCTTAAGGTCCTGATCTGTCGGGTCTAGGGCATGGTCCATGGTATTAGGACACATGGGAAAGTTCCCATCTGTGCTTCCCTGGACCTCTCCTCCAGTCTGTGAGATCCTCAGGCATGACTGAGACTCACCGACATGCGTATCTCATAACCCTGGCCGAGGAACACGACAGAGAAAACCTTGGCAAATCTAATGTGATATGACCTGCTCCTGGCAAAGGCCTGCACCCTGAAACTCTGTGCATTCTGAGATTCTTTTGTTCATCCAGCAGCAGGAGTTGTGTGTCTATTAACGTGATTGGCGCTCTCTTAGGTGTCATGGGAACAATTTGACAAGGCCCCATCATTCTGGGGCTGATGGTTGGTGCTTCTGTTCCGGCCCTATAAAAGGATTCCTGTCCCGGAACGGCCCTCCTCCCTGTGGCTTGTGTGGTGGCTGGACTTCGCTGCTCTCTTGTGCCTAGCGTATGAGTGGACACCTGCCAGACGAGCCCAGGTGTCCCTCGTGGCTCGGAGAAATGAGTAGGACCTTGATTTCTTGCCCTACCAACCAAACTAGGTTCTAAGAAGCTCTGGCAGCTGCAGTAGGCCCAAACCCCTGTCCTTTCTCTCTTCCGGAGCTTAGCTGGGCCATTGAACCTGGGACCTTGAATCCTCATGTGGCTCGCTGGTGAAGGGTGAACTGAAGTCTAAAGGCATCCCTGGGTGACTGCTTTCTTCTGGGCCCGCATCTTGCTCTTAACCTTGTCAGTCTCACTGAAGAAGTAGATTGTTGAAGAAATTCAGTTAAGGAAAAGGAGAGTTTGCCACCTTCCCTAAAGCCTAGAGCATTGGGCCACAGAGCCGACTCCCATCACCTTGTCCCTTGGCCCTTTGGTCTGCTCCGTCACGGGGCACTGACCCAGCCAGGCAAAATCTAACCCCCCCAGCTGCAGGAAGCAGGGAGACATTTGAGACTGAAAGGAGCAGTTGAACGGATACCAGGGTGGTAAGCTATTGAAAGCCCAGGTATAAGAGTGAGCTTTTTGTGTAGTTAGACTCACATGCCTTTCTCTGGAAGGTGGGGCCTCCCTAAAAACCTGGAGCTACAGTGGTGTCCCCCCCCCCAATCCGTGTGCTTGTCTGGGAGGTCAGAATGTGTGGACCGGAGTCTTCACCATGCTCAGTGTCCACATCTCGTGCCCTCCTTGGAAGTAGTCAGTTTGGAGACTCAACACGTGGTTCAGTGGTGTTGGCCACTTTCCGGGAACGTTTAGCACATCTGTTCAGAATTGTATGTGACTTAGTTTTTTGGAGCCACTCTAGTGCTAGCAAGTGTTCAGTTTTTCTCCAGAGTAGATTGTATTTTATTTTTTTTAGATTATTTATTTATTTGAGAGAGAGCAGAGCAAGGGAGAGCACGAGGCAGGGCAGGGGCAGAGGCAGAGGGAGAAGCAGACTCTGCTGAACAGGGAGCCCAGTGCAGGACTCAATCCCAGGACCCACAACCTATGCTGAAGGCAAATGCTTAATTGACTGAGCCACCCAGGTGCCCCAGATTTTATATTTATTCAAGAAATCACCCAGAATGTAATTTTTTGCATAAGCCCTGGGTTGAGATCGTAAATTTGATCTGAAGGCCGTCTCCTTGACAAAGTTGAGAAGGTTTTGAGTAAAACAGCATGCATTCATTCAGTGTACGGTATTGAGTACATACCCCAGGCAGGCGCATGGGTCTAGGCTCGGGGGATACAGCAAGACTTGGCATTCTGGCTCAACAAGGTAATAATAATAAAACAGATAAAAAAAATAAGTTGCCAAATAATACAAGTTCTAGCAAGAGAGGTACCGTAAAGAAGACAGAGGAAGCAGGCAAGATGGCGGAGGGGCTGGTTGGAGCGGGTGAGTGAGGAAGGCCTTACCGGGAAGAGCCATCTCGGCAGAGAGGCGAGTGACGTGAGGCACTCAGCCACGTCCCGGTGTGTCCTGAGCAGTAGCCGCAGTAAATGGAAAGGCTCTAAGATAGGAGGAGCTTGGCAGTTTTCAGGAACATGAGAGGAACAGAGGGGAGAGTGGAGTAGAGGAAGGGCAGATGGAAGGAAATCAAACTGGAGATGTGGGCCCTGATTCCAAGGATGAGGGGAGGCGACTGGCAGTTTGAGTCTTTGCTGGAGTCAGTTCCTTGCCTTCCAGTGCCATTGTTTTGAAGAGCAGTACTAATTTATATTGATGGCTTAAGGCCCACGCTAATTAGTTAGTGTTTGGGGGGTTGGGAAGGAGCTGGGGACATATCCTTAAATCCCTGTGGATTATCAGAGCAGGAACTCCAAGAAGCCTGTGATAGTGTTGTCCGGGCGATGTGTTGGGTGCCGCGGGCAGATCAGGACAGGAGGGATGCTTATTTGTTCATTGTTCCTTAGTAGTGTTTGAATTTTTATCGCGTGTGTGCATTTTTTGCGAAGCCGTTTATTAATCTACCATCTGTGTGTGTAAGGTGTGATTTTCACAGAAGCAGTGTAGCTGTCGTGCGGATGAAAACACAAAGTGACTTTAAAGCGTCTCCTCCTCTGAGATAATTTGATAAATGCTGAGAGGCTGCTTGGTGTTTGGATTTCTATGAAATCCAAGCACTGATAGCTAAGTGCCTTCGGAAAGTGAAATGTGCTTCTGTTTTCATAGATAACATTTCATTTTTCTATTTTAAATTACATCCTTTGCTCCTTTCCCCAGGCAACAGAAACAGACACCAAAATCCGAGTGTGCATGCGGGCCTACCGTCTTCTTGTGGAAAAACTGGGCTTTAATCCAAATGACATCATCTTTGACCCTAACATCCTCACCATTGGTACCGGGATGGAAGAGCACAACTTGTATGCTGTTAATTTTATCCACGCAACAAAAATCATTAAAGTAAGTGTGGATATTTTCTCTCTTCTGCTCAGGACATCACTCAAATTTATCTCATGGCTCCAGTGAATAGTCTGAGCTAACATATCTCTTTATTGCCCGGGAATGTTGACACTTTACTCTTAGGTAGAAAATTGGTTTTCTGAAATTTAGGGCCCTTTATTATTATTATTTTTTTTGATGTGGTGTTTTATGCTATGAAGTGGAACGTACATACTGGAGGAAATATATAAAAAATATAGGTATAATAAATAATTAGGAAGCACATAATAGCTTTGTGGGTCATGAAACAGAACACGCCTAGCGCCCCTGTGACTGTCCCTTTCAGATTACACCCTCGACTCTGAACTTTGTGATGCAACCATCAGCCTGTTTTAAGATAATTCTCGGTTGCTTTTCTTTATCATTTTATCCCTTATGTACAGTCGGAATTCTCCATGGATTGTGTATTTGCAAGTTCACCTACTTCTACAATTTATTTGTGACCCCCAAAGTCAATACTCTTGGTGCTTTTGCAGTCATTTGTGGACATAGCCACGTGAAGAGAGGTGAAAATTCAAGTGGCCCAGCCCACGTGTCCCCAGATGAGGTCAACAGACACCGATGCTTGTTTTGGCTCTCAGTCTGTGAACAGGTGTCCGATGCATGGTCTGTGCAGTGCCATGTTTTTCACAGTTTTGACCTTTTCCTCGGTAATTTATTTCTCTGTCTAAATGGCCCACAAATATAGCGCTAAAGTGCTTTCTGATGTCCCCGATTGCAGGAAGGCTGCCAGCGAGCCTTCAGGAGACAATGCTTGCGTTTAGATAGCTTTGTTTAGATGTGAGTCATTGAGAGCCAGTTGACCACGAGCCTAGTGTTAGTGAATCAGTAGTATTCGTTAAACAAGATGGCTTTACACAGAAAGACACATAAAACAAGTTTCTGTATTGATGAGCAGATGAAAATTGTGTGACCGGGGATTCACGGAAGCATAACTCTACTTTTCCCCCGAGTAGCAGCGGTTCTCGGTATTCTCGGATTCGTTGTTCATAGTGACTTATACAACATAACTACCACAAATAATGAGATTTGGCTGTATAAACAGTGCAGCTTAGTTCGGCCAGTTTTGAGGTTCATATAAATAGAGTCTCAAGATTCTCAGGCCTTTTTGGCTCACCTAAACTTATTTTGAGTTCATCTCTCTTGTAGCTTGGACTTTGTCCATTTTTATGAATGTATAACATTTCATTGTGTAATCTTCCACAGTTAACTGTGCTGCTGTTATCAAATGCTATCAATGCTCTTGGTAGACATTTGGTCTGTTTTCTCATTCGGGACAGTATGAGCAATGCTGCCGAGATCATTCTCGTACGTGTAACTTGGGTGCTCATGCCTGGGTTTCTTGATAGCGTTTAGCCCAGACATGGGGTGGTAGGGGTCACAGCAGTAGGCGTGGTAAGCTGTGGCCCTAAAGCTTGAGCTGGTTTGCACCTCGGCCAACAGGAAGTTCCTCTTGTTCCCACATGCATGCTAATGCTGGACGTTGTCCTGAGATGTTCTGGGAACCTCAGTTTCATTCTGTCCTCTCAGAATTAGTCAAGTTTATGGTGAATTACGGAGTTGGCTCATTTAGGCTGCAGAAGCCTCTGACTGAATGACAGACTAATCTCTGTGTCGTTCTTTCTGTTACCTATTCTGCAAATCTTTTCTGGCACATTCCCTAGGTACCGGGGCCTCATCAGGCCCACTGTAGAGATCTACAGAGATACGGCAGAATTTTTTATTTTCCCTCAGGAAGATTAGAGTCTAGTAGGAATAACTATCTACGAGGCAGTCTTTTCGCGATGCCACAGTACGGTAAGTTTGGTCTCTATATGGCTACAGGAAGCTCAGAATTACGTCAAACTGCCTGTTTTTTTACTTACCACTCTGATGTATAAAGCTTCAGGGATAGGATTGCTGCTTTTGGCAAAAGAGGGAAATCTTTTCACATTTTTAAATTTTTATTAGGAAACCCTGCCTGGAGCCCGAGTAAGTGGAGGTCTTTCCAACTTGTCCTTCTCCTTCCGCGGCATGGAAGCCATTCGAGAAGCAATGCATGGGGTTTTCCTTTACCACGCGATCAAGGTACGGTAGAACACCTGTGTCCCCTTTGAAAGCAGCTTTCACTTAGGGCAGGGAGGGCTTTGCCCGCTTGGGCCCACAGTCTTAAGTCTGGCCTGCTGCCAGTCTCTGTGGGTAACTTCTTTCTCATGCTTTGTATGTTGTCCTTGGTGGCTTTTCTGGGTTGGTTGCAGAGCTGAGTAGCTGTGACCGAGACCGCGGCCTAAAATATTTTCTACAGAAAATGTTTGCTGGCCTCTGATGTGGAGTATTCCCTGGAAATCCTCATTTTTTTCATTTTCTTGCCCTCAGTTTGGTATGGACATGGGGATAGTGAATGCCGGAAGCCTGCCCGTGTATGACGATATCCACAAGGAGCTTCTCCAGCTCTGTGAAGACCTCATCTGGAATAGAGACCCTGAGGCCACGGAGAAGCTCCTGCGCTATGCTCAGGTAGACGGAGAAGTGTTGTGATGAGGGCTTGTCCTGCCTTTGAACCCGTCCCCCATGTACAGTTACCTGACCTCTGTTGTAGAGCGGGAGAAGGTGTCCAGTCCGTTGTCGGTCCCTGAAGGTTTCCGCAGAGAGTCCTGGAGAAGGTGCTTTAGTTAAGGGTGAGGGAGCAGAAGCGGGGCATACCCAGCCCACCTCAGGATCCTAAATGTCGGTCTCTTTAAATGTATCTGAAACTCTAAAATTAATTTTGTCTCATACCGAAGTAATACATTGTAATTCTAGAAAATTACAAAATATAGGTAAGCAAAAGAAGGGAATAAAAGTCACTCAGAATCCTGCCACCCAATGTTAACCACTGCTGAGATTTTGTTACGACCTTCCAGTCACGGTTTTGGTGTATTTTCAGAATGATGGTGTCCTCACAGATGTGTGCACACACGTGTACACGTGCACGCACACTCACATACAGTTTTACAAAAACAGACCTCTATTCTAGATGCTTTTTGGTAACCTGTTTGTTTAGCAGTATACTGGGAACATCCTTCCATTTCATGAGATCTTTTTCTACCTCATAATTTAAACGAACTGTGTTGGATTTCGTCGTGTGGCTGTGTTATTACCTGATTCCCGTGGCAGTGTGTTCACGTTTGTTTTTGTCGGGATCTGGTCCATCCGTGGCAAGGTTCCGCAGTTCCAGGCTGGGGTCTATGCACATTTGACCTGTAGACATGAGAATATGATAGTTAATCCAAAAACCGGTTTCTTGTCTCCCCCTTACTATGTGTCGGGCAGTAGTAGGTACATTAAGCACCTGTCATGGGTGCTGCTTCCTGGAATTCTCTTTCAGGAGAGGTGAGATCTTTACCTCAAAAGAACATTTTAATGTATTTCAGAAAGTGATGGCAAAGGAAGACGTTTTTCTCACAAAGCACATTGGGAAAGTGGTAGAATGCTTTCATGGATGTTGTCCCCTTATGTTTTCCCTGTTAAAACTGTATATAACTCTGGCAGAGATGGTCGCTCTTCCTTCTCCATCACAGAGGGAGTACTAGAGTGTTCTGGAAGAAGGCTAGGATGGTTTATGATTAACTGCATCCGTGATTTATCAGCTTTAGGGGTGACGAGATTTAAATTTCTGCAATTGCCGTAGGCTCAGCGAGGCTCATGGAGATCAGACTGTGCCGGTGAGCACAGGACCCTCCTCCCAGTTCCTTAGAAACTTTCCTGATTTCTCTTGTGGACCCAGGGCAGAATGTCTCAGGCCTTGATTATTGCAAATATAATCACGTTCCGCTTCTCGGCTCGTTGC
>CM053617.1:7637013-7660559 GCA_028646535.1 Procyon lotor | reverse complement strand
AGAGGGAATGGTAGTGGGAGAAGCAGGCTTCCTGCCGAGCAGGGAGCCCGATGCTGGGCTCGATCCCAGGACCCTGGGATCATGACCTGAGCCGAAGGCAGACGCTTAACGACTGAGCCACCCTGGCGCCCCTCACCTCCCCTTTTAAAACAGCTTTACTGTTGTATAACTAACATAGACAAAGTGCGCGTATTTAGAGGATACAGCTTGATGATGGGTTTGAACGCTCGTGCGCCAGTGGAGCTCTCCGCACGCTCGAGATGAGGAAGGCTTCGTGGTCCCTCCTCTTGATCTCCTCCAGCCTGTGACAGTTCCTCGGTCTTGGTTCTTCATGACGTTGACTTATTTTTCACTTTGCATTTTTGAGTTAACATTAGGCATAGAGACGGTTAGCAGATGTGGTTTGAAAAATGTCTTGTATCCCTCCCTCACCTTCTCCCCCTCTCGTTAGCGTTTTTCCTGGCCGCTCGCGCAGTTAGCAGCACCCGGAAATTAACATCGATGTGATGCTGTTAGAGAAGGACGTCATTCAGACTTCACCAGGTTTTCCACTACTGCTTGCTTTTCATGCCAAAGTCCCATGAGGCTTCTTTATCCTGCCTTCCTCAGTACAGTACAGTTATTATATAGACCGTCCCTGAGTTTGAGTTTGATGTTTGCTCATTTTTTGGCAAGAATAAAAGCGAGGCTGTGCCCCTCCCAGTGGATCGTATCAGGAGTTCCACAGTGTTGCCGTGTCTCATTACGGGTTATATGAACACTGCTCACTTGGTTAATAGTGTGTCCTAGGTTTCCTGTGCTCTGAATTTGCTTGTAGGGAGAAGCTTGAAGACTGTGCAAATATCCCGTTTCCCATCATGCTTCCACCCGTGAATTTTAGCATACATTGATGAATTTGGTAAAAAGGCCCTATTCGTGCTTAAGCAGGAGCCTTAATTATAAGTGGATTATAGTGCTAGGGATTTAGAAGAGAAGGCCGGGAAGGGGGTCCTGGTGGAAAAGGATGCCTAGAACTTGAGAAGTGAAAAACGGCCTTCTAGGCTGAGAGAAAAATACCTTGCGGAAGTTCGGAAGACAAAAATCACAACATGCTGTTCCTAGCCTTGTTTTCTTTCTGCTACACCTTGTTCATTGTCTTTGTCCACAAGGAACTTGTTCCTTATCTTCTCTGCTGTCAAAAGTGGACTCCAGTGACCAAAGCTGGCATTCTTGATTGATGATAAAATCCACAAGCGGCCGTTAGCAACCATTTGGGGTCAGCCTCCGTGTGTTTTTCCTAGGTTATAAAGTCGGCTCGAGTCATGAAGAAGGCTGTTGGCCACCTTATTCCCTTCATGGAAAAAGAAAGAGAAGAAAATAAAATGCATGCTGGCACAGAAGAAGAAGAGGCAAGTCATTTTGTCCAGGCCGCTGGCCCTTGTGAGGAATTGGCCTCAAAGACTTACTGGGTTGACTAGCGACCACGGGGCCTGGCTCTGCTTGTCTTTGAAGATAAAAGTGAGCAGCGATCTCTTGGACCAAGTGTCAGAATACCCTGGGCTTTTCCTTTGAGTGTGGCTCTATGAGTTTTTAATATGAATGTAGTTTTTCAGACAGAGCTCATGATTTCAAGTCAAGCTTATTCATTCCTCTCCTGACCATTCACGGAGCTCCTTCTGTGTGCCGGGCACTATGCTCCACACTGTCACTCCGGAGCCCGGTCCCTACCCTTGAGGTAATTGAGTGATGTTTGGCTTTGGAAAACCTCTTCCCTGATTTGTCTCTGCATACTGGTAATGTCCTTGGCACTGCCTCTGGATCCAACTTAATTCCTGTTGGCTCTACCACCAGAGTAAATCATTAAGCTTTGACCTTGTTTAGCTCCCTGAAGCTCAGCCAGCTTTGGCCTGTAGGATTCTGAATTCTTATATTGATGTGAGCTTGTGAATGGCTCCGATGCACGTAGAATCCCATTTGCCTTGCATGCCTTTTTCTTTTGAAAAGATGATTCGTTCATTCATTCATTCATTCATTCATTCATTCATTCATTTATTTATTTGGGGGAAGAGGTGCCCACAGTGTATAGCACAGTGATATCGAAGAAACCAAACACGATGAAATGTCCCTGCACTGGGCTGTTGAGATGGTGGTTGGGGTTCTGATGGGACATGTGCAGTCACCGGCTTCTCCCTCTTTTCCCTCCCTCTCCCCTTACTGCTCACGGTAAATATTTGTCAGATAGCGTTTTTGGAGTTAAGGATAATGTTCTTCAGCTATGGGACTGGTTTGTAGTTGACCATAACCTGTCCTTTGAGGGGATGGAAGCCCCGGTTGAGGGTACCCAGGCTAACCAGCGAGGCAGGCCTCCTTTGAACAGCTTGGGCCGGCAGCTGTCTGCACGCGACGTGGGTTCTGGGTCTTTTTTGAGGTTGTCTCGCTTGTATGAAAGTGCTTTCCGTGCAAACACCTGTCTGGCTGCAGGGAATTAGGGCATCTGCTCTCAGGGAGCATGGTGATGCTCAGCTGTGTGCTTACTCCCCAGGACCCTTACCAGGGCACCATCGTGTTGGCTACTGTGAAGGGTGACGTGCACGACATAGGCAAGAACATAGTTGGCGTGGTCCTCGGCTGCAATAATTTCAGGTGAGTTAAGGCCCACCTCTTTCAAACCCCTTTCTTATTTAAAAATGAAAGCATTGACAGGCTGATTCTTTGTCGGTCAGGAAGGGTAAGGTATGGCTGTGGATATTGTAGGTGATTTTTAATTTGTTTCCTGACTGTGTTTTTTTACATTTTCTGTGTTGAACACACCTTTTCAAATGAAAGAAGGTAGTAATTAATCTGTGATCTGTGTGGTAAGGACAAAAAGAACAGGAAAAGCTATTCCAGCAGGGTCAGAACAACCAGAAGGCTTCTTGAGACTTGCCCTTGGGCCAAGACTCAAATAACTAGAACACTGAGCTCCTGCCCGTAGCCAGTGGCATGGGGCATATTCTGTTTTTCTTCTCAGTAAACTGCCATGTTTGAGAGCCAAGATCTTAGAAGACTTCTGCTCAGTGGGGTTTATAAGAAGGCTTTGTACAGTTCTCTCTTCCCTCTGCTTAGAACAGGACCGTGCATCCCTCTTGGGAATGATGAAGCTAGATTTTGAAATGCTGTATAGAGGAAAAACCTCTGGCTGATGTAGCTCATTATAGTGAATATTCAGCCCTCAGTTATTTCCATGTGAGAGCGGATGACCTATCAGAAGTGGATGTTTTGCCCAGATTTTGACATATTCTTTATGATCAGAAGCCTAATAGAACTAATGCCTTTTCTGGTCCATGTCCAGCCACCAGTCCCTTTGAGTCACGGACTTCTTTCCGATGTGCTGTTTTCTCTGTGAGGCAGGGAGCCACGGCTGCAGGGCATCTGTGCCCTTCACACGCGTCCCCTGCTGTCCCTTGCTGTCCCGTGGCAAGTCCCCGTCGAGCCCCTCCCTCCTCTCGACTTGGCTAACTATCTCTGTCTCGAGGCCATTTCCATGCATCCGGCCCCCGGGAAGGTTGGGGATGGAGGAGCCGGGTCAGGATGGCACCTTTTGGCCTCCTCACAGGTGTTTCTGCTCACCTCAGAACACTTAGCTCTCTCCTCTAGTCCTGGAAGCGAGGAATCTTGTTCTTGGAGTGTGTTCATTATTTGTCCAGTGATACATATATTGGAGATACTGTGGAGGTGGTTGTAATGAGATCTCACCCATAGAAGAAGCGTTCGGATAAGGTGTTTGCTTCCTGAAATCTCCATGGCGTCTCCGCTCTTGTCTTACCGTTTCAAATCCCATGTCCTTGGCTTCGGCTTGCGTTCATCGCAGTGAGTTAAAATTGAATTCAGCTCGTGAATGTCTATAGGTCATCTCCTACACACCACACATTGTACTAGCGACACCAAAATGGTTCAGCTGACTGTTCTCGAGAATTCAAGGAATTCGCTGTTTATCAGGCCAAATGGCCAGGTGCATAGGCATCCGTGATCATGGGACAGAAACTGTTGAAAAAAGCAGTTTGTAGCTAAACTTCCTAAAGTGATTTATAATTTTTTTGTATTTGTAATTTTTTATTTTGAAAAATGGGTAAGTAGCCAAGAGGGTCGCAGTAGGAATGTTTTTTCCTCCAGTAGAGACATCCTAAGAGGCCAGGGAGAACTGTGGCTTTTCTCCAGGGTGCTCTGAGCGCAGAATGTCAGCATTTGTGAAAGCCTGCTTATGAAACCCGAGGCTTTTCCTCCAGCACATCCAGTCCTCTGTCTTGTGCATTGGAAGTCTGCTTATCTTTGCTCATAAGTCGAACTAGAGAAACATCTTCTGGTGAAACTGTGATTATTCCTTCTATAAAAACATAAGTGAGTGTGCAAATGTTTTCTATCCCGTCAGGCGCCTTTGGGATCTTATGTCTCCTAACACGTGGCCCCCTGGTCAGTTTAATTTTATGGCGTCAGCTAGTAGACAAGTGCCCGGAAAATCCAGCTTGTGTAGTTAAATGTATACTTTTGATGAGCATCAGGGTTCTAGTTGGATCTGGGGTGGGGTGTGTGGTTCTGGATCCGGGGTGAACTATCCAGCTAGTGGGTGAGTCTGGCAAACCATCCGGTATCAAATCCTAATGCAACTTTCTCATTCCTGGCTCTTTGTCATCGATGCAGAAAATCTCATAAAATGGTGAGAACTTTCTTCTTTGGGGAAGGAAAAAGTGAAGAGGACTCAAGATGATAGTATTGTCTAGACAGAGGACGTTTTTGTTTTTGTGGGGATGACGCCTTAGATTCCGTGTTACAATATCATGTATAAATTTGAGAATTTGAATAGACCTCAGGGATGGATCCCCTGAGAGTCTACTAATACCTAATGTTTATCACTTCACAAATTACTGCTTTCATAGCACTGATTTTTTTTTTTTTCCTTCTTTTCCTGATGTTTTTCTTTGCTTCTTTTTTCTTTGTTCCTTCCTTTCTTTTTATGGTTTTGATCCTGCTCTGCCTGCTTCTGTTACTGCCTTTCTCACTTTACGGACAAGGAAACCGAGGCTTTGAGAAGTTACGTGATTTCTTCATGGTCACACAGCCAGCAAGGGGCAGACCATATGCTCAGGGCTTCCGATTCCAAAAGTCAGGACCCAGTGCTCTGTCAGTTTACCTCTCAGTATTGATTCTAGTTCTAAAGTTAAACAACTTTAACTGTACTGTTTAATATTGATGTTCTGGTTAAATTCCTCTTATGTAATCTAAAATATTCAAAAATGCTTTTTGATCAGATCGTACATGAAAATGGATTTTAGATATACTCCTCCCTAATTATTAACATGGAAAATGTGTATTTTTCCCATGAAAAAGTAGCATTTGCCGAAAGAAGTTTTAAAATGAGATGTCCTGTATCTAGTACTTTAAAAATATGGATCTGGTGAAACATAATAACAGAGGCCTGTTCGTATTTTAACGAGTGGTTGCTAACCTACCTGTGGAGGATGAGTAAAAATTAATCAGCATACAGTTACAAATGGAAGGAGTAATGTTAGAGCATTCAACTGTGCTAAGTCAGGGGCACACTAATCAGTCTCTCCTGCCCACCAGGCACGCTCACTGGATGATCATTCCTTGGCTTGCAGCCTGGTGTTTGTGTGTGTATGGGTGTGTGATACGGTTTTTCAGCTTTACTGAGATGTCACTGACCTGTAACATTGTGTAAGTGCAAGGTACACCAGGTATCGATTTGCTGCAATTCCCTGTTGCCCTATGATAACTGCCATAGTGTTCCCTACCACCACAAGCCCTTCACATCATTGTATCTTTTTTGTGGTGAGATCGTTTTCTCCACCTCTTGGCCAACACGTGTTACCACTTGTCTTTTTGATAAGAGCCACTCAAACAGATTTGAGGTGAGACCTCGTTATGATTGGCATTTCCCTGCTGCTTAGTGATGCCGAGCAGCTTCTCATATACAGGTTGGTCTTTTATATGTCTTTGGAAAACTAGCTATCCAGTTTCTCTGCCCAACTTACTACTTTTGAAAGGGAGACTTTCCAGAATTTATTTATTTGTTTTTTTTTTTTTTTAAAGGAGAAATGGAAACAGACCCTGTTAGCTCAGCTTAAGCACAGATTGGAAATGGTCCGTGGGGACCGCAGAGTGGTAGGGTACTGCCATCTGGTGGTAGCACCTGTGAATTGCAGGATCAGAAACAAAATTCTGTCTTTGTTCAGTTCACTTCCAGAGACGGCAAATAGGAGGCACCCTGAATGCATGTGGATGCATGGCTCTGACTTTCCTTTCTAATTTTTCTAGAGAGGAAAAGGGACTTTATTTAGGAAAGTATTTTTTAAATTGTATATATTCTTAGATAGTATTAGAAGCCTTTGCTAAAGCAGCGAGTGCAGCTTACATTTTTTTCTGAGTTAAAAGCCCAAATTAAATGCTTGTGTTTACAGCTGTTATAAGCACTTTAGAAAGAGGATTTTAAAATCATCATTTTCCCATAACATTTCTTTTTATTCTCTTTAATCTCTCACGTGGCATAATAGAAGGACGTGTAGAAGGAGCAGCCTGGGGACATGGGGCATAGAGCTCTCGGCGAGGAAGGGAGACCAAGGAAAAACCCAGGGGAACAGAAAATGGAGGTGTGGGGGGATCAGGACGTGTCAGGGAAGGTGAGGGACAACGGCAAGGGATGGTGGGAGGCACGGTGGCAGCTGCGGAGGGCAGGGGTGGGTTTGTAACCCATGCTGTCCCCTCCAGCTTCGGGTCTTCCCTTCAGCTAGAGTTCCTCAGGGCCAGCCGGGTCCTCATTCTGGACCTATAGTGCTAGTCTCTTCCTGGCCTGCCCTCTTTTTTTCCTTCATCTAGCTGGTACCTCCTTACTCTTTCAAAATTCAACCCTCCCGGCTGCTTCAAGCTCCACTTAGATAGCTAAAGAAATCTCAGACTTAGGGGGCACGTTGGTGGCTCAGTTGGCTGAGTGGCTGCCTCTTGACTTAGGCTCAGGTCACGATCTCAGGCTCATGAGATCGAGCCCCATGTTGGGCTCCGCACTGGGTGTAGAGCCTGGTTAAAATTCTCTCTCTCCCTCTGCCACCCCCCTATTCCCAATTACTCTCTCTGTCTTCAGAAGAAAGAAAGAAATCTTCAACTTAATATTTTGAAAATTGAACTAGGTGTGGCCATTAAGATGTCCTCCCCTCCCCCTCTGACATCTCTGCCCACCGTTTCCTCCTCCTCCCACTCTGTCCGGCCACAAGGTCTCCTTACTGTCCTCAGACCACGCAAGTGCGCATAAGATCTTCCTGAAAGACACATTGTTTAAAACAGGAAAATGAGAGCAAGTTGATTCTTACTATCATATTGACGATTTTTAATGGAATTTAAAAAAAATACACATACAGTATTGACTACAGTCGGCTTTGAAAGGTATGCCTTTCTGTCTTGATTTAAAGGCAATACACTAACTAATTGAATTCAAATTAAAAAAATAAAGGCAATATGCTATTTTGCTCAGTTTCATATCACAACAGTCTATATTTAGTCATAGCCTCACAAAAGATCCAATTTCCAGACTTTTTCAATGTGTTAGAAAAAAAGAAAGAAAGAAAACGGTGTCCTCTGACTGTTCTTATAACCTCTGGTGCCACAGTATTAAAACCTGCAGCATTTTGTCTACCCAGTTACTACTAATGTGCTGACGATAGTTACCGTTGATCTGAAATTGTCTTGGCTTTTACAGAGGAGTCTGTATGTGCTGGTTTATTTGTCCAAAAAAAAAATTTTAAGTGACACGGGAGCCAAAAAGTTGCCATAAAACGTATATAGCAAGAAGCAAAGGTCCTTCCTGCCCAGCACCCACTGTTACCACATGATGCCGTGTCAAGTAACTACTTTAGTTCTTAAGCATTGATTTTTTTCTAATATTGAAAGTTATTTTGCCTATTTTAATGACATTGTGAAAGAAGTGAACGTGCATGCTGTGAAATGTGTACTCATGATAAACTTAAATTGTAAAAATGGTGTGCTGGGTGCGCTCTGAGTCTTGATGACAGGCAGAAGGGGGAAGTGTTACTGAATGATCCAAGTTTCTTTTCTTTTTTTTTTTTTTTTTAAGATTTTATTTATTTGACACAGAGAGAGAGATCACAAGTAGGCAGAGAGTAAGGCAGGGGAGGGGGGGAAGCAGGCTCCCCGCTGAGCAGAGAGCCCGATGTGGGGCTCGATCCCAGGACTCTGAGATCATGACCTGAGCCGAAGGCAGAGGCTTTAACCCACTGAGCCACCCAGGCGCCCCTGAATGATCCAAGTTTCTGTTTGGGGTGAAGACAGGGTATTGGAAAGAGTGCTGATGGTCGCACAGCGTTGGGACCGAGTGGAAATCGTGTCTCCTGGACTGTCAACTTACGGGCTCACAGGGCAAACGGAGTTTTATACATCTTACCGGAGCTTAAAAAAAATAATAATGTCATATGCCAAAAATGATTGAATCTTATACTTTGAATGGGTGACCTTTATGCCATGTAAGTTCTGTATCAGTAAAGCTGCTTTAAAAACCGTAGCATAGCACCTGAGGTGTGGTAAGGACTTCACGCGTGGTCTCTGTGGTTGTGATGGTTGTGGATGCTTCGTGAACATGTCCCCGGGGTTCCGGTTGACTTTAGAGGAGTGTTTGGTGGCTGAGTAAAAATGTTCCTTTCTGCTCTCTGATGGGCTCTCATTAATTTCCTCACGTCTCCTTTCTGTCCCTCAGAGTGATTGATTTAGGAGTCATGACTCCCTGCGACAAGATCCTGAAAGCTGCTCTTGATCACAAAGCAGGTACTGTCCACCTGCGCTTACCCCCGGGGTGTGTCCGTCGGTGTATTGGGGATGCCCCGGTGGGCCATTTGGACAGTCAGGGGCCAGCTCTGCGTGGGGAGCTTGCACTGTCGTTTGTAATGGGGGTTGAATTAGTGAATAGGTACCCGTGAAACTCCTCCTGGCTCTGAAGATGGGAAATGGGAACAGGATTCTTAGTACAGGGTCGTATTAGATTTTTCTCCAGGTATCATCCTTTCTGTTTCTTCAGACACTATGACGCGATCAAGTCTGGGAAATCATAAACAATGTATTTTATTCGCGGGGCTTCCTCAAACTGTAGCAAGCACATTATTGCAACTTGAAGCTACAAATATACTTACCACCAAAAGCCAAAGAAATAAATTGAAACTCCCCAGAAAAGATGTCTTAGAATTAGAAATTTGGAATTCGTATGAGGTCTTCTGGTCTTTATTACAAAGGCTTTAAAGTGAATCTTGCATACTTTTCTGTGTTTTTTTCTCATCCTCCTTCTTGCTGTCCTTTTTTCTTTTTTGAAATAATAGATATAATTGGCCTATCGGGACTCATCACCCCTTCCCTGGATGAGATGATTTTTGTTGCCAAGGAAATGGAGAGATTGGCTATAAAGATTCCACTGTTGATTGGAGGAGCAACCACTTCAAGGTAAGTCATGCTAATGACCTTTTGCTGTCCTTTAAATTCGGTTAAAGGCCAGTGTTTAAAAACAGTGATAAACCCTGTGGGGTTTCTTAGCACATCGGCTCCTTCTGGATAAACCCTGTGGGGTTTCTTAGCACATCGGCTCCTTCTGGATAAGCCCTTGAGCGTTTAGTCTCCCCCTGGATCAGAGTGAGCGAGCGTCCTTTTGGAGCGTGGTCGAGGAAACTCCTTTGTGCTCTCCCCACCCTTTACCTTTTCTCAGATTTCTTCGGCTTGTCATTGTCTCTTCCTTAATCCTCTCACCGCCCATTCAGTTCCTGAGATTTCTGGTAAATACTCCTCTTGAAATCAAACCAAGGGGAGAAAAGTGTATCTTTTGGCCCAAAGACATCGCTGGTGCACCAGCCCACTTTCTGTCAGGAGGCGGATCTCTGAGTAATTACAGGTTCCCTTGAAGAAACTCCAGCTTTGTAATAATAGTCGAGGCAAGAGGCCAAACGAGCAATAATGAACCAAAAGATCACCTGGGGAAGTTGTTTTAGAAAGGGGGAACCTTCAGAGAAACTTTCCATTAAGCAAAGAGAGAGTTTTAAGTTGGTCGCATGACCATTATTCAGTTTATCAAATTTTTCCTGGGGTCGGGATATTTGGTGAGAAATATGCTAATTAAATTATGAATACTGTTGGACTTTTTCTGACATGTCCCTTATGCCCCATGTCATTTACTTTGGCAGAGGATAATGCCCAGGTGGGACATTGAACTTGATGATCCTATTAGCACGCAGTTTATTGTTTTTCTGACACAAAAATGAAATAGAGTCCAGTTGAAGATATTACAAAGTTCCTTTCACACTATAAGGCATCCGTATTAAGCAGGTTTTCCAGAGAAACAGAATCAATAGGATGGGTATGTACATATTTTATCTCTGTTGTATATATTACTGTATAGTATATTATTAATATATACTGTATATTATATATACAGAGAGGTTTATTTTAAGGAGTTGGCCCATGCCATTTTGGGGTCTGATGAGACTGAAATTTGCATTCAGGGTCCGCAGGCCGGAGACCAGGCAGGAGCTGATGTTGCAGTCTTGGTTCAAAGCTATCTGGAGGCAGGATTCCTTCAATGGGGTACCTCAGTTCTCTTCTTTTAAGGTCTTCAACTGATTAGACAAGGCCCACCCACACTAGGAGGAGTACTCTGCTTTACTCAGAGTCTGCTGATTTAAATGCTAATCACATCTAAGAAATACCTTCACAGAAATATCTAGATTAATATATGATCAAAACCTAGATCCCGTGGTGTGGTTAGTTGACACATAAAATGAACCATTATCCCATTTATAATCTGGGTGGATCATTTTTACAAGTAGTAACGGTGTTACGTGTCATTTATTCACTAACTGCTTTTCATCCTTGAAGGACTCCACAATGTATCCATTGTTGCTCACCTTACAACACTGGGTTTGGTTTTTCACACAGGACGTACCCACTAGGATATGGGGCAGATGATTCTCCAGGGATCTGACCACCCATTGAGAGCTGGGGTTTCAGTGAGCCGGGTCTTGGTAATTGATGATTCTAATGTGAATGTTCATCAGCCTAGCAAAGAGAATGATCAGAGATTTACAGACTGTTGTGAGATGAAATGCATTTTAAGATCACGGTTGTAAAACAGAAAACGTGTGACGCTGGTTTCCAAATAAATCGTTTTATGACGCAGGACACCACACTGAGAAGTTCGACAGCAGGAAACCACGCATTGCTCTTATGCAAATTGGAACATTACAAACGGTCCATTCTGTCATATCTCTTAGCAAATAAGAGCCACCAGATTAAAGAGGATTTAAAAAAAAAATAACATTCAGAAGCAACATAACAAGCTCCCCAAGATATACCCTATGCAAAATTAGCCACAAATGCCTCCCAGCAGTTAGAACCTGGTCTATCACGTTAGAATGAAGCAGGTCAGAGTCACCCATGGTCTCTTCATGTTCCTGCACAACTCCTGTTGTCTTGGTCTGGGAATGGCGGTGTGATCCTCCCCGAAGGTGGAAATCTGGGTCCCACGACCTCGCAGAGTTCCTTCAGCTCTGCAGTGCTCTGTTTCTGTGCGAGCTCTGCCTTTTCTCGTGCTGTTCTCTTCATGCCTCTTGCAGTTTCTGGGAAAATAATTGGAAAACAAAAGCCAGATATGCGTTCCCTTCTCCGACGTGATGCTAGAATAGCCCTCGCAGGATAGGTACCTGTGCCATCTCTAAGAACCCCGGTGTGGAGCTCCCCCATGCTGACTCCCTTGTAAGGTAGCACGGTGGGCGAGGCCTTGGTTCATCTTAATCAAGCCCCTCTTCTTTAAGGAAGCCCTTTTCCTGAAATACGACAGTCATATGGAGAAGTACACCCGTCAGAAATCTACAACTCGATTAATCTTTGCAAAACCGAACCCCTTACGAAAGCCCGTCTAGATAAAGACATGACCGTTACCGGCGCTCCGGGCGCCCGGCTGGGTTCCCCACCGGGTCATCCTTTACAACCAAATGGCTGCCGTGAGCTCCCATCGCCCTGGGTTGGTGCTGCCTGCGTTTCAGCTTTGTAGACATGGAATCCCGTCGCGCGCGTACTTTGTGCGCAGCTCATCTTGCGCGCCGCTGTGCCTGTGAGGCCCCCGCTGGTGGTTACAGTGGTGGCTTTTCCACTGTGGTATGTGTACCATCCGTTGTGTAACGTGCTGTGGCTTAGTTATCCAGGCTGCTGCTGGCACACCCTGGGTTTTTCCCCGTTTGGGGCTGTTTGGCAGAATGCTGCCGTGTTCGTATTTCTGCCCTGAAGCAAACTTGCTGGGTCCTGTGTGTACGATCATCGGCATTCAGCATTGCTGGGTGGTTTTCCGAAGTGATTGTATTAATTTACACTCCCGCCAGCAATTGCGGGAGTTCCAGTTACTACTCCACACCCTCTTTAATTTAATCCATTTTAGTATGTGTGTAATAATATCGTGGTATGGTTGTCATTTGTAATTTTCTGCTGACTAATGGTGGTTGACTACCTTTTGGATAGGCTGTCTTTTTTTTTTTTTTTTTTTTAGTTGGGTATTCTGTCTTTTTTCTTGCCAATTTATATGCATTCTTTGTTTATATTGGATGCAAGCTCTTAGTAATATATGGCAAATAGGTTCTCCCATTATGGCTTGCCTTCTGCTTTCTTAGTTGTATTTTTGGATCACAAAGTTTTTAGTTTTCAGGAAGTCTGACTTATCAGTCTCTTCCTTTATGATTAGTGCTTTTTGCTTCTAAGAATGCCCTCTACTCCTGGGAGAGTCAGTTTTGCTAGAAGGCAAGGAAGAGTTGGGGTGTCTCAGAAGCCCTCTGAGAGCTCTTATCCTTACCTCCCGCAGATGTGTGGAGAGAGCAGCGTGTTCCATTTTTTGCCTTTGTGAACTGTTATTTGAGCAGAGGGCGGCTCAAGACTCCCAAGTTGTCATGGAAGAAGATAAGGGGCTGTAACATGTCCCTGGCTTTTCCAGATCTCAGTGGCCCGCGGTGGCGTGATGGAATCAGAACCGTACTCCCAGGACACTCTCGATGAGCCTCACGGCTGACTGATGGATCCTGGGACAAGTAGAAAGGGCTCTATGGCCATGGGGTCATGTGTGCATGGAAACATGCCTGGGGTTCCCTTTTTAACTTGTATCTCTCAGAGGATAGAATAATGCATATTCTCCCATCTATAATGCATGTTGTTTTGTATCACAAGCTGGAAAGGACTTGCATGGATATCTGGCCCTGTTACCTGCACGAGTTCTCAAAGGCACAAATCTGGCAGTTAGTGCTCGATTTTTAAAAGGTTCAAAGCCAGTAACCGCACGATGTCTTTTTCAGTTATTTTTTATGTAAATAGTGGAGAATTCAAAAGGAGGTCACGTTGCTCAAATAGAGAGGTCATTACCCAAGTTTTTGTTTTTGTTTTTTTATGAATCATTGGGAGATAAGAAGCTGAATCACATAACTAGTGTTGTTAGTCTTGTCATGTTTGCTGTGAGGAAGCTTGGAACTCAGGCCTGGGAGGAGAATTTCAGGGACCCGACTTCTGCGCCTGACCCCACTGCTGATTGCCGCCCATCTTTATCTCCCCGGACTCTCATTTTTCTCATCAAATTCTGAGGGGTTTTTTGGTCAGGCTGCATTTATATAAAACATTTTGATTCTGGAAGGATGGATAAGGCATGAAAAAAATGATTGGATTACTTGTTCGTTTTCAGAGTTTTTAAAAAGACCTTCCGAAGTTAACACTGTCCTGCCCGTTGGGCGACCGTGGGGGGCGACTCACCTGAATGGCTGGTGTTGGTGAGGGACTCAGCAGAGACGGAGCTGAGGTTCAGCCTCAGGGCCCAGCCCTGTGCTGTTGGTGTGTCGGAGGGGAGGAGAGAGTTCTGTGTTTTCCATTGTTCCAGGCTTCGGAAAGAAGTCTGCTTCACACTGGAGAAGGTTGCATAAGTGGACACTTAGAAGAAAGTAGAATCAAGGGGCGCTTGGGTGGCTCAGGGGTTAAAGCCTCTGCCTTCAGCTCAGGTCATGATCTCAGGGTCCCGGGATCGAGCCCTACATCGGGCTCTCTGCTCAGCAGGGAGCCTACATCCCCCTCTCTCTCTGCCTGCCTCTCTGCCTACTTGTTATCTCTCTCTCTGTCAAATAAATCAATAAAATCTTTAAAAAAAAAAAAAAAAGAAAGAAAGTCGAATCAGTGTCATATTATTTTGTAAGGACAGCAGAAGTGCTCTTGATGGCCGAGCCCCAGCTTAGATTTCATGGCTGTGCTCATTTAGCTTTGTCATTGTGTGTGTGTGTGTGCATGTGTGTGCTAGAAAGCAGCACTTTGCTTTTATTTGTTGGTTTTTTTAATACCTTAATTTTATTTTTTTCAGTGTTCTAAGATTCACTGTTCATGCACCACACCCAGTGCTCCATGCAATACAGGCCCTCCTCAATACCCATCACCAGGCTCGCCCAGCCGCCACCCCCTCCCCTCCAAAACCCTCAGTTTGTTGCTCAGAGTCCACACAGTCTCTCTTGGTTTGTCTCCCCTTCTGATTGCCCCCAATTCACCCTTCCTATCCTTCTCCTAATGTCCTCCATGTTATTCCTTACACTCCACATGTAAGTGAGACCATAAGATAATTGACTCTCTGCTTGACTGACTTCACTCAGCATCATCTCTTCAAGTCCCGTCCATTTGATATTCATGGGTATCCATCCTTTCTGATGGAGGCGTAATATTCCATTGTATGTATGGACCATATCTTCTTTATCCACTCATCTGGTGAAGGGCATCTCGGCTCTTTCCACAGTTTGGCAGTTGTGGACATTGTTGCTATGAACATTGGGATCCATGTGGCCCTTGTTGTTTTTAAATAGTGGAATCCATCCATTTCTTCTCAGTGCCCTTGTCCAGAAGATCGTCCATGGGAGAACGGCCAGAATTGCACTGGGAATCCTTGGGTGCTTAATAAATATTGGTCGTATCGACTTGAAGATTTAAAACTGCCCTGGTTCCTTTTAAGAGAAACACCAGCCAAGTCACATCAGGCTTAATGTTTCCCGGAGGGACTTCGTGCAGAATATATATTGAGGAATATTTGTGTGTTGGAAGAGCTGACCACTCGAGGAAGAGGAAGAGAGCATAGTCTCACTTTTGTTCTGTTGAGAAGCTGGAAGCAGTTTGTTCTTTGAAACTACTCCTACTGTTTGAAAATCTTCTACCTTGTACAATAGTGACAGTACCGAAGATATTGTCAAATCTTTGTGCCCACATTGGGCACCAAAAAGCACGTCCTCGGGAGGCAGTGGACTTGGCTGCTTCGGGGCCATGGTCTGACTCCCCGCTGCTGCTCTGCACCCCAGCCCCCCAAGTCCAGGAGAGTCTCTGGCGCCAAGTACCTTAGGCCTGCACATTTGTTGTATCGCTCGGTTCTTGTGACTCTGGGCTTGGGTCACAAGACCCAAGAGATCCCCACTCTTGTAGTCCTCTGCTTCCCGTCACGGTGTGCAGGTACCTGTAGAGCGGGGACAGGTGAAATGTCAGGGTCTTTTCTGGCTTCTTGGGAACGACCTTGTAGTCATCCCTGAGAAGCCTGTTAAAAACACGCTCACACATATATTGTGCCTTTAACATTCTCTTGGTTTTTAAAAATTACCTCAGTGATCCATGCTTATTATTAGAACATGTCAGACACTTCAGAGGGATGGAAAGTAAAATTTAGTCTCTCCCTTCCCACCTTCGACTCCACCTCCGCCCTCCGTCTAACCAGTGTTGACATCTGATGTGTATCTCTCGGGGGTTTTTCTAAATATACAGAAACTTACAAACCAGGTTGGCAGGGTAGGGCAGGTTAAGGGCGGTGGTCCTTGTTTATTTGAAAAGCAGAATTGTATTAATCAGACTGTGCTGTTACTTTGGCTTTTTCCCCGCACATAGTAGCATATTACGGACATCTTTCCAAGAGAAAACGCGTGTTAGTGGAGGGAGACTAGGAAAGCATCTGACCCCAGGAAAAGTGCTGTTGCCTCCGTGGAGAGGATGGGGCGAGAAAAGACCGGGAAGACCGGCCTGTCCTGGGGGAGCCCCAGCGGCCGCCCTTTTAAATGCGCTCATGGCAAAGTGCACACTCGTGTCTTGCCTTCAGGGCCCTGGTGTAACCAGAGTTGGGGAGGGTGTGTGAGTGGGTCTTCCCTTCTCCCTTTAGGGTGCCGTGTTCTATAAGGAAGGAGCAGCTAGGGAGCCAGAGCTAGGAGGTTCAGTAATCAGAGGGCAGCTGGCTGTGCACTTTGGTGAATTACGTCACCTCAAGGGTTAAAGGGTGTTTTTCTTCCTCACTGCTCGTGTTTCTCTGTCTGGCAGTAGGGTTTAGGGCTGAATGTTGTTGCCGCTTTGGCCTCTCTGTGTTACTGCATATCAGATTTATTCAGGGTCTTAGGTTCCTTCCTGCCCGTCCAAGGTGGGCTTGGGGTGTCCCTCGAGAACGGGGAGCAGCCCCTAGCGCGTGCGTCCCCTGCCTGGTGTCCGGCTCCCCAGGGGCCCTGGCAGCTGTCCCGGCCCATTTGGAGGGGGGAATGCAGCCTGAGCTTTATGGCAGCAAAGCGCAATTGCCAGGGCCGGTTAGCTCCTCAGTTCAGACAGGCTGCAAATGAGTGTGAGGTCACGTTCGCGGCCCCGTTGGCAGAGAGCTGAAGACAGTCTCCACATTTTGTCACAGACTTTTTTTGTAGCGTGAGCCGGCAAATCAATGTCTTCTCCCCTCAGTCTCCCCATCTTACGGGGGGAGGAGATGGAAGTCCCCTTGTTTTACAAGGGAAATGTGAAGTTCGGTATTTGAAGTACCTTACAGTCAGTCTTTCCTTGGAAAGCATTCTGTAGAAACACATTATCTCTCATGGTTCCAAACAAGTGTCATGGAGGAACTGTCAGCCCTGATGGATGTGTTTTTCTTCCTGACCCCTCTTTCTAGAACCCACACGGCAGTTAAAATAGCTCCACGATACAGCGCGCCTGTAATCCACGTCCTGGACGCATCCAAGAGCGTGGTGGTGGTAAGTGTGGGGCCTTGCGTCACTTTAGATATTTCGTAAGGAGAGGAGAAGATGCAGAGTTCAGGGTATTTCCCAAGACCTTCTTTTATTTTTATACAAGTCTACGTTAAAAAAATGTGAAATGATAAAGAGCCTATGGCTTGTCATAGCATTGCTGCAGGGCCTGCATTGCTGGCTGGCAGGGGCCGGGTGGGGTGTCCTGTGCTTTCGAAGACTGAGTCCTGAGCTAGCAGCAGAATGCTGGCCTGAGTAACATGGTACCGAGACGCTTGTGACCTTGACACCAGCCGAGAGGGAGAGAGGTTTCAGCCATTTACATGCATTTACGAATATGAGTATATACCGTCTTAACTTTAAGCCAGAGCTAAAGCAATGCGGAATTTAAAAAATGGCCTATTTTCAGCTAAAAAGACCTTTAATGCTAATGCAGCAAGGGCCGAACCGGAAGCCAGAAGATGAGGCCTGGGCATCGGTGCTCCTTCCGACGGGCCTGCTGGACGGCCAGCAGCGGTTAGCGCTTCCCAGATGCAGAGAGGTGGCCGCCTTCTGAAATTACTCAGACAGAAGTGTGATCATACGTCATTTGCGTCCTTGCCGGTGACACTTTTCAAGAGTCAGTGGTACAATTCATCTAGGCTGACTGTTGGCCTAGTCTTTTGATCTGACTGCAGTGGGCGTGGCCCAGGCCCGGGCTCTGGCTCACTGACTTGAACACTTGAAAGGTTCTGAAATGTGGCAACTATGTGGAGCTTTAGACCTCAGGATGCCCTTGCTTTATTTCTTTTTAAATAAAAGTCGAGGTGCTGATATTTAGTTCTTTCTAAATTATAAACTATGTTTTCAACTTCTTCCCTCTCGTGGTGCTGTTCCTGTTACGAAAAATGAAGAATAAAAGCATAAAATACGTCTGAGTGGTTGGCCTGGAAACCCACGATGAGCTCTGATTTCGTGGTGGAAAGATCCCAAAGATCAGCCCACAGCATGGGCACGAGCTTGTTTCTGTCAAGCAAGTCAGACTGAGCAGGGAGGGGCTTGTCACTCTGGCCCTGGGCGCTGGGCCCCCCGGGGTACAGACGGTGCCTACAGGTGTGCTCCGGCTACCAGTGGGAGCGTGTCAGAGTCCTGTTCACAGTTCTTCGGGTGTTTAGGAAATCAGGGTTTTGCTTTCTCAGAGTCTAAAATCTAGCAGAATACAGTATTTTAAACAATATTTTAAACGGGATTTGACAACACCAGTTCCGTGTACTTTGGGGAGCTCAAGAGTAGGCATCCCCTTCCTGTCTTCGTGTAGCTCTGCTGGCTTTCCTAAGTGAGGACCCCGTTGAGCTACGGTGGATGGAGGGCTGGGAAGTACTTCGTGGTGTGAATACCGTTCAGGAGCCTGTTGTTAGTCTTGCCACAATGGTCTTTTCTGATTCGGTTCCTTAAAGTGATTTGGCTTTATACTAACTCTTCAGGGGTTGGATTGCTATGAGAGATACTTAGAAAATTCACATAGAATTACAGGCATTTCAAGCCGTGGGCTCCTCAGCCGTCGTCCAGTCTAACTTGGTCAGTTTCACATGAAGACACTGACCTTCCAGGCCTTTGTGTTGGAAGGTCCAGCTGGGGGCTGAGAGATGAGATGAGACAGTGCAGGGTTTTGAGCTGATGGTCCTCAGCAGCCATTCCTTCTTTCTTGGTATTTCGAGCTTTGCTGGTGGCCGTTCTCCGACCACCTTGATAATCCCAGTCATAGACAATATTTAGCTGATCCTGGTTTTACAGTTGACTGAGTTGCCCCCCATTTCTCAGAGGATGGGTTTCCTTTCTTTTCCTAGCAGAAGCTCATAGTTGACTGTGAAGATCAGTCTCGTTCCTTCAGCAGACGTTTAGTGAGGAGATGCCTTGTCCGCACCAGGCACGGGGCTAGAAATCGGGGATGCGAAGGTGGTTAAGGGGCAGTCCTGCCCTCCAAGGTCTCGTCCTCTACGGAGCCCACTAGATACACAGACAGATACTAACAGCCTGTGGGGAATGCAGGGAGGGAGAGATGGACCAAATACCTTTGAGACACAGAAGAGTGGTGCCTAACTAGAGTGTTGTGTGTGTCCCTGGGACCAACCTCAGTTTCGGTGATCTGCTGGAAGGACTCCAGGACTCAGAAACACTGTTATATTCACAGTCACACCGTATTGCCACGAAAGGGTACAGATTAAAATCAGCAGAGGCAAAAGATACAAAGGGTGGCATCCAGGAAAGGCCAGGCACCAGCTTCTTGGTGTCCCCCCCACCCCCACCCCAGTGGAATCCTGTGGACAATGCTTAATCCTTCCACGAGCGACGCGGGACTCCACAGGCAGCGCACTGCCGACCGGGGAAGCTCAGCTGAGCCCTGGGATCCGCAGCTTCTCCCGGGAGTCAGTCCTGTAGGAATGGAATGCTGAGCACCTGACTGGCCTTAGTTACTCCAGAGTCAGACAAATAGAACATAAGCCAAGTCTCCCCTGAAATCACATGGTTAGCATAAACTACCCCCGTGGCCCAGGGCTCCAGGTGGATGAAGAGTCTTAGCGGGCAGGATGTCACCAGGACCTTGAGCTGGTCTCTCAGGAGCCACCAGGAGCCAGGCGTTTCTCTGGAATGTGTGAGAGTTGGACATCCTAGGTCGACTGAGCTAGTCCTCGACTGCACGCCCCAGCAGGAATTAGCGAGGCTGGCGAAGGGAGAGGGAATGAAGGGAATGAGGGAAGGCTTCCTGGAGGAGGCGTCACCAGCTCTGACCAGTGTTGCTCCTGTTTTCTTTGTCTCCTTTTGCTCCTTTGTGGTTCTTGAACATCGATCTTGCATATTCAGTGCTCGCAACTACTAGATGAGAATCTAAAGGATGAATATTTTGAGGAGATCATGGAGGAATATGAAGATATTAGGCAGGACCATTACGAGTCTCTGAAGGTAAGTGACAAAAACAGGTCGCTGCTAGTTGGGGGATTAAAACGATCCTGCATTTTTTAATACGACTTCGTTGTTTTAAGGAGGGCAAAGGTTTAGGATCACTTTAGAGATGCCGTTTTCTAGTTCAAATCAGAATTCTTTGGTGTCTTAAGTTCCCAGTAATTTGGGGTTATACTAAAAGTAATTTCATTCATTCCACCAAACATTTATTGGGTACACAGTAGCTGTTAGGTGCTGGGCCAGATAGCAGAGTTATGGGAATGAATAAAACATACCCAGCAGGAAAACAGGAACTGAAACGTATAGAAATGAGCCCCCTAGATCCTTGTTCTTGAAGTAATGGAAGAAAATGAAGACATGAGACAGGACGGTCGTCACCTCTCTCCCTCCTGCCCAGTGCAGACTGTAAGAGCAGTGTTACGAGAATGGTCCCTCTCTAGATAAGCTTCAGGGAGTCATTGGAAAGCAGACATAATCACTCGTTAGAAGTCACTGGGGTATTTCTTCCCAGTTCATCTGCCTGGTGGACCTTGTCTGTGGGGCGCCCTTTAGGGGTGGCGAGGTGAGCGAAAGGAGATGACCGACGGTCTGAAGAGAACAGGTGTTTCTAGGTGTTGACTAGCCCAAGATACTGTGCTCAGCTGTCTCTCCTGAGGTCTGCCCGCAGGTGACAGTTTCTTAGCTCCTCCTTCTGGTCCGAGGGCTGGTCGGCGGCAGGCCCGTTAGCCCCGGGTGCAGGTGCTCTGAAAGGACAGGCAGGACGCCACTATGTTGCCATATGGTTACTGTGCGGTAGGGATCTGCGTATCAATATTTAGTGGATATTTACCGACTCTTCACTCTCTGTTGTTCTGGTGCTAATGGGAAGCCATACCGCGTGGAAAAGGAAAGCACTTTTTAGGATATGAATTTTCAGTAATAAAAGAATTTGTGGGTTTTTTTTTTTTGTTTTGTTTTTTTTTTTTACAAAAGTCACATACTAGCTTTTGGGACCTACTTTCATAGTAGCAGTTGAAAAGCTAAGAGTCTCTGACTAAAATAACTTCTCTTTTTTTCATAGGAGAGAAGATACTTAACCTTAAATCAGGCTAGAAAAAACGGTTTCCACATTGACTGGCTGTCGGAGCCCCCTCCAGGTGAGCTGGCTGTCGGTGAGAGGAAGGCTGTGTGCCGTAATGGGAGCTGGAGAGGTGTTTGCTTTCCCTTGGCTACAGAGTCCAATGGGCAGGCGGCTAGAGACTTCATTGTGTCTAACAATAGTGATGAAGGGCAACGATGATTGGAAAGATAAGTCAGTAGGTACCGTTGACGGAGGCCCGCACCGTGTCCTGAGCCTGGGCAGCTCTGAGTGTTTGACCCAACTCCGTAGGGAGCGTGCTGTTGTCCCCACTCGCATGTGAAGACCCTCACTCTCGGGTCAAGAGCTCGACAGGTTACAGGGATTCTCTCTCTGGCCAGTCTTCTGACCCACACTCTGTCCGCTGTGTGGGGCTCGAGGGGCTCTTCCACGGCTTGGCGTAAGTTCTGGAGACCCGCCTGGGTGGTGATGTCGCTGAGTGGCCTGCATCGCCGGGCAGGCCCAAGTGTGGACGTGGAGGGTCTCAGGTTGAAGATGCCCTCACCCCTAGGAGACCTTTAGAACATACCAGCAAAACAAGAGCTCCTATCTCCTGTTCACTCCCTCCTGTTCTCTCTCTGCATGCTTCCTTCTGTGTCTTTTGTTTTCTTCTCCCCTTATTTCCAGCGACGTCTCTCGCCTCCTGGATGTGTTCATGAGGGAGTAAAATATGGAAGATGTTTTGACTTGTCCAGAGAGGCATGAGGTACAAACGCACCCTGAGACTGGGTGAGCAGGGCTTGTATTACTTGAATCCGTATTTCCAGGGTAATACCTCAGATCTGCCCTCGTTGCTCACGTCATCGGTGTCCACATGTGCTCGGCACGGTGGAGAGCGTTAAATTGGAAGTGTAGGTGTGACTGGTTCTAGTTGCAGTCCCGCTGAGTTGGTTGTGGTTGAGTAGGAGGAGTGCTGCAGCGGGAGTCAGGAGGGCCGGCTTCTACTCCCAGTTTGGCTCCTGGCTCCGAATCACTGAATGACCTTGAGCTTCTCACTTCTGTGGTTGACACTTGCTAGTGTGTAAAAAGGAGTTACCCTCTGGAGCGTTGTGAGGCTAAAAGATCAACTATTGAAAAATGTAAATCGCTATATAGTCCAACTCTAATTTTCCCTTTACTTTTCACTATGATGTTAGAAAAACATCACAGGGGAAAGTCCCATTTTAATCCAAACATCCAGCACGATTCAGTGGACACGGTCTTCTGAAGGCAGTGGTGGTGATATTTTTCAAATGGCCATCTGTCCCCAGGAGGGGCCGCTCTGGGGCTCTGCCTCTGTGGCTTCAGAAGGGCCAAGGCCCTGAGGTACAGCCCGCAGAGATGTTTCAGTCTTCCAGTAGTTGCAGGAAGTCACTAAAGGGAGAAAGAAGGGCTCTTCTCTCAAGGTCCTTGGTGGTAAATTCCAGAAGAGTGTCCTTCAGTGACTACAGGGCAAGAGGGAGCAGAGCGTTCACCCGGAGGAAACCTGTAGTTTCTTCTTATTGGTCAAACACATCAACACAATAGAATATTATGAAGAAGAGATTGTTTTGAATAGGAAAAAGATGCCCAGCAACAAATGAGAAAGAGCTCCCGTGAGCACGTATGGAAAGATAGAGATTTCTAGGCAGGAGTAAGAAGCAGCTCTACTTTCTCTATACTTTCCTCCCTCTCACATCTACCTCTGACGGTCTGGTGACAAAGAAAGACCCTTGAGGCTCTGGTGTTACCAGAGCACCTGAGATGAGAGTGGAAGTTCTCCGATCCCTGTTTACAGGGCAGGGGACTGAGGGCAAGGGGGGCAGGAAGCTGGTGATGTGGTGGCGGCGTCTGACTCTGGCCCGCAGGCTTGGGGCGTGGGGTACAGGAATGCGGCTCCTGGTGTCCCAGAGGGCCCCGGGGCACCGTCTGTCTCCCCATTCTTTGTCATTAGTTTGCTGTCGGTCTATTTTAGACTCGCAGCGGGGTGTAAAGAACAGTGTGTTGAAGATTCCTGTATACCCACAAGCCACCTAAGAGAGAACCTGGTGCAGGGACCCCTGGGGGGCTCAGTCGGTTAAACATCTGCCTTCGGCTCAGGTCATGATCCCAGGGTTCCTGGGATCAAGTCTCACGTCGGGCTTCTGGCTCAGTGGAGAGTCTGCCTCTCCCTCTGCCTGCCGCTCCCCCTGCTTGTACTCTCTCTCTGACAAATAAAATCTTTAAGAAAAAAAAAAAATGACCTAGTGCCTATTTAAAAAAAAAAACAAACCATAAACAAAGCAGCACATATGCAGTGGAAGTCACCCTAGTGCCCCCCCCACTCAGGATCCTGAACTCGATGTCTTGTTTCCATGCATTTCCTTATATTTTGCCTGTGTACATCGATAGCAGTGGGTGGCAGAGAGGATTGATTCACGTTTCTAACATTTTCCTAAATGGCTTACTGCATGTGTCTTTCTACAGTGGCATTTATGGTAGTATTG
>CM053617.1:7610578-7636513 GCA_028646535.1 Procyon lotor | reverse complement strand
CCGTCCTCAGTCATTTCCATGCCGGAGACGGTTTGTGTTTCCATCCCCCGGGGCGGGGAGGAAGGCCGCCGGAGATGGTGCTGCGTCCACGGCTTTGGGGGAGAGCCCGGCTCGTCCACACCCGCTGCGCCGGCTTCCCTCTGCGTTTGTCGGCGCGGCTGTGTCTCCCGTGTGCCCACCCGGGAGAGTGGAAGTCCCTGGGGCCGCAGTGAGAAATAGCTCCACTGTGCTATTTCCAGAATTGGAGCCAGAGCTCACCGGAGCCATCAACAAAGGGTTGCAGTCAATCATCCCGCAAAGTTCCACCGCCATTTTCGGTCATTCGGAAGTGACAGTATTGCTTTTAGTCATAACCGCCGTGGAATTCATCCTGACGGGTAGTTGCACCGTAACCGCGTCTGACGGGGTTCTTCAGTTGGGACGTTGCCCCATAACGAGATCGGGAGGGCAGCTGCGTCACTCCTGTCCGCGCCCAGGCTCCGACCCCCGGAACACGAGGCCGCCGGCTCTAGTGGGCCATTCCCGCCCCTCCTCACTAGCCAGCTGGTGACTTGGCTCCTGCAGGCGTAGCTCAGGGCACAGACCTCTGCCTGGGTTTTACGTCCAGCACCGGTCACGACCAGGCAGGCTGTGGTGGCCACGTGAGGGCCTTGAGCGGAATGACTTCTCCGTGTGCGTGTGTCACGCATTCACCTGGCCCTTGCTGAGCTTTCTCCCTGTGTCCGGGAGGTTCTGGCCGCAGCCCCTTACTGCTCTGGGAGGCCTCTGTCTCGGGCACTGTAGTGGCCCTCTCTTCAGTGCCGCGGGGCTCCGTGACCTGTCTCTCGGTGTGGTGCCAGAGGCTCTGTGTCTCCCTCTGGCTTCTGATAGCGAAGAGTGGTTGATGGACAGAGGGCAGCTGCGAAGCCGCTCCTCCTCGAGTTGTGGTCCCTGCGTTCTGTGACATTTCTGGGGGCCGTTATCAAACACGTCCTGGCCGCGTAACCATTTTCTGCCCAGAGTCGGTTAGGCTGTGCTAGTTTCCATAGCCGGCAAGCAAATAATAGCTCGAAAGCCTCTGGTGTGCCACTCACAGATTAATTGATCAGTCTTACGTGCCGTACGGCGGTGTGGAGCGTGGGCTGTGGTATCAGACCCCCGAGCCACCACCGGCAAGCTCTGTCTGCCTCAGGTTTCCCATCTGTGAAATGGGGCTGATGGTATCCCTTCCTCACATCTCATAGTTGTTGGCAGCATGAAATTAGTGAATTCATATGCAGCACCAAGAATAGTGCCTGACGTACAGTAAGCACTTAGTAAATACTAGGTACTAGCTCTTTATCTTCCCAGCAAGTATTTGTTGGTTGTGAAATACGTATATGACCTTATCTGCCTGCTTGGTGGCAGGGGGCAGTCTCACCATTTGGGCATGAGAAACAGGCAAGGACAGGCACCAGGCCTGGAGGAGAGACTCCCCAAGCCAGGCTGCTCAATTCTGGGTCTCCCGAGCCGCCACCGTGGCCAACGGCACGGGGTCCTGGGCTGCTGCCCAGAAGCTGGCTGAACTGCACTTGCTGATGCTAACTGGAGGCTGATGCATTTAGCAGATCCCTTTTGGACATAACTTCCAGATTTGATGCTGATCTTGAATTGAAAACCCGTTTGGGGGAAATTTATTTTATATGAATGTTTAGGGTTCCCATCGCTAGCATGGTACCTGGAGGCACATGGTGATTATGGGAAGGAGCAAACTAAGTGACTGTTGACTCTTGACTGTCTGTCAGGTCATGTCATGTATTTTTTTAGAATCTTGTTGATTCAACAAATATTTATGCAATACTCGCTACATGTGAGGCCCTCTTCTAAGTCTCGGGGATGTAACAGCAAACAAACCAGACCTCCCTGTGTGAAGCTTAGATCCATCTGAGGAGACTAGATTGCTGTCTGTTGCACGTGGCTCCCACGCCCGTGCTAATTGTCCGTCTGTCCGTCTGTTGGGTTTGCAGGCCGAGAAGGACTCTGCCAGCACGGACGCATACCACTGCCTGTCGGACTTCATCGCCCCGCTGCATTCTGGCGTCCGCGACTACCTGGGCCTGTTTGCCGTGGCTTGCTTCGGGGTGGAGGAGCTGAGCAGGGCCTATGAGCAGGAGTGCGACGACTACAGCAGCATCATGGTCAAGGCTCTGGGAGACCGGCTGGCCGAGGTAGGGTGGCGGCGCTGGGCCCGGGGTGGGGAGCGCTGACAGGGCCAGGTGCTGGGCAGCCCTTGGCCTCCACGTCCTGCCACCTAATTTTTACCGAGTCCGAAGAAGCTGGCGTTAGCCTCGTATGCAGTTTTAAACCTGCTTTTCTCGAATTGCTCTCACACATCATCTTTTGGGCAAAGGAGCACCTCCAGTGATGCCATAGTTCCTAGATATCCTTAGAACCACAGGTGTCGTCCCTGTGGTTGTGATGTCTCCCTTTGCTTATGATGACGTTCTCCTGAGGTGCCTGAGAAATTCAGGACTGATTTCTGGGCCAGGGCTCCTCATTCTCCTGTTGCGATGCTCTGTAGATTCCTCATCTTCCTGTGCGTGGCCGAGGTCCCCTCCCCTTTTCCCAAGGCTGGCAGGGGAGGAACTGGCAGCTGGAATGGTCCCCGCGTCTCCTCGTCGCCACTGTCAGGGAAAGGTTTCAGTTCAAGGCCCTCGAATCCCCAGATCCTTGAAGAGGAGACGTCAGAGCCCGGGCTGAGGCCAAAACCAGGCAGAGAGCAGCTAGCGGAGGGATAGGCGAGCTGAGAATCCAGTCTGGCCCCTCTCGCCCCGTTCCTACTGCTTGCGGTGCAGGCGATGGGGGCGCCCGGTGGGCTTTGAGGGCAAGTGGGCCGGGGCGGGGGGCAGGAGCCTCACCCACGCATGCCTCGCTCCCGGCTGCAGGCCTTTGCGGAGGAGCTGCATGAGCGGGTCCGCAAGGAGCTGTGGGCCTACTGCCGCTGCGAGCAGCTGGACGTCACCGACCTGCGGCGGCTGCGCTACGAGGGCATCCGGCCGGCCCCCGGCTACCCCAGCCAGCCCGACCACAGCGAGAAGCTCACCATGTGGAAGCTGGCTGACGTGGAGCGGTGCACGGGTGCGTGTGGGGAGCGGGGGGGTGTGCTCCTGTCACGGCAGCGCACACGGGGCCACACGTGTCAGCACGTGGTAAGGCTCACCATGAAATCCACACTTTCTCACGTCTGGCTATTGATCACGCCATTTTACGTCCCCATTATTGAATAGTCCTGCACCCCCACTTTTAGACTGATCAATTTCCCTTACTTTTTCTTAACCTGTAACAGATGAGAATTCAGCTTATCGTAGCGCCCGCCCATCTCCTGCCCTGATTCCGCTCCACAGGGCTGTCACTGCGTTTGTCCTCTCCATTAGCGACCTTCTTATCTTTCAGTAGTTTCCGTCACCTCCCCCTCCCGTCGCCCACAGACTGTGTCTCTGGATGCTGCCCCCGGCTCTTCCCTCTCCTGGCTTTTACCCTTTATTAACACAATCAGCAGTGTCAGTGGAATGTATCAGAAGCGTGCCATCGGTGCCGATCAGGGAAGGGGAACTGGGGTTCCGGTGGGGACGGAGGCGTTTGGATGTACATCGGCAGGGATGGTACGGACTCCCGGAACCATGAGACACCCATTCATGTCCTCCCCTGCTGTAAGCTACCCAGTGCTCTCCGGCAAAGCGTTTAAGCTTCGTGCTGCTCTGTTCCTTGCCCATAGGACGAGTGGCTCAGATGGGACAGCCCGGGGCTCCCTCTGAGTACTGCTGTGGGCTTGTGCTCAGGGCCCGACTGTCGGTCATCCCGAGGGGTGGTAGCCTGGGGTCCAGCTGGTGCCTCCTCCAGGGCTGCGCTCCTTCTCTGAGAGGCTCAGGCTTGGGAGCAAGAGGAGGCCTCTGTCTCTGATAGTGGAGGACTGGCGATGGGGGGTACAGACAGTCTTTTCCAGGCCTGTCCCCCCGAGTTAGAGGAGATTGAATTTCATGCCATGTCATGTGTCTACCTCGAGGGCATGAGCTTACTTTCGTTCACCTGTTCCTTCCTAAACAAGAGTTTATTGTTGCCGCCAGCCGCCAGGCCCTGTGCTAGGCCCTGGAGAAGTCAGCATTTTTCCTCCTGTGTTGCTCTCTCCAGGCATTAGGTTAACGGAATCCCTAGCAATGGCACCTGCTTCAGCGGTCTCCGGCCTGTACTTCTCTAATTTGAAGTCCAAATACTTTTCAGTGGGGAAAATTTCCAAGGATCAGGTGAGTTAGCTGTTTTGTTGTGTATGGCTTCCCTAGATGCCTGTCTTGTCTTAAATGGAACCGAAGAACCTATTTTATTTTACATGTGAATGAATAAAAACGAAGGGAAAGCATGACAAAATTTACCCCCAGTTAATGCCTTCGTTTGGTATCAGCTCGTTACCCGATCCTCACCCTCCCGTTTATGCGCCCACGCCCCCAGCGCTCACACACTCCAGCCCGCGTCTCAGCACCAGAAACTTACTGTGCATTATTCTTGCCCAGAGAATAAGGTGACTCGGTGATGAGGTGAATATCCATCTCCATCTAGCTCTGTAGGCTGCTCTTAAGAAAAGGCAGGGAAGGCATTTCACGTTTCCCAGCAAATCCTGTGGCCACTTCACTTCAGAAAGTCTTATCATTTGGGTTTGATGTGCTGCTTTTAATCTTTTGCAGATTGAGGATTACGCTCTGCGGAAGAACATGTCTGTGGCTGAGGTTGAGAAATGGCTGGGGCCCATTTTGGGATACGACACAGAGTAACTTTTTTTAAAATCCTTTTCTCTGCTTGAGGATCCTCAGGGACACGTAGTCTAGAGTGCCTTTGAAATGAACGGCAGTGGCAGACAAGCCCGGCCGCCCCCGGGCAACACTCGCTCTGCTTCAGGCTTTGGAAGACAGTTTGGTAGAAGCTTATGGAGGAGCAGGGCCTCCCTGTGTCCTTGGACAGCAAGCGGCTCCTTTCCTGGGGACGTTGAATGGGGAGCAGCACGCACAGCCCTGGTGGTTTTCTTGGTCCCTCTGGACGGGACAAGCTGGAGATCGAGGTCTTCCGCATTTCAAAGCAAGTCAGCTTGCTCTTTTCATTTTTACCTTGCGTCTAGGAGGCCACTTGTTATTACTGTTTTTTTTTTTTTTCTCTTGCTCGCTTAGGAAGAGGCCCGAGACTTAGCTGAATAGAGAAATGTATAGAAAAATGTGACCGCTGGCAAAATGACACTGTGCAGTGGGGCAACCTAAATGGTTGCACAGTAAACTCTGACAGGGAAGAAGGTGTAAGTCTGCTCTCCCTCTGGAAGCCTGCATTTTTGTTTTCTGAAGTCCCAATTACATGGGTGCAGAAGGCCGGCTCGCGCCATTGGCTGCTCAGAATTGCTCAGGCTGTTTGCCCTAGCGGGCCAGACAGGCGGTGTTCCCTGCCCTGAGGCCGGAGAAGGACGTGGGGCGAGGAAGTGGCTGCTCGGGGTCCTTAGCATCTTGTGGCGGTTTTCTGGAATCGAGCAGCGTCTCCGCTGAGCTGGGGTGTCCTGTGCAGAGTTGGACAGATGAGCAGCGGAGTCCATGCAGTCCCCCCATTTCTGCGCCGACGCAGCTGCGGGTTCCTGCGGTACAGGAGCAGCACACTGACGTGTTCTCAGGAGTTTCGGGGGAAGGGCTAGGAACATGGACTTTGAGGGCAGACCTACCTGGATTCACATTTCACCTTCGCCACTGGCTGTGTGACACGGGCAAATTGCTTCCGCTCTCCAGCGCTGCCTGGGGACAGTGACATCAGTTCCTGTGTCGGGGCCTGAGGGCTGATAGATGAGGTGACGCATATACAGCACGTGGCAGGGGCTCTGACTCACCGTGGCTCCCGTGGGCTTCCGTGGGTCGCGCCTCCAAACACACGGGGGATAGACGGAGGCGAGACGACACCAGGGGAATGTGGGTGATAACGACCGGACCGACTGCAGGACGTGCCCTTCTGGGATTAGACCCCTTTTACACTGTGGCTGGGACAGGGCAGCTGCCTTCGTGTCCTGTGAACCGGCAGGACTCACGTTCGGTGTGACAGCCCTCTCCCTGAGCTCTCGCGGCGTGAGCTGGCCGTGCTTCCCAGAGCAGTTCTAGCACATGTACATTCAAGTGCATTGGAGGCAAAGGGAGAAAATCTTAGGAGAAGGGGAAGCCCCCACCTCTGCATTGTATCCCCGTGGACCTAGAGAGTAACGGACCCTCTGCCATCGCTTGCCCCCGAAGCGAACACAGCCGTATGCTTCTATGGGTACGGTTAGTCTGTGCGTGATTGAGAACGGAATCTGTTTCCCGAGACACTTAGTTGGAAGACTTCCCTTCTGGTCCGTAACAGCTGTGTTCTTCTCCGTACCTTCTTCTGTGAGAAAGAGTAACCTCCTCTGAACATCTGAATGTATTTCGCCGGAATTAGAGTTGCTTTGAGTCCCCTGATTGCGCTGAGTATTTACTATTTCTTCTCTCGGCTGGTGATGTGACAGAATGGCTTTCCTAGGTGTCTCATTCGTCTGATCCCACGAGGGATGCCTTTTCTTCCCAAAGACAAAATCAGTCCGTGCAAGTTTGAGCACCTGTATATTTATGGCAGAATATAAAATGCAAGTTGGAAGCCCCTCCCTTGTACACGTCACACCCTGGGAAGACAGGTCAGTGGCCATGCTGAACGCGGGGTCCCTTCTGTGTTGGAACCTGTCCATGCAGAACCTCGCCCGGTCGTCACCGTCTGTGGCTGTCACGCCAACCCACTTGCTGTCACCATTTTCACTGAAGATCCCACATTATTTTTCCTCCAAAAACGTGCTTGTTCGGGATCTTTCTCTCTCTGCTGCTCGCTGTGCTGTCCGCGCTGAGGAGTCTGGTTTGCGGGGTGGTGGGGAGATTGCGTGTATGACAACCCATTTCTCCACGGAGATACTTTCCTCCGTCCTCCCCGCAGTCACAGCCGAGCTCACGTACAGAAGAGGCTACCTTCTTTCCGTTTCTCTTGGGCGCGCCCTCAACAGATCCTGAGTGTCTGCTGTGTGCCCCCCACCTGCTCCCCTTTTCTCTCCTGAACCCGGTGAAGTTAGAGTTTTACCTGCCACTTCTGGTGTCAGTGACCCCTCAGAGGTTAGACCCAGTGGTCTTCCCGTGATTGTCATGTGCTTGGGCTTGGACAACACGGAACCATTTCTTCAAATCTCTCCTTTCCCTGCTTCCCCCTTGGCAGCACTCTCCGGTTATCCTTCTGTGTCTCTGGTCATTTCTCAGCCATTTTCATCATTTTCTTCTTCCTCCGCCTATTTAAATCCTGGTGTCCTCAAGGGCCTGTCATTAGTGGCCCCCTTAGCATGTGTAGTTTCAGTGGGCGATCTCACGTTAGTGTCCCCATCTGAGCTCCGTCCTGAAGGGCACAGCACACATCCAACAGCCCCTTCCAGATGGATAGATGGGCATCTCAGACCCAGTGTGTCTCTTGTCTCAGTTCCTCTCTAGGCGTGAAATTCAGTCGTGGAGAATGGTGCCACCACTCCAGGGCAGGCCTCACGCTCAGCCTGTGTCATCTGTGGCTCGGACACTTGCAGGGATCTGAAAAGTTAGCACAGGAAAGACACACTGAGCCTACTTTAGTCGGGGCACCAGTCGAGATACTTTGGGGAAGTCGGTGCTTAGGTGAAGGCCTGAGTTGGGACTTGAAGGATGAAGATGAAGAAGCAAGGTCGGAACCAAAGAAGAGCTGTCTGTATTCACGGACAGGAGAACGAAGGGCTCTAAAGGTATCCGGTCCCCCCAGATTGATCTGTCGGTTCAGTGCCATTTCCATCAAACTGTAGTAGAGGCTGTGTTGAGTGTGACAAGCAGATACTTAAATTTATATGGAAAAGCAAAGGACTAAGAATGGCTGAGTGCTTCCAACTGTGAAGAAGAGGTTACGAGGTAGTAGTTTTGTTGTGTGTGTTGCAGAGGTGGGCATTCCGAGCAGTGCTGTGAAACGAGGAGCCCACAGGATAACCCGTGCGTGCGTTGACCTTTACGACATGGCAGAGGTGGCTTGGCGCATCTGGGAAGACAGGCAGGGTGACCACAGGGGGTGCGGCGACAATGCTTATCTGAAGGAAAAAGGTGAAAGTTGGTTTCTCCCTTACGTGTTATCCAGCCTCAATTCCAAGTACATTAAGGTCATATGTGTGTGTGTGTGTGTATTTCAGTGTTGGTGTGGACAAGCCTTAGGGCAGGAAAGAATCCTTCCAGACATAAAGCACTCACCACAGAAAGAAAAAATGATCATATCAGCTTTTTTTTTTTTTAAGACTGATGTTAAGCTAATAAACGATTTAAAGCAGCGTAAAGACAAGCCATGACTTGCGATATTTGTATTACACTAAACTGACAAAGGACTAGTAAACAGAATACATGGAGGGTTCCTGTTTAAGAAAAAAAGAAAATGGGTAAAATTGGACTGGAAAAGGCATTTCCCACAAGAAGAAACACACATGGCTTGTAAAAAACGTGTTCCACCGCATCGGAGATTGGAAATACAAACAAGGACAACAACGAGATCCCATTCTGCATCCATGAGATTTGCAGGAGTTCAGGAGCCTGACACCCGGGGTGCCGAAGCAACTGCGGGCACGTGACCGGGCACCTCTGCATCAGCAAACCACGCTCCCTCCCAGAGTAGAACTGCTGCAGTGCCTTAGGGTCTGGCTTACAACTCGGACCCCCCTTGGGGATCTCACAGACTTGCACACCTGTACCCGGAGGTGTGGGCAAGAATGTTCACGGCAACATCGTCACCACAGTCAAGAACCGAAACACCCGAAATGTCCATCTGTCTCTAGGGGGATGGACACATAAATGAGGTGTATTCACACTGAGGGGTATTATTCAGAAGTGGAAATAAATGAAACACAGCTGTACGGGACAGTAAAAGTGAATCTCAGGAAATAAGCAACCAAAGCAGATTCCAGGAGACCATGTGCTATGATGCTATTTTTATGGAGCCCCAAAATGAGCAAAACCAAAGAATCTACTGTCTACCCATATGTAAACAGTAAAACTATGTTCTAACAAAAAGAGAAAAAGTAACAACGATCAACCAAAATTTAGTGGCGGAATTAGCCCTGAGAGGGGGAAGGTGAGCAGATCACAGAGGGATATGTGGATGGATGCTGGTTATAGTAATACTCAGTTTTTGGGTTGAATGATAGGCTTGTGGCTGTTTGTTATAGTATGCTTTGTAACAGAGTTTTATATGTATTAAATGTATTTAATGCATGTATTAAGTACATTTTAAATAAAGACAGAATAATAAGCAAAAATCTGGGTTGGTGACTTTTTGTGTAATGTTGTGATATGTGTCAAGTAGATTTTTTTGGAAAAGAAGGCCACGTCGGCCAGAGTGAACAGCAGCGCACAGGCGGGGGCAGCGGTGCCCTGGGGTGAGGGCCAGTGCGGCTCCCGCGTGTTGGGCTTTGGCGAATGACTGCACGCAGTACCGCTCGCTAGGGCACAGGGTGTAGGAGGGGAGAAGAAATAGTTTGGGACGGGTTTGACCTGACTGAATACAGGCAGTCAGATACATGACTTTGGAATTTAGGAAGACTGGCCTTAGGATCAGGAGGTCAAGTGGAGGTCAGGTCACGGGGGTGGACAGGACAGCTTGGGGAGAGTGTGAGGAGGAGGAAGCCCAAGACACAGCTGGACTCCAGGAATGGAGGGGGAGGCAGCTCTCTGAGAGAGTCCACATCCAGACGTCTGGCGTGGGGTGCAGCTGCGGTATTATCGGGGGCTGTGGGGACCATTGTCCTGGTGGGTTGGAGATTGAATGGGCGGTGAGGAAGATGTCTGTTACTTGAACATTGGGTGTTGAGTTTGACTAGTTTGTTACAGATTTTGGATACTAAACCTTTATCAGATATGTTATTTGCAAATATCTTCTCCCATTCTGTAGATTGCCTTTTAGTTTTGTTGATTGTTTCCTTCCTCTGCAGAAGCTTTTTATTTTGCTCTAGTCCCAAAAGTTTGTTTTTGCTTTTGTTTCCCTTAGCTCAGGAGACATAACCCTTAGTAAGAAGTTGCAATGACTGATGTCAAAGAGGTTGCTGCTTGTGTTCTCCTCTAGGACTTTGATGGATTCCTGTCTCACATTTAGGTCTTTCACCCGGTTTGAATTTATCTTTGTGTACGGTGTGAGAAAGTGGTCCAATTTCATTCTTTTGCATGTTGCTCTCTAGTTTTCCCAACACTGTTTGTTGAAACTCAATGCCCAAAAAACAAATAATCCAGTTAAGAAATAGGCAGAAGATATGAGTAGATGTTTTTCCAAAGAAGACATTCAGATGGCCAACAGACACATGAAAAGATGTTCAACATCACTCATCCTCAGGGAAATGCAAATCAAAATCACAGTGAGATATCGCCTCACACCTGTCACAATGGCTAAAATTAACACAGGAAACAACAGATGTTAAAAGGGAAACCCTCTTACACTGTTGGTGGGAATGCAAGCTGGTGCAGCCACTCTGGAAAAACAATATGGCGGTTCCTCGGAAAGTTAAAAGTAGAGCTACCCTATGACCCAGCAGTTGCAGTACTAGGTGTTTACCCAAAGGATACAAACATACTGATTTGAAGGGGCATCTGCACTCCAATGTTTACAGCAGCATTATCAACAAGAGCCAAATTATGGAAAGAGCCCAGATGTCCACTGACAGGTGAGTAAATGTTGTATATATATGCAATGGAATATTACTCAGCCATCAAAAAGAATGAAATCTTATCATTTACAATGATGTGGATGGAGCTAGTGTCTCACGCTAAGTGAAATAAGTCAGACGAATACCATACGATTTCACTCATGTGGAATTTAAGAAAGGAAAGAGGTGAACATGGGGAGGAGGAGAGGCAAACCAAGAAACAGACTTCTAGAGAACAAACTGAAGGTGGCTGGAGAGGAGATGGTGAGGGGATGGGTTACGTGGGTGATGGATATTAAGGAGGGCACATGTGATGATCACTGGGTATTGTATGTAAGGGGTGAATTGCTACATTCTGCTCCTGAAGTTAATATTGGACTCTATGTTAACTAGAATCTAAATAAAAGCTTGAAACAACCAAAAATAATGTTGGAGTGGTAGGTAGAACGGAGAGAGTATTTTAAGATAGAAAAGGGCTTTTATGATAAGAGGAAATATAAGTTAAGAGGGTTACAGATAGGGCAAAAAAAAAAAGAAGTACGTATGTTTTCACCTAAGTCTAGAGAAACTGGACTTCCATCTCTCAGTCCCCCACATTTTAAACCTGGGAGTTGTCCCTGTTCTCCCTTTTTCTGCAACGTCACATCCAGTTGGTGGCCATACACTGACTGTTTATGCACCAGATACCTCTTCAGTCCTCTCCTGTCCTTCTCTCCTACCCTGCCCAGGCTTGGAGTCTCATTTCTCTTCTGGACTCGGCCCCCCGGGTGGGTTTCCTGGCTCCTACAGCCGTAACCAGCGAGCTCTCTGGACCTTCACGCTCACCTCTCCTCTGCTGCCCAGATCAGTATGCCCGGCTTGCCTGCGATCTGTCCAGAGTCCTTACACACTTGCAAAGCTTTCCCTCCACCTTCTCCCTCTGCAGGCCCTGAAGGAGGTCTCTGCTCACCTTGTCTCCGCCCCTTGACGTAACCCCGCCCCAACTCCACCTGCGGGCTTCAGGAAACCTTCCCAACCCTCCACTCCCTGAAAAGCTACCTGACCCCTCTTCCTGCCTGGCGATAGAACCATGCATATTTCCCACTGCTCTCATGGTGACAGAATAATCTATTTCCCTATCGGACTGTGATTCTTAAGGACAGGTTTGAGACCCCGTTCATCCTTGTATTGACATGTTTAAAATAGAGCTCGGAGGGGTGCCAGGGTGGCTCAGTCATTAAGCCTCTGCCTTCGGCTCAGGTCATGATCCCAGGGTCCTGGGATTGAGCCCCACATCGGGCTCCTTGCTCGGCAGGAAGCCTGCTTCTCCCGCTACCATCCCCTCTGCTTGTGTTCCCTCTCTTACTGTGTTTCTCTCTGTCAAATAAATAAAATCTTTAAAAAATAAAATAAAGCTCGGTTCCTGATAGGTGCTCAGTAAAGGTTGGCTTGAGCTGATGAGCAGAGTCTTTCAGGGGGACAGTGGTTTGTAGGGAGAGCATTCTGTGAAGCTCGCCGAGGGCAGGGGCACAAGCTCGCCGACAGGGCTCAGAACCCCCAGAGCCTAGGCTGGCACCTGCCATGGAGTTCACCACATAAAGTATTTTCTAAGTTGGGGGGGAGGGGTAGAGCCGTGATGATTTTCTCTTGCTCAGAAGGAGACTGGGACATGAATAAGTCCTAGCACCCTAACAACCGTCTTTAGGATTTCATATTGGAAGAACAGCCCTGTCTCTATTTACTCTATACCACCCCGTGAAGACCGCGCTTTGACAGCCCTGCAGAAAACCTCACGTCATAGCATCCTTGCTATAGATCCGCTGGATGGATGGTGAGATTATAGGACAGGGAGTATTGTTTTTAAGGTTTTATTTATTTATGAGAGAAAGAGCATGCATGAGCAGCGGGGAGGGGCAGAGGGAAAAGCAGACTCCCTGCTGAGCAGAGAGCACAATGTGGGACTCGATCCCAGGACCCTGAGATCATGACCTGAGCCAAAGGCAGATATTTAACCGGCTGAGCCACGAAGGTGTCCTGAGGACTCCGAGTGTATGTTAATTCCATATGTGTGTGTGAAAACACACTAATACGTGCAGTGAAAATGTCTGGAAGGGTATACTGGAAATTCTTAAGCAGTTACTCCTGGGGAATGGGACTGGGGGACCAGGGGCGAGGGATTCGTGGTGGGGACATGGCTCATTCTTCCTGCACTGCTTCAGAGTTCTACGACAAGCATCGATTGCTGTACTTTTAAATAAGATTAGCTTGGCAACAAACTCAGCTTGAACTAGATGCTATTTTGAATAATCGGAGTGAAAAGTTAGGGTTTAAATCAATTAAGCCCCAAACTTGGTCCCATTTCTCAACACATGGAGTATCTAATTCTGTTTACATTCTCCCTTCTTTGAATGTGATTTTCAAGGCTGTCTTTTGCTTCATCCTTTGCTTTTAAGTATTATTATAGCCTTTTGGAGAGACAAAACAACTGATTTCTGTAACTGTTGCCAAGAAAAGGATTAGATTAAATGACTTTTGAGAACCTTAAGATTAGATACACGAGAGGGAAGAAACAAAAGCCAGACAGACTGAGGGATGATGTTTATCACAGTCTCTGCCTTCCATAATGTGACACTTACAAGGCAGCCTGAGTGTAGGAAGCTCATGGCCTCTGAGAAAGGAACTTCGAACTTTTACAATCCTATTTGTCCTTTTACCCAGACAGAAACTCAGAGGAGAGAAAAGTGACATTTCCTCCCAAATTATCTGAAGGATTTCAGTGTTTACCTGTGTTCAGTCATGCGGCATTGTTTATCCTATTATAGAAAAAAGATTCATTTATTTTGTGCATGTCTTCAGTAAAAACCTGTGAAATCCAGCTTTCCTGGTGGATAGTGTAAATGTCACTAATTAAAAATATTTTTACCTGATGTGATAAATTGCTTTTTAATTCTGTTGAAATGGGCACATCAAGAAAATGTGAAGAATTTCAGTGAAAAACATCTGAGTATCACAAGTGCTTGGTTATTTTTTAAATATTGCAACTCCTTTGAGAAAAGGCAGCAGTCAGCTCCAAGACATTTTTCAGTGGCTTGTCTTAGAGAAAGCCTTCTGTTCAGCTGTCTGCTTGCTCCTTGAATTGCTCTGGGCAGGTTATAACGTACCTGCTTTCAAACTGTTCAGGAAGTTGAAGTACAGAAAAGCCAAGTGAGTGCTTGCTCACTAGCAGAGCCGGTGTTGACCCCTGGACCGCACAATCCCATTTCCTTCCAATGTGCTTTCAAATTAATTAAATTTTGAATAAAGTTAGGCATCAAATATCAGTGAGTGAGTATATTCCTCGCCTCCCCTCCCCAATTGGTGAGTTATGATGAAAAGGAGATAAGTATAGGTATAAGTTTTTTAGCACATCTCAGCTTGACATAGGGATGGGTTTGGGTACAGTTCTCTTTTGCAATTAGAAAAGGGGGGGGGCACCTGGCTGGCTCAGTCGGTTAAGCGTCTGCCTTCGGTTCAGGTCATGATCTCAGGGTCCTGGGATTGAGCCCCCATTGGGCTCCCTGCTGAGTGGGGAGTCTGCCTCTCCCCCTGCTCTTGCTCACTCTCTCAAATAAATAATCTTTTTTAAAAATTAGAAAAATGGTGAATAAACTGAAAATAATTTAAAAGCCAGTTTATGTTTCACTCTCTGTGCCTTATTACTCACCAGACCAGATGAGCCAAGAGAAGAGCCTTGTGAAACTTCTCTGCCTCCCATAGTTGACCATTGTAAAGAAAGTGAGCAAAAACAAACCTTGACCAGAAAGTCAGAGGAATGTATCCTACTTGATGCGGTACTCAAGGAAGGAGAACATTGGCAATAGTTAATGCCAGAACCAAAAATTTAGAAATTCTGTCAGGTGCATAGGCAGAACTTAAATATTTGTTTGATGGATGAAATCATACTAGAGGCTCGAATACCAAGAAACCAGTTAGGAAGGGAGATAAGTCAGAGAAAGATAAACACTGTATGATCTCACTTGAATATAGAATATAAAAAAGCCTAAACTTGTAAAAACAGTAGAATGATGGTTCCCAGGAACTGGGGGTTGGGGGGTATGCTAGGGAGATGTTGTTTAAGATTATAAGCTTACAACTAGTAGATAAATAAGTTATGGAGACTGAAAACGGCATAGTGATTATAGTCAACAGCACTGTATTATGAACTTCTAAGTTGCTAAGAGACCACATTGTAACTGTTCTCAACATAAAAAAGAAATGATACATGATAGGGTGAAGGTACTAGCTAAGCTCCTGCGGTAATCATATTGTAATATATAAATGTATTTAGCCAACACATTGTGGGTTTTAAGCTTACACAATGTTGTATGTCAGTTATATTTCAATAATAATAATGATAAAAACAGCTAGGACTCCCTAGAGCTTTTCCAGGCATATTTGGAGATTTGCTGCAGCTGCTCAATGCAAAGAAGTAACTGAGCCGAAACAAATCTGATGCATCCGTCAGTGGCCTTTCCAAAAACTACTACTCAGTGATCACTGATACTCAGAACGATGAGTCACAAGTATTGTAGTATTCCCGCAGTACCTTCTGAATCATCGAAGACTCGTTAAAATTCAGCATAACTCCAGCATGAAGTACATTTTCCTGTGCGAATTACTATATTTGAAGGTTGGCCACCCAAGTATGAGAAGCGTGCTCCCTCTTCCTTAACCAGAACACAGACTAAGAAGTCTTCCTTCCCCCGTGATGTCAGTTACCAGAGTATCTTCTGCCGGTTATCACTATGTGGCCAAAGAGCCCAGCCTGACGGTGTTAAAACCAGGCAGAGGGGTGCCGAGGGGCAGGGCGTCCATCAGTGTAAAGATGTGGAAAAAGTGCAGGTACAGGATGATAAGGATGTCATGATAAGGATGTCAGCACATACCCTGGGAGCTTTAGGGGCTGGGGCATGGCGGGCTTGAGTCACTGAGTGCCATTGGCACCGAGGGGGAAGGAAGATGCTAATTTTGGATGGTTTGTATCTGATTAGCAGCAGTATCTGACTTTAGCAGAGTAATTATTGGGTTTTGTTTCATGACGATTTTATTGGGTTTGGATGCCACCTTTAAATTTTTACTCACAAAGCATGCGGGGTCCGACAGCATGTGGAAAGTTGAGATTTCTGGAGGGTGGGAATTGAGGGTAAATTTTTTAAAGGGTCCGAGAATCAAAGTACCAAATATTTGTGGGCGTATTTGGGAGGGGGCAGAAGGGAATTTACCCATGTATTTTCCTACCAGTGCTAGAAGGATAAGGCCTGCCTTCCTTAGGGAAAAAAATGTTGGTGGGTGTGTTGTTGCCAATTGCCTTGTTATTATGAATACAATAATTTCTCTTACTCCTTTCAGGTAAAAATCTGAGAAGCTTTTATTATTTTGTAGATTTGGTTGGTACCTTACGATCAGGGCCCTGCTAAGATTTGCAGCCATAGGGGAAAAACTGGTGACATCTGCCTTTTTCTTTTGTCATGAGCTCAAACCGTGCTCATGATGTTACAGAGTGGAAACGCTGGCTGGGAAAGTTAGCTCTCTTTTGCCCTGGCTGAGATCCCTGACAGCGGAATGCATGTGGTGAGATGACATTGGTGCATTCATTCATATTCGTTCAATTCATTCATTTCTGTGCTCATTCATCAATTATTTATTGGGCTGGGTCCTGTCGTAGGGCTGGGTATGCAGGGATAGCAAGGGAGTCAGATTCCCTGGGCTCAGGGAGGGAGTAGCATTCTCTGCAGTCTGTAGCCAGCGGACTCCAAGTACCTTGTGTCATTCAAGCCTTAAACCCATCCTCCACTGCAGACTTCAAAGCAGACGAGGCGTCCATCCCCTCTCCTGGGCCCTGGGGGGTATGGATTTGGAGGAATAGTGCCACCCATGTAGATTTCATACCTCTTTTCCAAGATTTTGCTGGTGCTTCTGAGGGCAACCAGTGGCGGTTAGGGAACGATGATCTTTTGCTTTGTCCCCTCACCAGCACCAGTTGGAGACTTCGTCAAGCAAGCTTGGCTGCCTTTCTTCGTGCTCACCCCAGATTGAAACCAGGGTGTTGTGTGGTACCATCAGAAACACTGGTCCGATCCCCAGTGACAGACCTCTTTTGGAATGTTAATCTCCTTGTTTCTCCGCCAGAATCACGTACAGTGGGTGTGCGTGCATGTGTGTGTACTCACACACGTGTGTGCACAAGCACCCCCAGTCTCTATCTTAGCAGAAAGCTCTGTGATCAGCCATGAGCAGAAACACGGCTCATGAATACAGATCCAAGAGCAGCTGCCGAGCTCCCCTCCGCCTCATCTCACCCTGGCCTCTGGGGAACAAAAGTGCCCAGACATTTCCCCCTGCAGATTAACAAACTGTGCTTCCGTGGAGTATTTACTGATAAACATCTGCCTTCCAGAGAGAAACCATTTATTTAACAAACTGCTCTTTAGAGATTTATTGATGCAACTTGCAGCATTGCTCTAAATCACGATCCCCTCTTTTTTCCCTCCTCTATGTGACTTTCCCCAAAATTTGCTTTTTGAGTCTTGGTAAACGAGGAGATAGGAGTTTAACAGAAACATAAATTTTTAAAAAGCCCCCGCCTTACCTTACAACATCTTTTCTGTCCTGTCGTTAAAGGATATTTATGGTGAGTAAAATCTATAGGACCCTGGTTTATCACATTAAACCAGTCTACCCTCGAATGCCTAGTGAAGATAAATACCCGTAACCAGCAAATACCCTCCTATGACGAACGCCAGCCTGATGGCTCCCTCAGGTCATAAGTTGTAGCCCTTCATCCGTCACTCATGTGCGGCTCTCTTGAGATTACATATTGCTTTGTAACTCTATTTATAGCATAGGCTGTAATGCCTTAGCTCCCGGATTAGATTGCAGGGTATTTAAAAGGGCAAAAACTATCTCTTCTGCTTTCTTTGTATGTTTTGAAAGTTTGACAAGAGCAGCTACTTAGGCATTTGTTACTAAGGAATCCGACCTGAGATGACCAGTTGTGTGAGGGCACTCGGGTCAGACTGTTGATCTTCTCAGTAGACAGGTGTGTGATCAGCCATCGTGTATGTGCTGTGTTGCTTCCTAAATGCGCCCTCTCCCTCACTCATGCCTCCAACGACTACTAGCTTGGGTGCCTTTGGTCAAGTTACAAGGCCTCTGTCGGCTGCAACCTCTCCATCTAAGAAAGGACCGTGATTCTAGGGGAAGAACTTGAATGTGGTACTCTCCAGAAAGCACCCGGCGACGTGGTACGTGCTGGAAGGGGGCTTGTGCAAGCATATCCTGAATGCCCAATAATCGCTATCTTGGGAAAGTAGAGATCCTGTCCTTCCTCTCTATTCCCATCAAGCAGAGCATGTGGAAGAGCATGTGGTTCAGTGTTCAAGGTCAAGGACTCCAGGGATGGTCACCTCGAAGCATCTCCTTTGTAATGAAGAGTGTCTGGATGGCAAGCCTTGATCACCTTGGAACGCTGGCTGTTTAAGGAGGGAGAGGCTGCAGATAGTTGCTGGGCTAGGTGCCACATCATAAAAGCTTGCTGCTCGTAAATCCCGGAGCAGACGCTTTGTCCAGTAGGCTGCTCCGAGACGCCCCATATCTAAGTTCCTCCAATACACCTACGTCTTGATCTCTTGTCTTCGTTCTCTCTGGACCATCACCCACCTTTGGCTGAGAGTCCATTGGGATGTGGCTGTACTCTTGGCACAGTGCTTCACTTAAAAAAAGTCTTCACTAACTGAAGAGTGACAGTGAAGACCCTTGGGAGATACTTAGTTTTCTCAGTTTTTCACCATGCTACCAAAATAATGAATGCGATACCACATCAAATATACCTCTTTTACGGACAATGTGTTATAAATCTAATTATGAAAGCTAGTGGCACAAGAGTTTAGGGACAAGAGACCTAACTGTGGTAAGACTGGAAAATTTCCAGAAGGAGCCATAAATATTACAGATGAGCCAACTGGGTGCAAACCAAGGCTATGCTGGGAATTCAGAGCTGGGTTTTATGAAATGACTTCTAACTGTAGCATCATTTTTTTTTTAATTAACCTTTCTCTATTTAGGAAATTCATTTTAATTTTGACTGGATTCATTCCTGAACAAAGTCGTAAGTGGGTAACTTATTTTGGTTCTACATTATAGACAGCATTCCTGATAAAAGATTGACATTATACATGGATTACTGCGGTCATCAGGAGATGATACGAGATTTAGTGAAATCCATCCCACACCCAGAAAAGCACCCCAATACGCTGAGGTATTTTTGCATTTTAAGTAGTATTTTTTTATTATAAAACTTGTTCATTGCAAAAAGCTTATAAACTATATAAAAGCATATGGAGGAAAACAGTTCATGATTCTAGAATCCACTTTTAGCTACTATTAATGCTTCATGACTTTTCTTTCTGTTGTCTTTCCATCCGTGGGTGAGTAGGTTGAATAATGGCTCCCAAATATAGCCATGTCCTAATCCCCAGAACCTGTGAATATTAGTTTCTATGGCAAAAGGATGACTATTACCTTCTGTGATGAAAGATGGCCTTAAATTAAGATTCTTGAAATGAGATTATTCTAGAAAATCCAGTGGGGCCTAAATGCAGTCGCAAGTCTCCTGAAGGAGGGAAATGGGGAGATTTGACACAGAAGAAGAAAAATTGCCATTAAAGCAAGATGCCTCTGGCTTTGAAGATGGAGGAAAGGGCCATGAGCCAAGGAATGCAGGCAGCCTCGAGAAGCTTCAAAAGCAAGGAAATAGATTCTCCCTAGAGCCTCTGGAAAGAGCCCAGTGTTGCTGACACCTTGATTTTGGCCCGGCAATATGAATTTCTGATTTCCAACCCCCAGAACTGTAGGAGACTGGAACTGTAAACACCAAATTTATGGTCATGCATTCTAGCAGTGATGGGAAATGAATATACGTGAATCTTACCAGTTTTTCTACGTAGTAACCCATTTACCACATATTGTCTTTTTTTATAAGATTACGATGTTACTACATACATATATACGTAGTTACATGTGTAATATGTATGTTGTACATTGGATGTTGTTATATATCATATATCTTATACATACTGCATATATTCATGTACATATTTATTATGATAAAAGTCAGCATTTAAGGGTATGTTTCTGTGGCATCGAGTCCATTCATGCTGCAGTCATCAGCACCATCCGTCTCCAGAACTCTTTACTTTTCCCAACTGAAACTGTCCTCGTTAAACACTAACTCCCTTTTCCTCTCCTCCTGTTCCCAGCCCTTGGCAACCACTATTCCACTTTCTGTGTTTATGAATTTTACTCCTCTAGGGACCTCATATATTTGGAACTATGTGGTATTTATCCTTTTGTGATGGGCTTATTTAACCGAGCGTAATGTCTTCAAGATTCATTCATTTGGTAGCATTTGTCAGAATTCCCTTCCTTTTTAAGGCTGAATAATATTCCACTGTACGAAAGTCCCACATTTTGTCCATCCATCATTTGTTGACAAGCACTTGGATTGCCACACTTCGGCCATTTTGCATAAAGCTGCTAACAGGGATGTACAAATACCTGCCGACATCCCTGCTTTCATTTCTTTGGGGGTCTATACCCAGAAATGGAATTGCTGGACCATATGGTAATTCAGTGTCTGATTTCTTTGAGGAATTGCCATACTGCCTTCCACAGTTGCCCGTATCACTTCACATTATAATCAGCAGAGCACAAGAACTTCGGTTTCTTTGCCAACATTTAGTATTTTCTTAAATTTTTTTTTTAATAACAGCCATCCTAGTGGTGGTTTATACACGTACATTTTCATGTTCTTTTTTGCCACTTTTTGCCACTCAGTTTTGTATCAAAATCTTTAAAGATTTTCTTTTCAAGGGGCGCCTCAGTGGCTCAATGGGTTAAAGCCTCTGGAATGGAGCCCCGCATCGGGCTCTCTGCTCAGCGGGGCGCTTGCTTCCCCTTCTCTCTCTGCCTGCCTCTCTGCCTCCTTGTGATCTCTCTCTCTCTCTCTGTGTCAAATAAATGGATAAAATCTTTAAAAAAATTTGTTTTTGAGGCTATATAACAATCTATTCTAGGGACACTTGAGTGGCTTAATTGGCTAAGTGTCTGATGCTTGATTTCAGCTCAGGTCAGAATCTCAGGGTCATGAGATAGAGTCCTACATTGGGCTCTGTGCTGGGCATGGAGCCTGCTTGAGATTCTCTTGAATCTCAAGAGAGATTCAAGAATCTGCTTGAGATTCTGCCCCCTCCCCCACTCTCTCAAAAACAAAATAAAACCCCTAATCTAGTCTAAATATGTTTTATAGTTTATATAACTAGTCCTCCTTGTGGAACATTAGGCTGTTTCTAATTTTTTGTCACTGTAGATTACAAAAGTATGAGCATAATTGAGAGCATAAGTGAACAAACTAAGCCTTTGTTCACATCTCCGAGAATGTCCTAAGAATGATTTACTCGAAGGAACATTATATTGAAAACTATTGGTGTGTTTAACCAAATTACTTTCCAAAAGGATGTTCTTATCAGCAGATGATGAGAGTGCTGAGTAGCACATTTTAAAATATCTTTATTCAGGTGCAGAGTATTTCTAGAGTATAGATCCGAATACCTGTGAACTTGAAGACTCATATTGGCATAATCCACTTGTTTATTTGAGTAGAAGGATCATTTTTCAGTGTTGGAATGTTGAATTTAAGGACAATTAGACCTGGTTTTTCCCTTAGATTCTCAAAAGAGAGAAGTTCCATATGAAAAAAAGGCATATTTCTGAAGGAAAAAAAATATAATTTGCAAGTGGTTGATAAGACCTGAGCTCTGGTCTGGCTCAACCACTAAAAAGTCATATGAGTTTGGCAAGTCATTAAAATATCTGGATTTCATATGGTTCAGTTATGTATGAATGGGTTCAATCCTCACATTTTCTTAAGTACCATATAATTATAGATTGTGAGCTCACGTTTGGTGGAGTTTTATCTGCTGGAGTCCTGTAGACTTGAGAAAGGTGTGTCCCTCTAGATCTTTTAGGCACACGACGGGTATTTTCAGCCCGAGATGGCTGTTTTTATGTGAATCTTTTTTTTTTTTTTTTTTTTTTATGTGAATCTTTCAATGTAGAAATCCCTACACAAAGGTAGTACAGATGTGAACTGCAAACACAGGAGAGAAAAGGTCCATGGGTAAAACTCTCAGAATAGTATAGATTCTTATTTTTATTTTTAAAGATTTTACTTATTTATTTGACAGAGAGAAAGAGATCACAAGTAGGCAGAGAGGCAGGTAGAGGGAGAGGAGGAAGCAGGCTCCCTGCTGACCAGAGAGCCTGACTCGGGGCTCCATCCCAGGACCCTGAGATCATGACCTGAGCCAAAGGCAGAGGCTTTAACCCATTGAGCCACCCAGGTGCTCCAATGGTATTGGTTTTAAAGAGAATTAGACTGAAAGCACAGGATCAAACCAGAAATCTATCTTGTTACATCACTTTGCTGATGGGTGATATTCTTAATTCACAGTTTTCCTGAAGGTGTCAGCCTTGACAGTCCTGACTCTTCTTGAGAACTTACTTTTATTTTTTAAGAATTTTAAAATTTATTTGGGGGGGGGGAGAGCATGAGCAGGATAAGGGGCAGAGGGAGAGGAAGATTCCCCACTGAGTAGGGAGCCTTATGTGGGGCTTGATCCCAGGGCTCTGGGATCATGACTTGAGCTGAAGGCAGATGCTCAACTGACTGAGCCATCCAGGTGCCCTTTGTTAAGAGTTTCTGCTCTGTTTTCCTACCATGGGTCCAAGGCTATATTTTTGATCCTTTCATGGCTATTAAAATGGTAAATTCTTAGCCATAGAGGGGTCAAGGGTAGGCTTCCCAAGTGTGCCCTTTTGGCATATTGATGATTTTAAATTAAGAGTTACTTAAGAAACAGCTAGTAGGGGTGTCTGGGTGGCTCAGATGGTTGAGTTTCTGCCTTTGGCTAGAGCCGTGATCCTGGGGTCCTGGAATTGAGTCCCATGTTAAGCTCCCTGCTCAGTGGGGAGACTGCTTCTCCCTCCCCTCTGCCTCTCTCTCTCTTTTCTCTCTCTCATGAATAAATAAATAAAATCTGTGTTAAAAAAAAAAAAAAAACCAGCCAGTGCAAAAAAGATTCTAAACTCCCTTTTTCTCCAGAAAGCAGGAAATAAATCTCCCATGTAAAAGGTACTTTTCCCTCATATGAGAAGGTAGAAAGATGCCGTTATTACTAGAGATAGGGAATTCAGAGTAGAGATGGCTATGTAAACAACTCTTGTTACTTTACTTACTACCCCAGCCCAAATTCTGTTTAGAAATTCTTACTAATTAAAGCTCCTTAATGTAAGTTTTGTCATGTGAATTCCTTATTGTCTGTCTTTCTAAAAAGTATAAAAACTGCCTGCCTCAGCCATTTCTTTAGGTGTCAATTTCATTATTGGGTTGCCATGGACACTTAAACTGGGGTTTCATTTTCCCTGTTAATAGGTCTCATCCCAATTTAATTCTTAGACCAGCAGGAACAACCTTTAAGGGTATATAAAAAGTTTTCCTCCCCAATAGCTATCAAGTCCAGCAAAATTCATGAGGACTATCTGAACTTCTGCTTTTTTATTTTGTTTCTGCATTTGTCCTTAGGGATTTCCCTTACTTTCTTGCATGTTTAGTTATGTATTTAAAAGGATGTTTACTATATTTTGTGCATGGTTTCCAGGTGGGAATTTTCTCAGTTACAATAATCTACCATATTGCCAGAAATGGAGGTCAGCTGTCTAAACTCTATGTTGGTATTAACCACTCTCTCCCATTTAGCCAATTTGGATCTTATTTCATCTTCATGAATTGGGTCTTCAGAATCCATGATGTGTTGGAACTGTCCTGACCTAGTTCTCTTGGAAGCGTCCTGGTAAGAGAAGACATAAATTAACTAAAAGAGCTCAGAACTAAGGACTTGAACTTCGGTACCTAAGTGCAGTGGCTGAACCTAGCATGAAGAGATGCAATTGTCCTCCCTCAAACATTTAAACCTATGCCATGATACAGGCCATCAGGGTCACTTTTATTGCTGTGCTAATAAGCAAGCATGTATGCTATATTGTGAAAGAACAAATAGAAGCATTGTGCATCAGCAAAGTCGAGTCAGTGGTGAACTAAGGGAACTCTAGTTCTCTCTATGCCTGGGCACTGGGGTTGGTCTCACTGTGCTTTGGATTGGATATACCACCCTTGGTCTTCTTAGACACTGGGAATGGACACACTTCAAGAACATAAGAGATGATCTGCTAGCAGGCCTACAGATTATTAAACCAGTAATGGAAAATAGAAGATAAGTGATTAGTTTTCTATCTAGACTAGGTGGAGTAGTTCACACTAACCGAACTTTATTTTTTCTCTTCCACTGATTTTCTCACTAAAAAGAAAAGTTAAAACTTTCTTTTACAGAGATTTTCAAACTTACACAAGAGTAGAGTGAATAGGGTAATGAACACATTGTCACGACTGCCCAGTGTTACTGGCTGATTTGCGTTCCCTCCGAATTCATATGTTGAAGACCTAACCTTCAGTACCTCAGAACGTGAATGTATTTGGAGAAATGGCCTTTAAAGAGGTAATTAAACTAAATGGAATCATACCGGTGGGCTTTAATCCAGTATGACTGGTGTCCTTATAAGGGGAGGAGATTAGGACATATATGCTCACAGGGGAAAGACTGTTGGAGGGCATAGTGGGAAGGTAGCCTCCTGCAAGCCAAGGAGAGAGGCCTCAGAATAAACAAAACTTGCCAACACTTTGATCTCAGACTTCCAGCCCCTGGAACTGTGAGAAATAAATTTCTGTGTTTAAGTCACTCAGTCTGTTATTTCATTATGGCGGCCCCAGTAAACAACTATGCTTAACTTTAGCAATGGTTAAAACATGGCTGATCTTTCTTCATCTAAATCGATTGACTCCCTATTGTAGCACATACCAGACATTATTTCATCTATAAATTTTTTTAGTATGTACCTCTAAAAGGACTTTTCCCCCCATAAAAACATAACCACAATACCATATGACACCTGAAATTTAACAATAGTTTAATACATAGTGTTTCCATTTTCCTGATTACGTCTTGCTATTTACTTATGGTTTGTTTGTTGAATTGGGATACAAATAAGGCCCCTATATTGCAATTGACTTATGACTCTTAAATCTCTTTAAGTCTATAGATTCTCCCTCCATTCCTGTGTGTGTGTGTGTGTGTGTGTGTGTGTGTGTGTGTGTGTGTTGTAATTTTATTTGAAGAGCCTTAGTTGTAGGTCTTGTAGATTTTTCCTTGGTCTATATTTGGTTTTGGTCCCCATACTGCTGTTTAATGTGTTCCTCTGTCCCTTATGTTTCGTGTAAATTGGCAGAATACCTGTGTATTCAGTTTTTGTTTGTTTGTTGTTTTGGTTTTACCCAACTACTGCATAGGTGGTGTTGGAAATGTCCATCAGGAAGGATATCGTTCGTATCTGGAATGTCTCTTTTTGTGATGTTCCTGCCATTGACGATCACTGCCTGGATCTTTTCATTCATCAGGAGCTGCAAAATGGTGAAATTCTCCTTCTGCCAGCCCTTCATTTTTGAGCTCAAGTACTTATGTAAGTAGAAACTTGTTCTTTTCAATTATTTGGTTACAGTGCAGATAATATAGAAACAGCAAAAATTGATGCTTGATTCTTTTCCCCTATTTGTCATATTTCAAAATAACATTTCCATCCTCCAGAGTTGACCAGTGAGGCTTATTTGATGGCACTGTGAGATAACTCATAGATATTAAAGTATTTGAAGTGTTTACCTCCACTTCACTTATTGTTTTATTTTGGTGCTCCAATTTTCCTACCTTTGATCAGCGTGGTACTACTCAGATTCACTCCTCAATCCCCGTACTCTAAGTGCAGTGATCTTTAATAGTGTCCTCGCTCTTGTGACCCAGACTTATCTTTTTTCATTTACATTTCCTTCCCTTAGAATCAGCCATTTCTCTAAAATTCCTTGTCCTTTTCATGGGAAATCATATTTCAAATTACGGTCTTAGCTCAGGGGTGCCGATTACTACTGTGTTGATACACTGGCTTTTATTTTATTTAGTGGAAAGAGCAGGGAAATGTGATTTTTTAAAAAAGCTTTTCCATTGAAACACAACTACATACAGAAAAATGTGCATATCATCAGTGAG
>CM053617.1:7583125-7610078 GCA_028646535.1 Procyon lotor | reverse complement strand
GCCATCTTGCCTTCTCCCCTGGAGAAGTTTCTAGGAAGAAGGTGCTGCGGCTGAGGTCGAAGAGGTTGCTGCCTGTGTTCTCCTCCAGGATTTTGATGGAGTCTGGTATCTCTTTTCTAATCTGAATTTTAAAAAATATCTCAGGGGTCCTTAGGTGGCTCAGTAGGTTAATAAGCACCTGCTTTCGGCTCAGGTCATGATCCCAGGGTCCTGGGATTGAACCCCAAGTCGGGCTCCCTGCTCAGCAGGGAGCCTGCTTCTCCTGCTCCCCTCCCCACGCCCCATCCCCACTTATGCTCTCTCTCTCTCAAATAAATAAATAAAATCTTTGAAAAATAAAAATAAATAAAAAATATCCCAGTATTTGGAAACATTTTGGATAAATGGAAATAAATGTAACTTGATCGTTAACAGGTTTTTGATATGTGTTGATTGGAGTTTAGAATTATTCTAAGACCACATCTAAGATATCCAATAGATTTTGCTTTGCTTTGGAGTTTTCAAAGGAAATTCCTTTTAAAAATTGTTTCCTGGGGCGCCTGGGTGGCTCAGTCCTTAAGTGTCTGCCTTCGGCCCAGGTCAGATCCCAGGGTCCTGGGATCGAGCCCCGCATCGGGCTCCTTGCTTGGCGGGAAGCCTGCTTCTCCGGCTACCATTCCCTCTGCTTGTGTTCCCTCTCTCGCTGTGTTTCTCCGTGTCAAATAAGTAAAATCTTTAAAAAAAAAATTGTTTCCTGAAAAAAAAATCTTTCTTGCAAAAAGATACTGTGGTTTTTAAAAACACAATTGACCCTTGAACGACAGGGGTTTGAACTGCCCAGGTCCACTTTAATACCTGCATTTTTCGATAAACACAGTACAGTCCTATAACTGTATTTCCTCTTATGATTTTCTTATCATTCGCTTTTCTCTAGCTCACTTTAATGTGAGAATACAGTGTATAACACATATAGAGAATAGGCGTTCATTGACTGTGTGTTATCAGTAAGGCTTCTGGTTGAGAGTAGACTATTGGTAAAATTTTTCAGGGAGTCAGAAGTCCTCTGGACAGGGTCAGGAGTCCTGCACCCCTAATCTCTGCATTGTCGAAGGGTTGACTACTACATGTGCAGGACACGAAGAATTTTGTCTCAAAAGTCGTCATCCTTGGCGAAGCCTGAATTGTCTGGTGTTTCTACTCTAAGCCTCTTAGCTACAGTTCTTTTCCTGTCGAGCAAGAGCAGAGTCCCGAAAAGCAACTTTTCTTCTTCTGTAGAAACTTCTGTATCTGGCAGAAAATGGTCACTTATCAAAACCTGCCTCAGAAGGCTACTTTTCAACTCTTGGTCAATATGATCAACATGAGCATCCATCAAATGAAGGATTGCAAGCAAAAACCTTAAAAAACCCGGCCAGGCAACCAGTTATTGATTCTGTGTTCAGCTTGATGGATGAATGTGTGAAGGCAACAAGTGATTGCAGAAGGCCCAGATCCGGCTGCCTGCAGACTTCTGGCAGGCCCTCTGGCCTCATAGCACCATTTTTGGCTTTACCAGAAACATGGTGCCCTCATCGTGTTCGATCAGGATTTGATCCTCGCTGGAGGTCCGCTCTTCCTCACCTTTCATTGGGACATGCAGAAAAGCCCAGAGAACAATTTACAATCAAACTTAATTACCTTTTAGCCTGGCTGTCTGCATGACTGAGACTATCTAGGGGCTGAAATTTGTGATTTATACCCAGAAGAAAAAAATCGGCATGTTAATAGTATGAAGGCCCTTGTAGGAAGGGCTTAATTTATTTTGGAGATTAAATTCATTTCAGGAGCTTTAGAAGCACTCACTCATATTAAGGTAATAAATGTGCTAATTACGGTTTAATCGTTTCACCTCATTAAGCCGCGACCACAAGACCTCTCATTAGTCACACCACCTTAGCGGGTAAGAATGATTTTAGGTGTTGTCCAAGGACTCCTGGAGTCAGTGAGCTGACATACCGCTGAGCTGCCCTTGAACAGAGTCCGAAAGTAAGTGATCTTTCTGGCAGCGTCCTTCTCCCAAAGTCCACTCCTACAGGCATTCAGTGCCCTTAGGTTTTCTGCCTTAACACCTCTGAAAGCTTTCCCTGACCATTTACCTTAGGAAGGATCAAGTAAGTGAACTGTGCTTTATTAAGGCACTTGTAACTTGTCTGTGGCACTTGCAATGATTTATTTAGGATTCCCTCCTTACCAGACTGTAACTTCTAGTCAGTACATTTTTTTTGAATAAATTAATGTATATTTGATGAAACTTATAAGAATGATGAATTCTATTTTGCCGATTTGAAAGGAATTAAAACTTAACTAGGTGGTCAGCTCCTGGTAGATAAAGAATAGGTCTCATTTAAGTTGCGTCCTGGAAGACCATGCAGTATCTGGCACAAAATTGTTGCTTAATAAATAATAATGGAAAATTATGGTGATGATCTCATAAACTCGGAGGAGCCAGCGCCAGTGGGAGAATTCTGACCTTGGATGAGAGTCCACTTGGATGGGCATCTTTCCAGGTGCCCCTTGGAGTCCCATGGCTCCTTCTAGGACCCCCCCCTTCCCCACAAGGGGAAAACACTTGAGCGAACAACTCCCTTTGACTCATACCCACCAGAACCACAGCAAACATCTGTCACTGGCCGTGTTCAGGGAGAATCTGGGATGTGTCGAAGCTGGGAGGCCGCAGTCCCTTCACTGGGAGGATTGCACGATCCCTGAGGTTCTGTGGACCGTGAACTTAACCTACTCCAGCATTCACAGAGTGACAGCAGGGAACTGGCATTACGCTCTAACCAGGGCTCAGCATTACCAAAGAAGCAACGAGAATGTTTTCCAACACCGAGTGTGAAATGCTTATCACAGCTAGCCGGAATGCTCAAGCACATAAATCAATTCCTGTCTTAATTAGTCAGTGTCCGCTGAACACCTTGAAAATGGAAAAAGAGCCAAATAATGGGAGTTCTATACCAAACCTCCAGCTGCAGCCCATCCCTTGAAAATCCTTGTGGTAACTTTGTTCTGATGATCCATAGTTCCTGTCTCAGAAGTTGTGAACAAATGGATTAAGATGTACAATTAGCAAGAAAACATTTCAGAACCTCTCCTCCCGCTAGAGGATGTAATTTGCCCAAGTGTTGTATATTTACTTGAGTTGATTGAAAGAGGGAAAAAGACAGTCATCTGGCACCATGCAAGTCAGCCACTGAAGTGTCGGGAGGGTGTGATATTTTTACAAAATAGTCCAGCTCATTTACACTATTGGTTTAGAAAAAAATATCCTTTCATCTTCATTCCTGAGTTCAAGGTTTGTTTTCAAAATGGAAGGAAGCTTCATGACTCGCTCTTGTTCCTGACTAACGCTGACATGAGTGATAAGGGTAAATCAGAGACTCGTGTCTTGTGGGTCGGGGAAGAACTTGATGATGAATGGTCCCACTTCTTCCCCCTCGGCCTCCAAATTCTGTGATAAATGAAGCATTTTGTGTGTATGCTGTAGAATATAAACTCACAAAGTGACTTGGTACTGTGAGGGAAAAGATTACATCCCTACTGGTTTAAAAATTCAGTCTGATCGGATCATTTGGTTGTACGCAGCTTCTGTTGACTAAAAATGCTCAGTCTCTCTGATGGTTTCTTGCACTCTTCCTTTCTGAGATGGTATATGGAGTGGAGTGGAGCTTACCCACGTCCTGCGTGGTGGGAAGTTGTCAGGATGCTTAGCGGGGCTTTGATCTTTGGAGGTGACATCTCGTATCCTTCAGAAGCCACTCACCTTGCTAGGGCTTCAGCTGATGCCTCTGTCTGCCTAGGGCCCAGACTGGACCCTATCCCTTCTAAAGCCAGGTTGTGACTTCCACGGGGCTGGGACCCCATGATAGCCCTTCATAGCCACCACATCCCTTCCACTGTGACCTCCTCTGTTCAGCTCCCATGCGGCAGACTTGGTCAGTCACTGGGGGATCTTATACCTAGAAGGGGAGCAATACATAAACACTCAAATATACCTCTTTGGCATAAGGACTATCTTTTTTTTTTTTTTTTTAAGATTTTATTTATCTATTTGACACAGAGAGAGAGATCGCAAGTAGGCAGAGGGTCACTCAGAGAGAGAGGGGGAAGTAGGCTTCCCGGGCAGAGAGCCCGATGTGGGGTTCAATCCCAAGACCCTGAGATCATGACCTGAGCCGAAGGCAGAGGCTTTAACCCACTGAGCCACCCAGGTGCCCCCATAAGGACTATCTTAAGAAGCAGCAGACAGGAAAATCTCTGAAAATGGAGTAGAAGTTATTGTTTTGTGAGAGACATTAACACTTAATAAGGGAAATCTTCATTTGTAAGATTGTCTTTCTCTCTGTATCAGGAAAAAGAGAAGAACTATATATCTGAAAACTCTTATCAGTGGAGAAGGTACTTTAATCCGTGTAACAACCATATTCTTGTTCACTGTGCTTTGCCTGGTCACCTCCCATAACTGGCTTTCCTCTTCCCCTAACAACTTCTTTTGTCTTCAGCTGGAGATGGTATGTAAGGTGGTGGCTTGGGCCGTTTGGGGGAGTTACTTAGGTATACATGTTCTTAAACTTCTCTTTGTTTTTCTCCTGTTAATCTGCCTTTTTAGTTGGGAAGCAGAGGCAGTGATGGTGTCAGAGCCTAGAAACTAGAAGGGTAGAGGAAAATTTTGTTTCCTCCTCTACAGTATACCCTACTTGAACTGAGAAAAGTCCAGTCAAGATGTGCCCCAAGCCTGCTCACCTGACTATCCTCTGTGGCCAAGTTTACCTTGACATGGCAGCATCCTGGTTTGGCACAGGGAAGCCTATGCCTGTGGTTTCCTTCCAGACCCCCAAATGAGAAAGGAGGACACATCTTTCCTCTTCCTACAGCCCCTCAGAGCGGACAGGGGGGTTTTCTTCTCCTCTACCCTTGGTCACTGTGTTAGTTTGCCTGGGCTGCCATAACAAAGTGCCACAAACTGGTGTCCTAAAGAACAGAAATGTCTTCTCTCTCAGTTTTGGGGGCTGGAGTCTGAGATCCAATGTGTCGGTAGGCTTGGTTGCTTGTGAGGGCAGTGAGGGAAGACTCTGTCCCAGACCTCTCTTCTTGGCTTGTCAATGGCCATCTTTATGTTCGCATGGCATTCTGCCCATATAGCCGTCTGTGTCCAAGTTTCCCCTTTTTATAAGGATGCCAGTCATGTTGACTTAGGTTCCACCCGAATGACTTCATTTTAGCTTAATTACCACAGCAAAGCCCTTATCTTCAAATAAGGTCATATTCTGAGGTCCTAAACCCTTCAACATATGAATTTGAGAGGGGAGGCAGTTCCACTCACACAGTCACATTCTGCTTCTACTGTAGAGGAACTCTGGTCATGGAATTATCTCCACGATGTGGTTGTCATGGGCCAGGGGGTTACCTCTTCTTCATTATATGGATGACTGTTTGACCCGAATCATCCAGGCTTGATAGTTAATATGCCAACAGAGGGGAGAAAGATGTTTAATCTTTTATTAAAGCTGCAGTCTTATTGCAAGATTATTATTGCCTTTGTAGTTAATCCTACTTTACATGGCAAAAGCTGAATATTAATTGTATTTATCTTTATGCTTTTTCTGTGACATGTTTAATCTTCCCCATAAACATCCCCTCCTCCCAATTTGTGCCTGCCCCTAGGAGAATGGATACTCTGGACCAACTAGGAAGAAGGTCATGCAATGAGAAAGGTAAAAAATCAAATATTCCTATGTTTTAAAATATTATCCCCATTACAATAAATTGATGGAAGAAGCCAGTAACCTTTGGAAGGAAGACACCTTCTTGCTCTCTCATTTGCCAAGATGATTTTTAATCAAGTATTTATTGAAACCCATAGATCTTGATTTACGGTAATACTGACGGAAGAGAGAATCTGGTGTTCATTTGGAGAGAAATAGATATGAAATCAGAAAACAAAAAAAAATGTAAATCAGGGGAAGAACTGATTCCAGAAGCTAAAGAACTAAGTTCAACTTAAGACAAAATGTTAAACACAGATTGAGGATGTGTTGGTTGTGAGTCCTGATCCATTTTCTTTTCTGCCTCCCCCTCCTTCCTTGACTCTCTTCTCCCCGCCCCTTCTCTCTCTTTAATTTTCCTTCTGCAGAGCCTGTCTGCAGGCCCTGTAACTGAGGGTGGAACAATTAGTACTTGGATTAACAGCATGTGAGCTGAAAGGGCTTTCATGCACTGGAGCGAACTAAAACTTGTGCTGCTTTGGCTTCCATTTTTTTTTTTAAAGATTTTATTTATTTATTTGACATAGAGAGATCACAAGGAGGCAGAGAGGCAGGCAGAGAGAGAGGGGGAAGCAGACTCCCCGCCGAGCAGAGAGCCCGATGTGGGGCTTGATCCCAGGACCCTGAGATCATGACCTGAGCCGAAGGCAGAGGCCTTAACCCACTGAGCCACCCAGGTGCCCCTGGTTTCCATTTTTATTTAAAATATATTATTGCACCAATCAGGTGCCAGGCTGGCTCAGTCAGTGGAGCGTGCGACTCTTGATCTCAGAGTTGTAAATTCGAGCCCCATGTTGCTTGTGGAGATCACTTTAAAATCTTAAAAAAATGCAATATTGCACCGTCAAAAGGAAACTTTTGCTCCTGTTGTTATTATCCCTTTTATTCCGACTTTACTACAACAAATTTCATTTTTCTGTAACATGCCCTGGCAGACCCATATACATAAATATTTCCATGAAATCGTAAGCTCGGGCCACATACCAGATATATCTTCAGATTCATTATGTCACAAAGATTTCCCATGAGACAACATAATTGACATCATAATCACTTCTGGTATTTGCATAATGTCACAACACACTGATTACTCCTGATTTACTTAACCCTTTTTCTTTGTGGCACAATTTGATAGTACCTAGTTCTGCAGTTTAATGACAAGAACAATCCTTGAACATCTTGGCTTTCTCCCCCACATTGAGTTGGTGGTGTAGGGCACAATCCTTGCAGTGGGATTCTGGGGTCAATCATGACAAACACTTTCATGGCTTCTGATAATTAATGTAATTGGAAAACAAATACCGAGTTTTGCAAAGAAACTGTCATACAGATAAAACTGTACCATTTTCCTGGTTTTGAAATTGGAAGACGAGCTATTCTGAATTACACTCGTCCTATATAAATCTAGGCTTCTGCATCCACGTATGCCAAATCTGTCAGTCTTCTGATGAGCGGTGTGTTCTTAGCTTTGGAGAGCTCCAGGATTATGCTCGAGGCCGGGATTTCTGCACCACCTCTGCTCCCTTTCAGTCCCCGGGACATTCCCAGCCCGCCAGGAGCACTGATAAACGCGTCTGGCTGGATCCTGCCTGTGTGAGGGGGGCCATGGGAGGAGACGTGGTATCACTAGTGTACTAATGTCTTTTTCCAGAATATTTCTGTAGGCGGAAGGAGTAGGTAGTGTTGTCAAGGCCTGAGAAACAGGACCCAGCTGCTTCTCAGCGCTCTCAGAGGAGACGGGAGGTTTCCTTGTGGGCTGCTGTCTTTCCTCTTTCAGATGAAGACACAGTCTAAATATCTCTCTAATGGAGTTCTCTGGAAGAGCAGAGGTTTGGTTTTCTCACTGCAGCCTGCTGCCAACTCTCAGATACTTTCAACAGCTGGCAGGGCTGCCAACAAACGTGTCCAGAGATGGATTTGAGAGAGAAGGAAGATAGAAATGGCTCCTCCTTGCCTCCCTCCCTCCCTCCCACCCTCCTCCCTTCCTCCCTCCCTTCCTTCCTTCCTTCACTTTCTATTTCATCTTTCTCTTTTTTTAAGCATTAGAAAACGCAGAACAGTTTTCTTCATGGGAGGAAGTGCCAACTCTGTGCTGCACACTTTAGAACAAGGTATGTCGCTCTACAAGGAGCAGTGGGAAAGTTCCAGCCTCCAGGCCCCTGCCCAGAGCTGGGTGCCGGCAGCTCCGTGCTCTCTCCCAGCCTTTCCTGGGAAACATTAACTTAACCTGGAAGCCAGCACGGGGCCTGCGAGTGAGGAAAGCAGGCACTTGGACTCACAGTCTCATACCTGCTTTCTAATTAGCTGTGGAAGGAGGATGTGATTGTTCATCTTGAAGTGAGAGGTAATGAGGCTGGGCTTGGCTCTATTAAGCCAGCAACCTTGTCTTATTCTGGAAGTGGTTCCAGGTTGGGTGGGGAGGGCTGTATCCCCTGTGTATGCTACAAGCCGTACTGAAATAGGCATAGAACAGTGCACATAAGAAGCGCTCGATAACAATGAGGCACAACGGAATACCGCTCAACAGTAGAAATAACAAACCGCTAAGACATGCTGCCACATGGTGAAACCTCCAAAACACTGTGCTAAGAGGAAAAAAAAAAAAAAAAAAAAGCCAGGAAAGACCACACGCTATATGAGATTTCTTAAAAAAAAAAAAAAAAAAGGAAAAAATACAGATAAAAGGCCTATCAATGATGACCTCAGGCTGGGATGGGAAGATTGGATACAAATGGTCACAACAGTGCTTTTCAGGTGATGGAAATGTTCTAGAACTAGATGGTGATGATGTTGCACAACTCTACATTTATTAAAAATAATTGTAGGACTGAAAAGATATATGCATCCTGATATTTCCTGCAGCATCATCTACAACAGCCAAGATATGGAAGCAGCCCAAGTGTCCATCAACGGATGAATGAATAAAGAAGATGTGGTGTATATATACAATGGAATATTACTCAGCCATGAAAAAGAACAAAATCTTGCCATTTGCAACAACATGGATGGCTCTAGTGCATGTAATGCTAAGTGAAATAAGCCAGAGAAAGGCAAATACTGTATGATTTCACTTATAGATGGAATCTAAAAACCCAACAACAAAAAATGAACAAGCAAACAAAACAAAACAGACTCTGGAATACAAAGGACAAGCTGGTGGTGGCCAGAGAGGGGAGTGGTGGTGGCCAGAGAGGGGAGTGGTGGTGGGGGAAGTGGGAGAAAACAAACTTCCAGTTATAAAATACTTGAGCAAAGGAGGTTAAAAGTACAACATACAGAATATAGTCAGTAATCGTATAACCTTGTATGGTGACAGACGGTCACCAGACTTACTGTGTTGAGCACTGCAAAAGGTCTAGGCTTGTTGAATCACCATATTGTACACCTAAAACTAATATAACATTGTATGCCAGCCATACTTCAGTAATAAATTTTTTAAAAATGTAGTGTACCATTTTAATGAGTACATTTCTATGGAATCCAAAGTAGTATACGTCAATAAAGTAATCACAAAAACTAAAAAAAAAAACAACAAAAAACCAAACTTAAACTTCTCAAGGGAGGTGTCATATCCATAAAACTGTGGGTCCTGAAGGGAGAACACGTGACTTTGAAGAAAGGCTATCTGGCGACCTTGAAGACAGAAAGCACATGTTTGCAAAAGCAACATAGATTTCTTTGGCAACACCAGAAGTCAGAACATGAGGGAGGAATATCTACAAAGTGGCCAAGGGGAAGAACATGAACTGTAATTCTATATCTGGCCAAATAATTACTTAAGAGTGGGAGTGAAATAAAGACATCTGAAGTCATCTAAGGTCTTCAAAACATTGTCACCCATAGGTATTGCCTGAAAAATGACCAGAGGTGGTATTCCGGTCTGGTTAGCAGCTATGAGACTCTGGCAGCAAGAAGTATTATTCAAGGTGTAACAGTGAGAGAAAGTAAGTAAAATGTACTTTTGTTTAAAAAACATTCTTCTATTAGAAATATCGACCTTGAGGTGAAGGACATGCATGTCCGTGTGAGGGAGATGAAAAGAGTGTTAGGGATCCTGGGAGAGCCTTATGCTGCGGGAGCCCCTTGACCCACGTAGAATTACCGTCTTCTGTCAATGAGAAATAACCTAATATTGGCGATATTCACATAATATTCGCATGGTTCAACCAAATCAGTACTTACTTACTCTGCAAAAGTATCCACAAAAAGAGTAGCAGTGGAATAGATGTTCAGATCAATAGAGGGAGAAGGGGGGTGTTTCACAGATAAGGAAGCAGGGATGTCAAGGCTGCCTTGGCTTGGAGCCCTGGCCTGGCTGACGTCAGGACCTGCGATTTCACTGGAGCGACCCCTCGGGTGCCTGATGCCCACCCTAGGGGTCCAGGCTGGATGCTGGAACCTTCCTACCAGAAATGCATGACGAGTCTAGACTGAGCAGCTGATACACATTCTAACCTCTAGGGGACCTTCTGCCTCTCAACTCTCTGCTCTCCCAGGGGCAGAAACTCAAACCTGTGTTAGGGATGAAATGGAATCTGCAATCATAGGAACCCCCCTGCCCTCCCGCCCCCCTACAACAGATGGGACTTCTGGTTGGAGGAGTTGAGGGACCGTCAGCCTTTGTCCTGGGCTCTCAGGCCAGGGTTCTGAACAGGGAGGGCCTGGCTCTGGTGTGGGAGGAGGGGGCCCTCCAGCCCCCACTCCCAGCTCAAACAAGGCCAAGTGGAGGTCAGAGTGGGGTCCAGGGAAAAGAGGCCTGGGTGCTGCTGAGGAGGCTTCTGCTCTGGACTGAAAGGGGCTCAAGGGGGCTCACCCCATGTGCATTAGCCGGGGCTCTCCAGAGGACAGAAGCAAGAGGACATGCTTAGAGCCTGAGACTCTAAAGAATTGGCCTACACGACTGTGGAGGGGGCATGTCCACAGTCTGCAGGGTGGACCAGCAGGCTGGAGACCCGGAGAAGAGTTGGTGCTGCAGCTCGAGGCTTAAGGCTGTCTTGAGGCAGAACCTGTCTTTTTCTCTTAAGGCCTTCTTGGACTTAAGGCCTTCTTGGACTCACCTTCCTGATAGAGGGGGATCAGCTTAACTCAAAGCCCTCGCATTTCACTGTTAACCTCACCTAAAAGATACCTTCCTACTGACATCTAGGCCCAGGTTTGACCCAGTATCTGGGTGCCTTGGCCTAGCCAAGTCCATACATAAAATGAACCATCACTTTACGACTGGGGCCCACTCGCGTGGGGAGGGGGCCGCCTGGGGCCCCGACATGAACACCCACGGCATGTGGCTCTGCCCTCCACCCCCTCCCTCCCTGCCTTTTCTGAAATAACGCCGAAATGTCCTCTAACGCTGTCCGGCTGAGGAGGTGGTTTGGTGTAAAGTCCACGGGATTTGGAAGCAGGAAAACCGGGCTTTCAATCCAGGCTCCGCCATTTAGCCATCATTAAATGGTCTTAAGTAAGCACGCCTCTCCAAGAATCAGTTTCTTGAAAATAAATCGGGAGGCTCTAGTGAGATAACGTGGGCAGGCTGGGGCACGTACTAGCACCAGCCAATCCTGGCCTCTCCGCTCCCGTGTGAGGCAAGAATAGGGCAGCTCTCGGGGCCCAGGCCGGGGCACATGAACATTATTTGGTTGTTTCGAAGCAAAAGACAACAAATGCAATTGTTACGTCGGGCGACAGAATGCTGGTCTTTGGGGATGAATACGATTTCTTTGGATGCTTCCTTTGCGATGGCCCGTGTTTCTGTGGGATGTGTCCCCGGGACAGCAGAGAGAACGGATGGAGGCCACCAGGTTGATAGGCGAGCTTGGCCCGTAAGGGGCAATATGGCCTCAGGTAAACCACTTTTTTTTGCAGGGTGGCGGGGGGACCTCTGTAGGGAGAGGGGGTTGGGCCTCGGTCTTAACTTCCTTTTCAGCTGTAATGTCCCATGATTCTACACAGCAGTGTTTGCTTGCCTGCTACGATGGACAACCAGGTGTGTCATTTTATACTTGGCGTCGAGCTGTGTTTAGGAAAGTTACTACGCGGTGTGACTCAGCCATGGGGCTGCATAGCTTACAGCTGGGGTGTCAGTCACTCCCGAGAGCAGATGCCTGGTCCCCCATGAATTTCGCCTCTTAGTGCTCTTTTCTTGTGTGTCGATGCCCCCTCCGCTCCCTAACTTCTTTTAGTCTGTACATAATCAGAGTCTAGATTCTACTGACACAAGGCGTGCATTTTGAATCCTTCAGAAATTAATTTTTCAGCTTATTTGGAATTTCTGAAGGTTACAACTTTTTTTTTTTTTTTTTGGCTCTTGTAGAACCATTTCCCTCCCTCCTCAAAAATCTTGTCAATTTCTAATTTGAAATCACAAATTCAGCATTATGAAGCAGAGGGCATTTTTCTCCAAGAGAGGAATACCAGGTGACTCATCTTGTTTTGTAAGAGTTTAAATTCACGGGCGTTTGCTTGAGGGGTCTCTGCTTCTAAAGTAGCCAGGATTCAGCCTCGCTCTCCCGTGGTTGGGGCAGGCTGGTTGAGAGAAGGACATGCCCATGGTTCCAAGGGGCCACTCCTTCCCTACGTTACTCCTGCTCACGCATTATGCTTCAGGGAGACAATCCCCAGGCCACAGTGACAAGCATGGACACTGACATCTGTGGGTAAGTGAGGTGTGGGCTCAGTTGGATCTCTTTCTTCTTCTTTTCCATACTCCATTCTCTCCAAAAGAAAAGACCGTGGAACTAGTATTCAGAACATCAGACTTCTAGTCTGTACCCTGGTTCTAACTGTGTGGCCCTGAGGATGTTGCTCAACTTCTCTAGACATTAGTTTCCTTATGTGCAAATGAGAGCAAGGGACTAATCCGAGAAGAGCAAAACGCCACCCCCACGTGACCAGCCACCCAACCCGTGCGAGGAGCAGACGTGGCTAATGACCGGTAACACTACTGGCTACATGAGGATTAACTGATCAGCACAGAAAAGGGCTTCTATTTGCCATCCTTGCATGAAAGGATGTGTAAGGTCTGGGAAGGCAGTTTGTTTGAAATGTCAGGAAGTAGAATAGGTTGTCAGTGGGCCAGACTCTCGTCTACCTAGATGTGGGGAGTCCGACTGGAAGGAAAGGGAATGGCTAAAATGACCTTAAAACTCCCCAAGGCATCTCTGATCCTGTAGCCATTGAACTCAACTAAACCAACATCTATTAAACATCTACTGTGATCAATCTCTCTGCTAGGTGACAGTGGAATGTAAAGATAAATGACAGCCCCTTGGCTTCGAGAGACTAAAAATCAACTAGAGGAAGCAGCTAGAATGAGAAGACATGACTAGCACTCTAAGCAACACGTGGGAAATGATGTCACCCCTGTTCTGAATGCTTTAATTACAAAATCTTGTTTAGTCCTCTCGACAGCTATGCCCAGAAGTATTTTATCTCTGTTTTTCAGGATGAGGAAACTGAGACCCAGTGACATTAAGAAAATCCTTTGAGGTCACACAACTAGTCAGTAGCAAGCCAGGATTAAAGCTCAGGCACTCAGGCTCTGGGCGGGGATTCTAAGGAGGTTAGGGTCATCCTTACGGAGGGTGGACCTGCCTTGGGAGGTGAGAACGATTTTAATAAGCAAGAGAGAAGAGTCTTTCAGGGAACAGAGCCAACTTTGGGTGGAGTTGTGGAAGGGCATGGTGAGCTCCAGGCCTCAGACTGACCACGCTCTCCGGTCCTCCTTACCAATACTCCTGAGCAGGGGCAGAGTCCCCGCACCAAGCAGAGGCTCAGTGACATTGGTTCTAAAATGGTTGGTGGGATAAATCATAAGGCACATGCAGTGGGCAATGAGCTTAGAGGCAGCACTTCTGTAGGACTGGCTGACGTCACTGAAGGGTGATAATTCGGGCATTAATGAGCTGGGGGCAGATAGCACAGGAGGCTGGTAGAGTTTGTGCTGGAGGAAAGGAGGAGACCCTAAACAAAGTGTCTGCAGGACCGAGGGAATGATGCAAGCTTATAGGAGCCAGGGGTGTGGGTGGGCAGCCGGAAGGCTGCTCTTTGTGGTCTGGCTGATGGGGAAGATGGGACACACCTACAAACACACACACACACACACAAACACACGCATGCACACACACACACACACTTCTCTGTCCCAGTCTGACTCTGTTCTCAAAGTCATTTAACGACTAACTGAAATATGCTTTAGGGCAATGGGATCTGACTCCACAGTACAGTGGCTCATTGGATTTACTAAATTGAAATGGATCCAACCAAGAACGACCTTCCAGTTATTGAGTTATGGAGACAGCATGTAAAGGTAGGTAGATACACACAGAAACAAAGCAAGAGGGTCATGCTAACCAGGTAGCCCTTCTTGAAGGTGCAGCCCCTTGCCTCTGATGTCAGAGTTGTTGATCTCCAACAGCACATTTCCAAAGCGTTCAGGGAGAGATTCTATCTGAACGCGCAGTCGAGGCCGGGAAGCAGTGACCCGCTGCAGGGATAAAGGCACTGTGAGAAATGGTCAGAATCTACAACAGGAGCAGAGAAAACCTACGGGCTCTGCAGCCCCAGCCCAAGCACCACGCTGCACTCCGGGTGCTTGTCTTGGGAAACCACAACCAGGGCCTGGGAACAGTTTCGGTGCTGGGACTGGGCCTTGGAATGCCAGCCTGCTGAGGTGGTCACATGGATGTGACTGGACAGGGCGTTCTTGTGCCCTTGCTTCCCCGCTGTGTGACTTGGGCACTATTCAAGCCCAGCGAACCTCGATCTCTTGCTCGGGAACACGGGGATATTAAGGGTCACTCCTCAGAGCACACCATTAGTGCCCAGTAAACATGAGCTCTGATCATCTTACCGTTCGGCTCACCCGCAAATCTGCGGCGTCCACAGAGATGGCGTGCTTCAGAACTAGACGATTTTGGGTGGAACCTTCAGCCGTTAGACTTTGGTTCTTTGGCAGTAGATTCGGGCAGGAATCTTAGAAGTCATTTGCCCTGACCTCCAAAAAGAATTCCGAGTATGATGTATGTGTTTCCATTTGTATTTCCTACATAGAGCGAAGCCTCCCCACTAGGAGTCGGTGCGTGACACACACAGAAATCAAGCAAACGGCGAGTCCCAACCAGGCAGCAGGTGGGCAGTTTACAGGGTGGGCGGTGGCGGAAGGCACGGGAGGCTCCGTGGGGCACAGGCCCGCTGAGTCATGCAGAGCCTTTCCAGTAACATTCAGGCGACTGTTTATTCCCGGGGAGATCTAGGGCAGGAGAGGGAGGAGGTGGGAGCAGTGGAGAGGAGAGATCTTATACTCCCCTAGCAGAACCGGGTCTGCAGTGCAAACATTGACAATGAGCCATGCCTTCTTACGTTCTAGAATTTAGACAAAAATGTGCTGCTCTGTAGCAGCTGGTCGGGGCAGAGCTAGCCATAGCTATAGAGATCCTGGTGAGGAGAATTCTAGATTTAGGGGCGCCCTGGGGGGCTCAGTCGCTAAGCATCTGCCTTTGGCTCAGGTCATGATCCTGGGGTCCTGGGATCGAGCCCCGCATCAGGTTCCCTGCTTGGCGGGAAGCCTGCTTCTCTCTCTCCGTCTCCTCCTGCCTGTGTTCCATCTCTCGCTCTGTCTCTGTCAAATAAATAAACCTTAAAAGAAAGAAAAGAAAAGAAGATTCTAGATTTAGCCTGAAGACCTCCCCTGGTAGCGAGGCTCTAGTTGCTGGGCTTTCGCTGCTGTCAGCCGTTCTAATGTATCTATCTGAGCAGGTTCAGCTCCTTCGCCCCTGGGAGCCAGAGGGGACACGGGGAGGGGAGGTCCTCGCTCAGCAGATGCCTCCAGGCCACAGGGAGGGAGAAAAGCAGCTCCCTCCCCCCTCCTTTCCTTTCTCTGTATCTGCTGGGATAGTTCCAGATACCAGTTTCCAGCCCGTTTCCTCGCTGGGCAAGGAGCCAGCCCCTCACCCCAGCCTAGGGGGTTGGGTCCCCGAACTCCTCAGCCGGGTTTTGCCCGCTGCTTCTCTATGGGGTCTGAATCCTGCTCCCAGTGGTCCTTATAGCAGTATGGACAGAACTTTCTGGCTTTTGATCCTTGCTCTTCTGTGGCACCGAGACTCCCTTGGCCGCTCCCTATGCCTCTTCCCAAAAGTCTGGTAGGGCAGGTCTGGGTGTCAACTGTGGCCCTGGGTGTGATTTTAGGTTTGCTATTCCCCTTGGATTCAGTGATGGCAGCTGGCCACCCCGCTTGACAAAGGGGCCCCCTGTGTTCAGATTAATGCCTTCCACCCCATTTCAAAGGATCTTTGGAATAGGCCCTTGTATGTGCCTTGGATTAATCCAGACCTGGCTTTTGCAAAAAAGAAAGCAGGGTCATACTGGTTCAGTCGACAGATGTTCTGCTTCCAGATAAGTCCCTCCCTCGGGTGTGGTGAGGACTGCAAAGGGCACCAACACACGGTTCTGGCCCCCAAGGGGGTCCCAGTTGTGGGAGAGGTTGCAGTGTAAAATTGGGGGGTAAAGGGGTAGTTTGGTCCTTTGTTCTTGGGGAAGTCCGGCTCACACCGGTAGGAGGAGGCTGCATGGTGGCGGAGTGAGCGAGTGCACAGGGTTGAGTCCAGGCTCGGGTGACCTTGAGCAATTCACACATCTTTTCTGAGATTTTGGTTCTTCATCCATGAAATGGAGAATGTATCTTCCTTACACAGTCATCAGGATAAAATGCGGAACATGAAAGCACTTTGGAATCATATGATCCTACACAAGTAGCAGATATAAGTGGTATAATGACCTTCCTCTTTCCCATTCCCAAGCTCTTCCTCCCAGTCCAACACACTATTCTTCCCATGTGCTCAGCGCCCATAATTCTTTGGGAATCTTCTCCAGATCTTTCCCTTTCTGGGAAGAACCTAGTTCTCATTTCTACACCAAACCTCCACTAATTGACAAAGAACAGAGGATCAGATAAACTAATGTACATTAAGGTATGTATGAGTCTGCTAGAGTTGCTATAACAAAATACCGCAGACCAGCAGCTTTAACAACAGCACCTTATTTTTTCACAGTTCTGGAGGCTGGAAGTCCAAGATCAAGGTGCTGGTGGGGTTGGTTTCCTCTGCAGCCCCTCCCTCTTCTTGGTATGCAGATGGTGGCCTCTCCACAGTCTTTCTCTGTGTTCCTGCACCCCTGGTGTCTCTCGTGTGTCCAAATGTCCTCATGAAGATGCCAGTCAGATTGGATTAGGACCCACCATTAAGATGTCATTGAACCTTAATTGCCTCTTTAAAAGCCCATTCTCTAAACATAGGCACATTTTGGGACTCGGTGGCTTAGAGCTTTGACATAAGACTTTTGGGAAACACAGTGCAGCCCATAACAAAGAGTTAAGGATCAACAATCTCCTTCTAAAGTTGCCTGCATTTGTGAAGAGGATGCTGAAGGAGGAATCGTGGAGGAAAGGAGGGCTGGATGCAGGATGGTAGATTCTAGCATCTCATGACCAGTTGGGTGTTGGGGGGTGGATTTTTGGCTGGGAATTTTCTTGGCATCCTTCACAGACCAACATATAGGCAGCCACCTGCTCTGCCCATGAAACACGGCTGGGGCTGGGTAGATGGACTACATTTCATTTTCTTCCCAGATTCCAAAGAAATAAGCCACTCTCACCTCCCTGCCTCAAAGGAACACCAGTATTTTTTAAATAGTTCCTTGAACAGCAGCTGCTTCAGCCCTGCCTGGGGAATTGAGCCACCAGCCTTGCCAGCAGTTGAGTACTACAGGGAGAGGTATTATGTGAGTCTGGGAAAGGAAGAACTCCACAAAGTATTCAGCAGAAGGGCACAGCCCTGAACCGGCCGCCACTTCTCCCAGTCGGGAAGCCAGCCCTGTTCCAGCTGCAGTGATTGGGGGAGATAAATTACATGCTCTGGTTTTAGGGGGGAAAGCAAGAGAGAGAGGGGATTTTTTTTTTAACTTTTTGTAAAAAGAACCTGGCTCTTGCCTGGGGTCACTCAGAGACTCAATGCTGGAATCTGGCTACGCTGTTGACAGAAAACAGCCATCCGAGCCCAGCAGCAACCAGTGTCCTTCAGGGGAGGGTGTCAGGACACTGTCTGTTCCCTGAAGAGATGGGGAGTCTTTAAATGATGTTTCTGATTCATCCTTCTGTGCCTGGGAGGGATAGAAATTTCATTATCTATCATCACTGTGCTTGGAGAAAATTTGTGTGTGTGTGTGTGTGCACGTGCGTGTGCACGCACACGGACGTGTGTTTGCACGCATGGACTTGTACACAAATTCCTTCACCACAGGCAGCCTTTGAATTTAGTGATCTGTTGGAGCTTTTAGAAACAAAATACTCAACAACAAAAAAAATAATTTTGTCTTGTGACTCAGGAGGGATTTCTTTATCCCTTGCTAATCTGAGAGGAAGGCTCTTTCATATCTAAACACACACACGCACACACTCACAGCTAATTTTGTGCATTAAAAAAAAATAGATGAAATATTTTGCTCCAACCTCTCTGTCCTCATTGGCAGAAAATGAGTCTCACCACATCCAGGCCATCATAAGCATTGCTTTCTTCTTCATTTTCGTACAGCTCTCAAGCTATAATCCAAAGCCTGTTGTTTGCTTGCATTTGCAGCCTGCTGGCAGCCTGCTAGGGGATGGCCCAGAATCTGTAAAGAGCTGCAGCCTTTGCCAGTGGGTGTCACCTGCTGAATTCCCCGGTCAGACAAGACCTGGGGAAGCTTCTCCATCTGTCTGCGGTGGGGACTGGAGCTGCGCTGGCAGAATGACCGAAGTTCAGAGCAGGCTGGAGGCCTCAGGCCATGAGAGAGGTGAAGGAGGTGGCTCTTTCCCTAGGACGTGATGTGTAGTCATTTGCCAGGAAACTCCCCTTGCTGTATGGAGTGGCAGCTGTCGGGATAAAAGGTGCATTCTCAGAGATAAAGAAGGTCACCACGTTCAGCCAAGATGAATGGGGAGTGAGAACAGATACAGAAAAGCTAAGGGGAAATTGAGATTCTGTTGCCTGAAAGAAAGAAAAGAAGCAAAGGTTTCCTGGTGCCGGGATTGAAATAGGAAGAAAATGGTGAAAACCAGACATGTGAGGGGACACACATATGCATGGGCTGAGTTACGTGGTGGTGACAAAGAGCCCCCATGTTTCTGCAGCTTCAAACAACAAAGGTTTGTTTCTTAGGCATGCTGATTGCCCCTCGAAGACCAGCAGAAAGCTCAGCCTCTAGCGAACATCCAGGAACTGGGCCCATGGAGACTCCATCTTGACTTTGATGCGAGAAGACGAGAACATATATTAACTTTTGATTGAGCACTGAGTCTTCAAGCTCCCACTCAAAATAGATGTGACTGTCACATGTCACTACCCAAGCAGCCCTGGCTCCCAGCTAACTTCCAATCCTAATGATTACCACAGCAAGCGTCACCGAATGAGAGAGGAATGGAGGATGGACGACACAGGAAGTGGTAACCAGGCTCACGGACATCAGAGGAGCTGAGGGAGGGTTTGGTTGAGGATCCCTGGGTATATCCTGGAGGGTGTAAATCTGGCAAGGAAGTAATGTCACCATGTTCCTACATATAAAATCTTGAGTTCAATACAGCCTTGCTCCACAAGCTGTTGCACTACAGTGAGGACATGTGTATGTGTACACGAAGCCATCGATTCTCGTCAGTCAAATAGTATCACTTTTGCCCCATTCTTGGACACAGGTTCGACAATGTCAGAACTTTACACAATGTCTTTTGTCTCTTGTTTTCTTTCTCCATCTTCGGGTATCTCTCTCTCTCTCTCTCTTTTTTTTTTTCCTGGCCTAGCTTCCAGTTTACATATTTTCTGCTCTATCTAATCTGATATTGAACCCATCCAATGTGGTCTTCATTTCAGTCATATTTTCCACACCAGAATTTCCATTTGGTTCATCTTTTATAGCTTTTAACAGAAATTTCCAGTTATCCATCGAAATCCTTCATCCTGTCTTTTATTTCTTAAACATGTTTGTCATGGTTATTTTGAAGTTTGTGTCTGCTTTATTATTTGGACCTGCTGTGGGTCTGTTTCTATCGTCTATTTTTGTCTTTACTTTTGGTCATGTTTTATCTTCTCCATGCCTCATCATGTCTTAATGAGGGCCAGATACTGTATATGAACATCTATAGAGATCATTTGAGGCTTTTAATGCTGTGATATTCTTCTAGAGAGGATACACTTTGCTTCTGGCAAGCATCTAGGCTACAAACACTCACAATTCCAGATTGCCTAAATTCAATCAAGGATTTAGATCATTTGAAATTGAGCTTCAGACCCTGAGAGGGCTGGTCTGTTGGCTCACATTTAACTTCAAGGCAACTGATAGCCTTGGATATTTTCCTGGGCTTCCCTCCTCCACTGTCTCTGAAACCCATGATGTCTCTGTCTCTCTCTGTCTCTTTGTCGTTTGTATTGAAGTATAGTTGATGGCACAATGTTACATTAGTTTCATGTGTACAACATAGTGATTTGACAATTCTATAGGTTATGCTCTGCTTGTTACGAGTGAAGCTGCCATCTGTCACCATACAACCCTATTACAGTATCATCAACCATATTCCTTATGCTGTACCTCTTATTCCCATGATTTATTCATTCCATAACTGGAAGCCTGTATCTCCCATTCCCCTTCACCCATTTCACCCAACCACTGCCCATCCCCCATCTCCCATCCCCCACCCCTCCTCCCTCAGGCAACCATCAGCTTCTTCTCTGTATTTCTAGGTCTGCTTTTTGTTTCTCATTTGGTTTGCTTTTTACACTCCACGTATAAATGGCATGATGAAACCCATGGTCTCTTGCCATGTGGACAACTCTGCTCAGTTCTTCAGTCTCTCAGCTTCCACATTCAGAATTTGCATATGCTTCTGAGGACAAGTGGTCCCAGGTGCCAGGCTCACCCCTGGGCCTCCTTTTCTTTTTTAGAACTGCAATTCCACGCTGCTTTGGTAGCTCTCTGATGCCTCCAAACAGATGTCGTTATAGCTACACCAGTCTTCCTAGCTGTTCTCTGTGGGGAGAACCACTTCCAGAAGTGGAAATTCGGGAAGTGACATTTGGACCGAGACCTGGGTGAGAAAGAGCTGGCATCATCAGGATCCGGGGAAGAGTGCCAAGGCCAGGAGATAAATCAAGAACGATCGTTTGCAGTGAGTTCAAAATGTGGCTATGTTCAAGGAGTGGATAGAACATTGTGGATGGGGATTGGTGAGCGAGGAGGAGAACGGTATGGCAAGAAGCCAGCCAGGTGGCAGGGTCCAGATTGTCTGGGTGCTGGAGGCCATAGAAAGCAATGTATATCTTCCCTTATGGAAGATTCAGAGGGATGTGGACACAGGGCTCCGTATGTTTGTGGAATCAGCTGCTGCCGTCATGGTGCACTCATAACCGTAGAGTGGCTCTTGGAGGGTGTTCTGTTCATAGTAACTTGAAATAAATGATCCAAAGGTCCTACTTGTAGACCTGAAAACTAACCAAAAGTCCTACGTTTTTGGTTTATCCATAAACCAGGCAGTTTCCCTACATCAGAGCATGTGGTTATGGAGAGCAAATAGGAATGAACTTGGAAATGCCATTCGTTGGCACACGTAGCTGCTGGGGCTCCAGGAAAATGGCCAGCTGACTGGATGCTTCCCCCCACCCCTCTTTTCTTTTCCTTCTTCCTCCTTCTCTCCATTACTGTTGCTTTCTGGTCATCCAGTGAGCCAGCCCAGATCCCCACAATGTCTAGGCCTTCCAGGAAGCTCAAGCCAAGCCTCCCGTTCCATGAGCTTTATGACTCCATTTACTTATGGATCTCTGCCTTAGAAGGGAATAAATGCACATTGAATAAATGTGTGACTGAGTGTCTAGGCAAAATAATTCACAAAAAAGTCTACTATACCTGACTCCCTCTAGGGAGAATGTATTTACCTAACTGAATGTATTATCCCTAGATGACATCTTGGAGGTAATTTTGAGCAGAACTTCAAAGTAGTTTTCTTTTCTTAGGAAACCTTCCAGGAAATAGAATGCCTGATCTCAGCATAGAAACCTGATCTGTTATCTCAGGTCCTCTCTCACCATTTGGAAGTGGCTTGGCACCTCACAAAACTCAGGGAACAGAAGTTACTGCTTCTGGGGACAGACTTTGGCATGGGAAGGTAGATACTAAGACGTTCAAAACCAGAAATCATGTCTCCATGAATGCAAGGGACTCATACATTGCATCCCATTTATAGGAACATGAAATCAATGATTCAAAGTCCACTTGGAGATCAAAGACCTTATCCAGGGCTGATCTTCTCTGTACTTGAGGATCTTAATTTCCTATAGTCGTATGATTGGTCTGAATGTAGGAATGAATAGCTGCAGGATTATGCCACCAAGAGATATCTCTGAAAGAGAGGAAAAAAAGGAAAAGGAAAATATCTTTCTCTATATTAATATTTTCTCTGATGGCATCTTCTCATACTGTGTCTTTCAGGCACATCTCATCCATAGTGAAAATTTTCTGGGCTTGCGAATGTGTCTTGGGCTGGAAATTCTATCCATTCCATTTAAGGGGTACAGCATGCCTGGTCACGCTCAGCTCACTGTTTCTTGCCTCCCCTCTCTGGCTGATCCTGTGATGCAGCTGTGTGTGCAATCTACTGTCCTTTCTGGAAAGACTAGTTCACTCACGGCCCGGAGCCCTTTGTAGAAGACATGTCCCCTTGTTCTGTTGTGTCCTGTGACATGTTGGATGAGCCGAGCAGCGTTCTGATCATGTCACACCAGGAAGGTGGTTCAGTCCTGAGCTCTTTCACAAGAGAATTCAGTGGCAGAAATATTAAGGAACAACATCTCTGAGCCCCAGAAGTGGTGCTGTTTTCCTGCCCCCTAACTTCAACTCAGGCAGTTAGGATCACAGATGGCAGTGGAACAGAGGGCCCTCCTGGGAGCATTCTTAGATCTGATTCTAGAATAAATACAGTCATTGCACAGGGTGTGCCTGCAAACAAACATCTTGCATCCATGAGGATGAGGCTCTGTTTTCCACCTGACCTCCTTCATTGGCACAGGGCCCATCTGTCTGAGCAGAGTTAGGTAAGAAGTATCTCATGGGAAAGAAGTGAGCAATGAGAGACGTGAAGTGATGTACTGGGGATCACAAATCAATGTCAGATCTTCCTGAGAGAACCTAACTTCCTGTTCCCCAAGCTCAAGATACGGAAGCCCATTGTCAGCCAGCGTGAAGGGTCCAGGGGGCCAAGTATCAATTTGTTGACGCACTTGGTGATGTATTGGGGAGGGAGGTATTTCTCACAGCTGCCTGTCGACAAGCTGATGTGGCCCCACTGTCACAGAACCTTCATTCTAGAGGGAAAGACAGACAATAAATAACAAACAAACGGCAATGCTACAAAGGAACCACACAGGATGAAGCTCAGGAGTTTCCGAGGGTGGTCAGGGAGGCACCTCAGAGGCTGGGACATTCAGGACGCCAAGATCAAAGGAGGAGCCAGAGCCAGCCAAGCACAGGTAGGAGAGCGCGGGGGTGAGAAGTGGGAGAACAATGTGCCATGTTCTAGAAACTATCACAGTATCAGCGAACCTGGCAGTGCAATGAGCAAAAGGCAGAGTGGCAAAAGATTGAAGAGAGACAAGGGAACAGCCAGGCTGGGTTTGACTCTCTCATAGGTTAGGGACTTGGACGTTACTCTAAGCTCCAAGGGCAGCTAGCGAAGCTTTCCAAGCAGATGTGGCCAGTTTGATTGTACTTTTATTTATTTTTTTTATAAAAATTTTATTTATTTATTTGACAGAGGGAGACAGAACACAAGCAGGGGGGAGAGGTGGAGGGAGGAGCAGGCTCCACGCTGAATAGGGAGCCCAATGCAGGGCTCGATCTCAGGACCCTGGGATCATGACCTGAGCTGAAGGCAGACACCTCATGACTGAGCCACTCAGGCGCCCCTGATTGTACTTTCGGCAAGAGGAACTTACTGCATCACCGGGAGATGATGGGGGCGTGGACCAGGTGGTGGCCATGGGGTGGTGGGAGTGGGCAGAGTCTCGTTATATTTTGGGTGTAGAATTGGCAGGATGTACAAATGGTGGGATGTTGGGGTGGGCAGAATGAGAGGACGGAGGAGCCTAGGATTTCACCTAGATTCTTGGCTTCAGCAGTTAGCTGAGTTGAGAGAGAGCAGAACCCACCCTCAGCAAGATGTCCCTCTCGCAGGGAAGACAAGGGGAGGGACTGATTTGCAAGATAGGAAAGTAGAGTTCTGCTGTTGCACATTCTCTCCAAATGGAGAGGTAAAGCAAGCTATTGAATGGGTAACATCTGGCACTGAGAGGCGTTGTCGGGGTTGAAGATAAGAACTTGGGAGTCATCAAGATATAAACAGTTTTTTAGGGGCGCCTGGGTGGCTCAGTTGTTAAGCGTCTGCCTTCGGCTTAGGTCATGATCTCAGGGTCCTGGGATCGAGCCCCGCATCGGACTCCCTGCTCAGCAGGAAGCCTGCTTCTCCCGCTACCATTCCCTCTGCTTGTGTTCCCTCTCTCACTGTGTTTCTCTCTGTCAAATAAATAAAATAATAATAATAATAATAAAACAGTTTTTTAAGAAATTGGAATAAACCAGACTACCAGGGGAGAAAACGTAGCTAGAAAGCCAGATGTGAACCTTTAACTCTTCTGAGTTTAAATGTCTTATGGGGGCAGAGAAGCCCACGGGGTAACTATGAAGGTGTATTTGTTTCCTGTAGATGCAGTGGGAAGGCATCTATGCAGTGGGAGAAAATATCTGCAAACCACAAACCCAGTTGGGGGTTAATATTCAAAATATACAAGGTCTCATATAACCCATTAGCCAAAAAAGTCAAACAATCCAATTAAAAAATAAGCAGAGGAACTGAATAGACATTTTTCAAAAGAAAACACAACAAATGGCCAGCAGGACTGTGCAAAGGTGTTCAACACCAGTAATCACCAGGGAAACAGATCGAAACCACAATGAGGTGATCACCATATACCTATGAGCATGATCATCATGAAAAGCCAGAGGTGGCGGCACCTGGATGGCTCAGTCAGTTAGGTGGCTCTCGATTTTGGCTTAGGTTGTGATCTTGGGGTTGTGAGATTGAACCCCACATCGGGCTTCTCGCTGGGCGTGGAGTCGGCTTGAGATTCTCTCTCTCCCTCTGCCCCTCCCCTCCCTGCTCAGTCTCTCTCTCTCTCTCTCTCTCTCAAAAGAAAAAAAAAAAACCAAAAAACAGAAGACAGAGATGACTAGTGTTGGGGAGGCTGTGGACAAAAGGGAGTCTGGTGCACTGTTGGGTGGAAATGTGAATTGGTGCAGCCATTGTGGAAAACGGTATGGAGGTTCCTCAAAAAAATTAAAAATAGAATGACCCTTGGATCCAGCACTAGGACAAGACGTGTGAAAATGTGATGATGCTGGATGGAGGGAACCTGCAGGACAGGCTCTGAGGTTTGAGAAACAGCAAGAAGGCTAGTATAAACATGAGGAGTTAGGAAGAGAGAATGAGGAAATAAGATCAAAAAGAGAGGTTGGCCACATGGGGCCATCATGAGGCCATGATAAGGATTTATCTGGGCGTGATGTGAATCCCATGGGGATTTTGAGCAGTCAAATGACAACTTTTGATTTTTTAATGAAATTTTGAAATAATCTCAGGTTTATAGAGGACTTGTGAGGGCAGTAGGGGGAAGTCCCGTATGCTCTCTGCTGGTGTCCAGGTCAGCTTTCCCCTCGTGGACCCCACTAAGTACAGGTCAATACTTGTAGTAGAGAACCAAACTACCTTCTCCCACTGATATTTAGTTTCCCCAGATTTCCAGCAGGAAGGGGCACATTCCTCAGCAGCATCAACCTCACCTGCTGTACTCAGACATTTGGTTGTCCAGACTCTTCCTACAGCCTCAAGATGCCAAGGTTTCAGAAAAGGAAAAGTTTCTTATCATGAATCATCAGGATTCTCTCATTGGCCGCACCTTGTAAGAGGTGTTATTCTACTGTGCACTTTTCTCTTCTGTGCCCAAAGCCTCCCTAGGAGACTGAATACATTTACCTCCCTCCCTTCCTTCTCTCCCTCCTCCCTTCCTCCCTTCCTTCCTCCCTTCCTTCCTTCCTTCCTTCCTTCCTTCCTTCCTTCCTTCCATCCATCCATCCATCCATCCATCCACATGCTCAGTGGGATTCTCTCTGCCATCTGCCATTGTGTGTGAGCAGGAGTGAGTGCCTAGCCACTCAGTCGCCAGTCTAGCTGCCTCACCTTACTGGCAAATGGGGCCCACCACAGCATGCTGGTGAGGAGAGGTCACGATGACGATAGGAAGAATTTCTTCTAGTACCATCCCCCATCTCACAGCTTACCTCAGTAGCATACTTTGCTTCCCTGACTTTTGCCAATCACAAACATTTAGGGCTCTCTTCTCCCTCTTTCTGGTAGAAGAGGGGGAGGCAGTGAAAAGCTGGGAGAAAGACACCCTGTGTTCCACAAATATAAAAACATAAAAATATCTCTCCTCAAGATGAAGTGATGAGAAAATACGCAAAACTTGAGAGCAGAATTCCTTTTGGGGGGATATATTTTTTAGCACAGCAGCATGAAAAACCTTTTGGCCTCCGAAATGACAGCTGTTAGATGTGACTTGAGTAGGCTAAGGGAGCGGCAAGACATTCAAAGGTCCCGGAGCAAGGGTTTCAGGGAACCAGTGGGAGGGAGATAGGAGCGTCTGGGGAGAGAGAAGGGGCAAGAACCATGCCAGAATCCTGGCACCAGGGGAAAAGGGTCCACTCAGGTAGGGACAGCTGAGGAGCTCCAAGGACAGCATGTCTAATACACTCTAAATTATCTACTGAACTGGCTTACAGTGTAAACCGCTGCCCTAACCCTCCAGAGTCCTCAGCGAGGCCTACCATGTCAGTGTGTCAGTGGTGTTGGTTTCAAACCAAGGAAAGGGGCTGCTTTTGCTCTGTTTCCCCTATACATTTCTCCACCTGCCATTTTCCTGGTTCTGAGAAAGACAAGGAAGGTGGGTGCATTTTTTTTATTAACATATAATGTATTATTTGCCCCAGGCTACATGTCTGTGAATCATCAGGCTTACACATTTCACAGCACTTACCATAGCACATACCCTCCC
>CM053617.1:7540710-7582625 GCA_028646535.1 Procyon lotor | reverse complement strand
TATTTTTTCCCTAAAATTTTCAGCAAAGTTTGTCACATTTTTCACTCATTCATTCACTCACCGAATACACACTTACTGCATATTGACCACTGTGCTCGGCTTGGAGTTTGGTCCTTTCAATAAGCCTAAGTATTGCTGCTACTCCTGAGTTCTTCATACTGATTTTGTATCTTTTCTTTCCAAAGGGAGTTGTCTGCCAGAAAGGGAATTTCTCCCAGGCTGGAGTTATTTTCACACTTTAGTTTTAAAATTAAAACAATAGTAAAGTGCACTGACATCCTGTTCCTAGAGCATGGGGAGTAATATTTGTATGGTTACTCTGGCAACCACAGAGGCAAGAGTGGGCAGGAGGAAAGGAGCAGAAGGGCTGGCGTCAGTAGCAGAGGGTAGAAGGAGCCCCTCTCTGCAGTGTGCTGGCTCAGATCCCAACAGGACAACGCCAGAGGTCCAGCTACTTGCTGTCCAAAAAACGGCCCAGATCCCTGGCCTGAATCATCATCCTATGACTAGACAGATGACTTTCTCAAGAAACTAGTGATAAACTGAGGGGTGTAGAAATTAAGAACTCATTCTAAAAAAGAAATGTTTATACAGGGCTGGACGCTAGCCCATGAAGGACAGTCATTGGTTGTACCACTATTTGTAGACCACAGTACAGGCCTTGCCAAGTCCACAGCGGCTAGTGCATTGTCAAGGACTTGACTTTGGCAATAGTATCAGATTCTGAGACAAAGCCTGAGCTGGATTCTCCTATTTCTAGTGTCTCTACATTTAGAAAACATGGCTCTACCATTAATTAGTCAGTTTCTAGCCACTCTGCACCAAGTACATGCACAGCACTGAACCAATACTTTGAGAATATTAAAAAAAAAAAAAAAAGACCTACGTTCCTCTTCTCAAAGATCTAATGCAAGTGAGACAATAAATTCATGCTTGTGTGACTCACACATTTTACCTTGTAAGTCTTAAAAAAAAAAAATGTTGCTGGAAGTGAAGAAAATCCAAAATCCTGTTGAAAGTCTACACTTAATTAAGCATACGAGCTTGACTTCATGTGGCCCTGGATTTGAGCTCCAACTTTTACCTACTCATTATGTATCCTTGCAAGCTACCTACACTTACTGACTCTGTTTCCTCAATTGCAAAAAGAAAGGGGAAATTCTTACCTCATGCGCTTGTTATGAGGGTTAAGCAAGAAAATGTAATAGCATGTCTTGGCATATCACTGATACTCAACACATGGAACTGTTGCAATTGTAATCATTCATAGGTTCAGTCCCACCCTTCTCATCACTGGGGACATGCAAATAGACATGGTGGCTTACTGCTAGCAGTATGGTGCTGGCAAGGATAACAAGGGCTGGGACCACTAAGAGACTATGGAAGCTAACTTCTAAGACTCAGCCTTCTGGAACAGAGAATGCACAATGATCTGATCATTAAGGTCAGGGACAATCTAAACACTTAGCTATCAGCTGAGACCTATTCAGGAAGGTTCCAGGCTCCAATCACTTAACCTGGAATTTACTGGGTTTCTACTACTGCACTAGATACCCTGTCAGAGGGTAGAGGACATGGCCTGGGTGGGATCAGCCAAAACCTACTCCATAGAATGTTCCAACGTTGGGAGAAAAATTGATGAGTGCAGGAGGAGTTGCCACGCATGGAAATGGCTGGTTTCTTCTAGGGACTCTGGTGTCACTCAGGACCCCACCTCACAGCCTTCATTATGAATCCTGAGAGAGAGGGGGCAGAACCATTCATGCGAGTTAGTTAGGAAACAGAAGCTAGGCTGGGTCTTCAAAAGAACCATCCAAGGCCCCAATGTGGGACACCGGGCAAAAGAAAAGTGGGGCGGCCAGCAACAAGGTGGTGAGGAGGCTGCCCTTGGCTGTCACTCCTGTAACTCAGAGAAATCAACTTGGATGAACAAGAAGTCATTCCACCTCTCTGTTAGATTAGTCACCAAATTAAAATTACTTTTAAGAGAGCGTTCTATTTATGTACCAAAGAGTTAAGTATGGAACAGTGTGACTCCATGAGTATTCGAAAATATTCCACATGTGCTATAATGAAAACAGGAATTATAAAATAAAGCCAGACCAGATTACCTCAACTTTCAGATGAACATATCTAGAAAGTAGACAATATTAACATTCAAATGTTTTTTTTAATCATAGAAGGAGAAAAAACTGTTTCCACTTGTCAATTTCTTAAAAGCAAAAACAGAAATTCCAATCTCTGTAAGTACATAATGTGATTTTGAATATAAGTAATCGCTCTTTGCGAATATGGTCAAATTGCTTCTAAGAACCGCTAAAGGCAAGTAGTTTCATTTAGTTTCCAGTAAGATGGTATAATGCGCACTTCCCTTGACTAGTAGAACTGTCTTCCGCATTGTCTGGTAAAACACAGAAAATATCATAGAGTTAGGACATAAGTGCTGTAACTTCCAGAACAATGGGCTTGTGCACAGAGAATTGGAGACCTGAGTCCCAGCCCTCTGCCCTGGGCAAGTTACTCAACAAGGAGTTGAACAGCATAGTTCGGAATAAATAAGGGTTCTGGGAGAAGAGACGGTTGGTCCTTTGCCTCAAGTGATTTAGCATCTAGTTGGTGTCACAAAATTGAAACCAAAGGTACGGTGCTACCAGTAAGAGAGTTTGCAAGGAGGTTCCACAGTGATGCACCATTCAGAGGAATGAGGGCAAAGGAGAGCCCCTGGGATCTGGAAGCAGAAGTCAGGCTGGCCCTGCACTTAGGGAAGCAGCAGGTAGGGAAAGGGGAGAGTACACAGAGCGCCTTCTGCATTAGGAGCCCCGCAAAGGAGCATGGGTGGAAGCCAGTACGGGGTGGGAGTCCGAATGGGGTGGGAGCCCGCGTGGGCTGGAGGCCCTGGGAATGGACCCTGCACAGAGAACTGGTTACTCAGACCAGGGAGTTTCGATACAGTGTGAAAGGAGTCTGGTCAGCCCCCGCCACGTGCTAGACCCTGCAGGGACACTGGGAAATGACACTGCCATCAGGAGGCATGAAGGCGGTGTGACATGGAGGTGGGGTTGGGGGAAGCCAGTAGGAAGCGAGCAGGCCCCAGCTAGGAGCCTCTGGACTACACTGGTGAGGACCCCGAGAGAATGGAGAAGACAAGTGGATATCTTGAAAGAAGGAGATATTTCCCGCCCAGGAATGGGAGACACAAACTTCAAATGATTCAGAGTCACTGGGCGAGGGGGTGATTGTCGGTCCCAAAGAGAGAACCGGCTGTCAAGGGACCATGGCAGAGGGCCGTCAATTAGAAAATGCTTGACTTGGTACGCTGACCAGTGGGGCGGCCATCCAGTTGGCAGCGACCTCATTTCTTTATTATTTATTTCAGATGCACACGGTTGTTTTCTGACTCTATAGATTATACTGTCTTTAGAAATATCAACAATAAAGGCCCACACGTTAGCCGCAGCCCCACCGCTTATGTGCAAAGGCCACAGTTATTCTATGTGAAGCACGTTCTATTTGCAGCTTTATCTCTTTGCCTTGGGTTCCTAATCTCAGAAGGGCCTCTCTCGCCCTGATTGGCTAGGTCAAGTTGTTCTGTCGAATTCTGCGGCTTACCAGCAGGACAAGGGTTGCCACGTGATGGGGACTGGATGTCAGTGCAGCCCCGTGGCATTTCCACTTTTCTGCCCGTCATCCTCAGAGGGCTAGAGACTGAGCACCCACTCTATCCTGTATACCTGGTTTGCACAGACAAAATGACTTTCAGTAACATGGCTTTTTGGTTTTTTTTAAGCAACTAGATTTTTAATGCTGTATTAATGAGTCTCTGTGGTGGGACGCCTGGCTGGCTCTGTCAGTAGAGCAGCTGACTCTTGATCTTGGGGTCGTGAGTTCAAGCCCCATGTTGGGTGTAGGGATTACTAACAGATAAATACACTTGAAAAACAAAAGCAAAAAACAAGAGCGTCTGTGGCTGTACTTGCAACGACTGGCAGTGTGGGAAAACGAAATGGACCAGTCAAGGGAGCAGAGAGAGAAGAAACTGAGTAGTTGGAGTAAGAAGCAAGGCCTCCCCTTCTGCTTCCCCTGTTTTGGTTCTCGACCCTCACTCTTGCCCTGCCTTCCCTTTCCTGTTGCTGGTGCAGAGCCTGTAAAGAGAGAGGCGATGAGGGGAAGGAGTAAGAAGACATAGAGGTAAGAGGCTATGAAGCTATAAGGAAACCAAAGAGGTCAGTGGCACTCCCAAATCCTTCCTGCTCATCCAACTCTTGCCCCACCTCTCTGTATCATTTCCAATTAAGTTTTACTTTTCACTCTTTGCTTAAGCCCTTAGAAGCCCCTTTGGCAGGGGCGCCTGGGCAGCTCAGTGGGTTAAAGCCTCTGCCTTCAGCTCAGGTCATGATCTCAGGGTCCTGGGATGGAGCCCCGCATCGGGCTCTCTGCTCAGTGGGGAGCCTGCTTCCCCCTCTGCCTGCCTCTCTGCCTACTGGTGATCTCTCTCTCTCTGTCAAATAAATAAAAAAAATCTGAAAAAAAAAATAAGCCCCTTTGGCATTAAAGTAGGAATTTAAGGATGGAACTCACTTCTGCCTTTCCCTCTTTTCTCTTGGCATTCAGGAAGTGCCCGGCCTCCGTGGAGTTGAAAACCGAGTGTGGGCCCCCGGTCCTCAAGGAGACTGAGACTCACTGCCTGAAGGGGAAAAAAAATCTAGCTCCCCCTTGTCTTGAAAGAAAAGCTAAAATCATAGAAAAGACACAGCATGGTTGCCAGCAAAATGGACTGGGCAGAATCTCAGGTATGTTCAAAGCAATTCCTAATATTTGTACCATAATCTATCTTCTTGAATTTTTAGCCTTTCCCTTTAATGGCAAGTCAGTTAATATCTGAGACATTTGTTGCCTTCAAGCCACGATATTTAGCTCCCAAGAATGTTACGAGGATTAGTCACATATATGCCTTAGAGGAATGACCTAAAGGGAAGGAACATAATTAATTACAAAATGTTTAACAAATAATGGGTGCTGCATACAAACTGGTATTAAGCAACACCCATAATCATTGCATTAAAATACATCTAAAACATCTACATAACTTTCTGTATTCTGCTTAAATAATAATTGTTAAATTGCCATGAGGATCCTAAAGCATTAGAGATTCCACGAGGAAATTTCATGATTTCCTACTTTATATACTCAAAACATAGTCATTAACATCCTAAAAATTAATCTCCCAACCTACTCCTAAAATTGAAAGTATGCACACAGGGTAGAGAGGGAGAATTCACTTGGATGATAAAATAGTCTAGACATGAAGACAACCTTTCCAAGGAATGAGCAGAAATACCACTTACAACAGTGCACAATTATGGTTTGGCAAGAAGAAAGAAAGCCTATCAAGAGCTAAATGTTCTAATAGATTTGAGTTTCTATACATTTCATGCTTTTTGTCAACAAGCAGAAGCAGCAATGTACGTGTGTGTGTGTGTGTGTGTGTGTGTGTGTTTATAAAGTTGACTCAATCATTCACCTGATCAGTGTTAACTGAGCACCTAATTCATAACGGGCACTGGAGATAGAATAATGAACAAAAGGACAAAAGTCCCTGCCTTCATAAACTTACATGCTAGAAGGTAGCAAGAAGCAAATGTACAAATCACCTGCTTATTTATTTCTATATAGACTCAAAGGTGCATGGTGTACATAGGTACATGTATTCTACTAAAATATTTCTTCCCTTCCTATCGACAACACTACCTTAATGGTACAATAATTATAATCTATAGTTACTGATGGTTTTTCTGCTTCCATGAACCTCTCCAACTTCTCCTTGGTGGGTTCCTGAACAACGGTGAATGGGTACCGAAAACCCAGAGCAAACAGCTCTAATAGGCTGGTCCCGGAGTTAAACCAAGACAACATTTAAAAGTGAACTTCTTGCTCTGGGTTTAACACAGTGAACAAATGGGACATACATGACTGCTGACTGCTCTTTTCTTTCCAGATCCCATTGACTTAAAGAGGAAAAAAAGGGTACACATGGAATGAAACGGGAAAAAGTTAGCTATCAAGGAAGAAAATTTTTGACAAATCCTAGAATGTGATACGTGTATGGAATATTTTAATAGTTGAAAGAAAAAAACAGAGTGGAGGAATCTACCATCCAGAACTTGCATTTGGGGAAGAGTGAAGGGGGAGCCAGTAGGGGAGCTCCTCCCATCGAGGCTCCAAAGTTCAAGAGTGGATGGGGGGGAGCGATGTCACCAAGATGACGGAGTTGGAGTCCCTAATCTCTGACCCCTAGCAAAGATCAACAATTAGACAGCCACTCGTGAGTGAAAATAATTCTGAGACAGCTCAGGAGTCCACTTGAGAAACTTCAGCAACACAATGTAACAAAAAGAATAAGCACACAAGAATAGCCATACTGGAAGAGAAGACAACCTCTTTTTGCCCGCATCCTCTCTCCCCAGGGCACCAAGATGGCATTCTCTAGCTAGAACGAATTCCCCTCACCGGGAAAGGAGGCTGGGGTGATTGACTAGCTTCCCCAGCTTTTCAGGTCACAGCGCAAAATTCCTGCTTTGATTTCGCCCCACCCAGACGAGCAAAGCTCGGATGTATAGATTGGCTAGGAACAAGGAAGAAAAGCAGGGACAAGTAATAGCAGCCACACACTGGAAGCAATGGAGGATCCCAGTGACACCCCACACAGGCCTCCACTGCCATGTGCACACCCATGGAGAAAGCCTTCAGTCACAGGAGAGCGCACGAAAACCAGGACCCCTGCAGCTGCTTGTGGGCCTGGATCTGGCCCTATCTCCTGTCGCTGGCCTATACCAGGAGGCTCACCTGCAGACAGTCCCTCCAGCTGTGTACCTGCATGTCCTCAGCCTCACTCCTGACACTGGCTTCCATTGCCATGCACCCATGGTGAGAACCATGGTAATTCACACCAACATCCAGGGTCCCCAAAGGTGCTCACAGTTGGCCTCTGCCCTTGCTGCTTGCCCTGACCCCCCTGATGGGCAAAATGGGTAAAGGGGGTCAAAAGTAAAAATTAATGTACAGCAGAGTGACTATAGTTAATAATACCATATTGCATATTTCAAAGTAGCTAGGAGAGTGGACCTTGAAAACTCTTATTACAAGGGGGAAAAAATTAACTATGTATGGTGATGGATGTTGACTAGAGTTACCGTGGTGATCATTTTGCAATATTTACAAATATCAAATCATTACATTGTGCATCTGAAACAAAAAAATTATGACTACATTATTTGCTAATGGATACACAATACAAAAAGATGTAAATTTTGATATGAAAAACAGAGTGTGGTGGTGAGGGAGTAAAAAAGATAGAGTTTTGTACGTGATCAAAGTTAAGATGTTATCAGCTTAAAATGGACTGTTAATAACTACAGGATGTTTCAAGTCAACCACAGGGTAACCACAAAACAAGCAGTAGTAGATACACACAAGATAGAGAGAGGAATCAAAGTCTACCACTACAAGAAAATCATTAATTCACAAAGGAAAACACCAAATGAGAAATAAAGGAAGAAAAGAACTATAAAACAATTAACAAGACAGCAATAGTAAGTCTTTACTTATTCAATAATTATCTTAAGTATAAATGGATGAAATTTTCTAATCAAAAGGCACAGAGTGAGGGGTGCTTGGGTGTCTCAGTCCATTAAGTGTCTGCCTTCAGCTCACATCATGGTTCAAACCCCACATGGGGTTCCCTGACCAGTGGGGAGCCTGCTTCTCCCTCTCCTCCCTGATCATGCTCTCTCTTTCTCTCTCTCTCTCAAATAAATAAAAAATCTTTTGGGCGCCTGGGTGGCTCAGTCGTTAAGCATCTGCCTTCGGCTCAGGTCATGATCCCAGGGTCCTGGGATCGAGCCCCACATCAGGCTCCCTGTTCAGCAGGAAGCCTGCTTCTCCCGCCACCATTCCCTCTGCTTGTGTTCCCTCTCTAGCTGTGTTTCTCTCTGTCAAATAAATAAATCTTTAAAAAAAAAATCTTTTAAAAATTTTTATTTAAAAAAAAAAAAGGCACAGAGTAGCTAAGTAGATTTTTTAAAAAACAACAAAGAGAAAACACACACCACAAGACCCAACTATATGCTACCTACAAGTAAGGCACACTTCAACTTCAAGGACACACACGGGCTCAAAGAGAAAAAATGGAAAGAGATAGTCCATGCAAATGGAAACCAAAGGAGAACAGAGGTAGCTATCTCTCTATCAGACAAAACTGACTTCAAGTCAAAAGCTATAATAAGAGACAAGGTAATTGTGATGATAAAGGGGTCGATTCATCAAGAGGCTATCGCAATTATAAAAATATGTGAAACCAACATTGGAGCACTTACCCATATTAAACAAATACTAACAGACCTGAAGAGAAAATAGATAACAATACAACAATATCAGGGGTTTGCTGCCCCCCTTTACAACAATGTATAGATTATCCAGACAGAAAACCAATAAGGAAACACTGGACTTGAACTATACTGTAAACTAAAGGGACCAAACAAACATATAGAGAACGTTCCATATAACCATAACAGAATACACATTCATCTTAAGTGTACGTGAACCAGTCTCAGGTTAGGTTATATTCATTCATAGACTATATTCAGACATACATTCATATGTTAGGTTACAAAAACAGTCAGCAAATTTAAAAATACTGAAGTCATACCAAGTATCTTTTCTGACCACAATGGTCTGACGCTAGAAATCAGTAATAGGAGGAAGACTGGTCAGTTCACAAATATGTGGATATTGTTCAAATATTGTTCTGAAAACCAACAAAATTTATGAACATTTAGCTAGAATTACTAAGAAAAAAAAGAGAGGACTCAAAGCTATAAATGAAAGCGGAGACATTATAACTAATACTACAAAGGTACAAAGTATTATAAGAGACTTGGGAAAATCATATGCCAACAGATTGGGTAATCTAGAAAAAATGGATAAATATCTAGAAACATAGACCCTACCAAGACTGAATCATGAAGAAACATAAAATCTGAACGAATAACAAGTAGGAGATTGAGTCAGTCATAAAGAAGCGCCCAACACAGAAAAGTCCAGGATCAGATCGCTTCACGGATTATTTCTACTAAACATTTAAAGAAGAATTAACATCAATTCTTCTCAAACTCTTCCCAGAAATTGAAAAGGAGGGAACACTCCTCAACTCACCTTATGAGGCCGGCATTACCTTGATCCCAAAGCTAGACAAGGACACTTCAAGAAAGAAAAGCTAGACAAGGACACTTCAAGAAAGAAAACTATGGGCCAATATCCCTAAGGAACATTAATGAGAATATTCTCAACAGAATACTAGCAAACTAAATTCAACAGCACATTAAAAGGATCATTCATTATGATCAAATGAGATTTCTCCCTGGGAAGCAACGATGACTGAACCTACGGAAATCAACCAAGGTGATACACCCATTAACAGAATGAAAGACAAAAATATGATCACCTCAAAAGATGTGGAAAAACCATTTGACAAAATTCAATGTCCTTTCATAATAAAAACTCTCAACAAACTGGGCATAGAAGGAGCACATCCCAGTGATAAAAGGATATATGACAAAGCCACAGCTAACATTCTATTCAATGGAAGAGGGTTGTCTAAGATCACAAACGAGACTAGTGTGCCCACTCTTATCACTCCTACTCTGATTAAAAACAAAAACAAAACAAGAACAACAAAAGAACAGTTCGGGGGCTTAACTTTTGTTTTTTAAGATACAATAGGAATTTTATTCCATTTATTCTGTTAGTTCCATTCATTTCCTTGCTCAGGTCTCCAACAGCAAAGGTGCAGTCCAGCAGCGGTAGGCTGCGATCACCTCCAATGCACGGACAGCAGCCCCAGAAAGGGCGGGGTTTTCTGAGTCATCCCGGTAACTGCAACGGTGCTCACTTGGCTTGGCTGGAGGAAATGTAGCCACACAGAGATTTTTCAAGACTCAGGGCAGCTTTGCAGGACGATCTCCCTCTTTAATTGCCCCTCATTAGCTAAAGCAACAGCAGATAATCTCCAAAAGCCAAATGGCTCCGAGGGGCAAAGCTTTTAACTACCCCAACAAAACTGCCCACTTCTCGTGGCTTAATACAACCACCATTTTCCTACAGTATCTCACAGTCGCGTGGGTCAGGAATTCGGGAAGGGCTCGCCAGGCAATTCTCCTGGTCCACGTGGTCTCTCGGTGGAACTCCCTTGGCAGGGGTCCTGATCCAGAGAGCCCAGGATGGCCTCATTCCTTTGGTGGGGATGGCTGGAAAACCGGGCTCCTGTGGGATCATGGACCAAACTCCCAGTGCGTAGGCTCTCCAGAAAGACATATTTGGGGTTGTAGGTCTTTTTATGTGACATCTCAGGACTCCCTGAGAACACGCCACTCAAATCCAAGTTAGGCTGAGTCCTTTAGGCAGGCTGAGGTTCGTGACTGGAGATTTATCTGAAAATGGGACCTCACACTAAGGGTAAGGGAAAGAAGGTGAGCTGAACCACTATGCCACTTTCTAAGTAGAAAGAAACGAGTGTGAGTTCTTTCCTATTGTGGTAAAATACACGTAGCTGAGAAACTGCCCTTTTAACCATTTGCAAGCGTACAGCTCTGTGGCTTGGAAGACATTCACGTCACCATGCAATGGCCCCCAATATCCGCCTCCAGAAGCGATTTATCCATTAAACACGAACTCCCCATTCCCTCTGCCCCAGACCCTGGCAACCACCATGCTGCTTGCTTCTGTATGAATTTGATAACTCCGGGTATCTCGTAAGAGTAGATTCGTACATGGGGCGCCTGGGTGGCTCAGTCGTTACGCGTCTGCCTTCGGCCCAGGTCAGATCCCAGGGCCCTGGGATCGAGCCCCACATCGGGCTCTCTGCTCTGCAGGAAGCCTGCTTCTCCCGCAACCATTCCCTCTGCTTGTGTTCCCTCTCTCGCTGTGTTTCTCCCTGTCAAATAAATAAAATCTTTAAAAAAAAAAAAAAAAGAGTAGATTCGTACGATATTTATGCTTTTGTGACTGGCTTATTTCACTCAGTGTTGTTTTCAGGGTTCATCCATATTTTGGCATTGTCAGAATTCTCTTCCTTTGCGTGTGTGTGTGTGTTTTTAAGATTTTATTTATTTGAGAGAGAGAGAGAATTAGCAGGGGGAGTGGCAGAGGGAGAAGCAGGCTCCCCATTGAGCAGGGAGCCTGATGTGAAACTCGATCCCAGGACCCTGAGACCATGACTTGAGCCGCAGGCAGAGGCTTAACTGACTGAGCCCCTCAGGCGCCCCTCCCTTCCTTTGAAGGCTGAATAGTATTCACTATATGGATGTGCAGCACACTGGACACCGTTGTCTATCCATCGATGGGTGCCTGGGTTGCTCCCAACTTTTGGCTATTGTGAGTAATGCTCTTAGGAACATGGGTGTACAAGTGTCCGCTGGAGTCCCTGCAGTCACCAAAGTGATTGTTTTAAGGACTCAGAAAGTGAAAAATCACAGCTGAGAAACTGTAAAGCAAAGAAGAGTTCCTAAAAATAAACAAACCCAGACTGAGGTCTGCAGCCGCCTTCTAGGCATTCTGAGCGAGGGCTCCTGTGGGCAGATGGCATCTGTGTAACTGGACCAGGAACAGCTCTGATCAGGAACCTGCTCTGGGGGTGCCTGGGTGGCTCAGTGGGTTAAAGCCTCTGCCTTCAGCTCAGATCATGATCTCAGGGTCTTGGGATCGAGCCCCACATCAGGCTCTCTGCTCAGCGGGGAGCCTGCTTCCCCCTCTCTCTCTGCCTACTTGTGATATCTCTCTCTCTCTGGCAAATAAATAAATAAAATCTTTAAAAAAAAAAAAAAGAAAAAGGGACCTTCTCTGATCCTTTAACACCTAGGAAATATTTCTCCCAATTCCCTTTGTGACCAAAGAGAAACATTTAATTGCCATCTGGCTGATATGATATAGCCTCGGACACACTGATTGTTCAAGAAATATTTACTGAGTACCTCTGTGTGCCAGACACACTCCTCAGTGCCTGGGATATATACCCGTGAACAAATCAGACAGAAGTCTGGCCTCACCCTAGTGAGGGCGGATGGACAGATGCTTAAAAATATGCTCTATAATTAAGTGACTTACCTAATATTATATATTAGCATCACTGAATTCACCCACTCATTCATTTATGTAATCCCTCAACAAATATTCACTGAATACCTTTTCATTCTTAAATAAAAAGGCATTTAGAAAATCAGAGCTGGGGGGTACCTGGTGTCTCAGTCAGTAGAGCGACCCAATCTTGATTTTGGCTCAGGTCCTGATCTTGGCTCAGGTCACGATCTCAGGGTCCTGGGATCAAGCCCCGAGCGGGGAGCTCCCTGCTCAGTGAGGAGTCGGCTTGAGATTTTCTCTCTCCGTCTCTGCCCTTCCCCTGCTCATGCATATCCTTGCACGCGCGCCCTCTCCCTCTCTCAAATAAGTTTAAAAAAAAAAAAAAATAGAGCTAGGACAGAACTCTGCATTGGACCACATGCTTATGGCTCCTCAGAGCGCAACTAACCAGCATCCTGTGTGTGAAACACTGTGCATTGGGCTTTCTATCCCAGCACTGGTATTTATATTAAGGAAAACATGAAACAAAGATTCGAACCAACAAGAAGACTAGAGATTATGTTTAGTTGCTGGAGACTCTTTGGTAAAACCAATTCGAATCCCTGTGATAAGTTGTATGAATGGCATTAAAAACGAGGATGAGGTAAACACGGCCTTATCTGACGCATGCTTCCATAATGTCAGACCTATTCTTCAGCTGTGTTGTAATTAGAAAACAAGCCAGACTTCCCAAACGCCTGACAAAAATCGCTAGACGCTAAATATGTGTCTCAGCATCTGTAGCGTCTCAATGGCAGCGACTCTCTTTTATGCTTTTCACTGCAGACTATTACTAATATCTGGTCAGAAAGAATAGCCATAAAATTACACTGAAGAGCTTATGTGTATCAGAATGGTAAGAAATATTTCATCGTGTACCAGCTCGATTTGACATTCCTTAAAGAATGGCATGTCATTTCAGGGCTGCAGAAGAGAAAGGAACATTTAGAAACTATCGAGAGATTAAAAAAAAAAACAAAAAAACAATAACAAAGAACCATCATCCAGTTTGGCTAAAAAAACGAGTTTCTTCCTCCAGCTCAGGGGTCTGTGGTGGGCGGGAGGCTCTTCTTCGAAGTCCTGCCCAGAGGTGAGTGGGAGCTCAGGCCGTCCCCGGGAGAGAGAGCAGCAGGAGATCAGCCAGCCCCCACTTCCCCACCCAAGTCCTTCTCACACGTCTACCTTCTCCACCAGCAAAAACTCCACCTTAGGTGCTGGCCACGTGTTGGGACTCTTGTGGAACACACCTCTGCATCTTTTTATATTTGCACCCAGCAGGACCTGTGAATAACACAGCTTGTTCCCAAAGTTTCCAGATAGTTCTTGCTCAAGCGCATCCTCTAACCAAAATGAGAACCACAGAGCTGGTCCAGCCCCAACAGAGGCTCTGGTGAGGGCATGTCCGCGGAGGCTCACTATGACCAATGCGGGCCCAGGCGTTAGTAGACGATAGCATCACCGTCAATAGACCAACACAGTGCAATGGCTCTGTGGGGTTAAGGAGCCTCGGTCTTTTCCCAAAGGAAACAGCTCCAACCTCCTAACCATGTCCCCGGGTTGCTGAAACGATGTGGCTGGCGGAAAAAGCAAGGCTTTGAGGGGGAATCATGAGAGGCACGAGTGAGCAGGCCAGTTCCGGCTGGGGAGGGAGACGATGGCATTGTGGGGTCCACAAGACAGCAGCCATGAGAACTAACCCCCTTACCCTGGGGGCTAGGCCTGCACCCCAGCGTATAGCTGTGACAGGAAGAAGGCCCCATCAGGTTTTCCAGCTGTGTGGACTTTGCCTCGGTTTCTTCTTTGTGAAGGAGGGGTGTGGTGGGGATTAATGGGCTAATAAGGGAAAGGATTCCGGAAGTGTCGGCTTTCATCCTGGCCTGAGTCATCGTGGCAGAGTCGGATCCCAAATCCCCCTGAGGGCTCATCTGTCAAGTTCTCGTGGATTCCGAATGCCTGAACCCAAAGAAGCTGTGTGGCTCCTTGGAGGGTGCTGTCCCCAGACACAGGGCCAGGACGGAGCTTCCCCACCGTCCTTCACAGAAGGAGGGAAAGGAGGGCTCGCTGGTGGGTCTCTGTGGAAAGCAGTCCACTGTCCTGTCCTTGACTGGGAAAGAAGGTCTTTTGTTCCAGGGTGATTCACTGCAGGGCTGCCCACAGAACGAGGCTGTCACTGTGCTCCAGGTTCCAGACGGCTCCGTCCACAGTCACAGCCATGACAGTGACAGCCCGGCCTGCTCATCTGCGGACATGGATGGTGGCTGGTTTTCTTGTCTTTCTTCTCCTTGCCCTCCTCCTCAGCTTTCCTCCTCATCCCCCTCAGTTTCCTCACTGGCAGTCAGAGGAAGAAGGGAAGCCCCGAGAATGTGCTTCCAGGGGTGCCTGGGTGGCTCAGTCGGTTGGGCATCTGCCTTCAGCTCAGGTCATGATTCATGGTCCTGGGATCGAGTCCCGTGTCAGGCTCCCTGCTCAGGGGGGAGCCTGCTTCTCCCTCTCCCTCTGTTCCTTCCCCCTGCATGTGTGCTCTCTCTTTCTCAAATAAATAAATTTTTTTTTTTAAGTGAAGCTCCAGAGCCAGTGTTCACCTGGGAATGGAGGGCCGGCCAGGGCATGAATGGAGAAAAGGGAGATAGGATCAGTTTATGTTCTATGTTTCTAAGATTTTTTTTTTTTTTTTTTGGACAGAGAGGAGAGAGATCACAAGCAGGCAGAAAGGCAGGCAGAGAGAGGGGGGAGCAGGCTCCCTGCTGAGTAGAGAGCCCGATGTGGGGCTCGATCCCAGGACACTGAGATCATGACCTGAGCCAAAGGCAGAGGCTTAACCCCCTGAGCCACCCAGGTGCCCCATGTTCTATGTTTCTAAATGGACGCAGCCAACCTAATGAACCAAACAAACAAAAACTCACCAGGAAACCACAAGCAAAGGAGAAAAAAAGGGGGAGAGAGTAGGATACAGACCTATGCCTCCTTCGCCCTATCCAGACGAATACATCTCCAAGTCCCTGGTGGATAGCCAATGAATGAGACAAAAATGCAGTGATCTGCATTCTGAAGCAAGCCACCTAACATTTGCCTATTTACTATGCTGGTTTTCCAATTTCTGTTCTTTAAAATTCCATGCAATTTCTATTCTTAGAAGAAGTGAGTAATCAGGGATTCAGGGTAATATGGTCAAAAGAGCATAGGATGACAAAGCAGGATTCCTAATGGGCAGTTAGTAGGGGCGCTTGCTGAGAGAGGACTTGGTAAATTTTCTCCGAACCTCCTTGTTCGAGCAAATGAGGGAATTGTATGAGCTGATCTCTAAGGAGATCATTTTGAAATTCAATGTGGATTTTCCCGGCTACACCAAAAAGTCTGGAAATGAAGCCAGGGCGTTTAATACACCGAAGGGCCTTAATTCGGCCGACCCCCTTTTTCCTGCGCTCAGATGCCACAGTTGACAGAATCGGCCTCCGGAGATTGTAACCACTCAGCGTAAATGCCTGGGAGCCTGGGAGTCCGAGGGAAGAGAGAAGCCTGGGTCATGTTTATTTCGCACCCACTGGACAACTATCCAACGGGCATCTCCTGGGTGCTTGGCTCGGGATGAGATCCCAGGAACCAGACAAAGAAGGCAGACTTCCTCTCTTTAGAGCTTTCCGGATCTGGGGTTGGGGGGGGGACAGGAGGAATTCAGCACTGTGCCATGTGCTTGGAGAAGACGTGGAGAGGGTGCTGGGGTCACCAAAGCAGGGGCGCCCACACCAACTGGGTTTCCACAGCTCTCCGGAACATGACTCACAGGACCTCCCCGATAAGAGAGAAACAGCCCTCTGGCACCAAACGGAGACACACACACTAACTTCAGTGACAATTTGGAAAGGTCAAAACGTACCCTTGTGACAGAAGCCAGCTGTGCCTCAGGGAAGGGAACTAAAAGGGATTCAAGCGGCCACGGTGCCGTGTATTACTGGGAGGAAGCCACTGGGCCACCCTGGGCTCCAGTGACTCTCGGCTGGGAAATGACCACCACCCTCTGGGCCCAGGGAGCGCAGGAGTGGCTTCATCCTGGGGAGGGCGGCTGTAATTCAATTATTCAAGCCGCCCCCCCCCCCCACCCCGTCCTACCTCTCCCCTGTCTCTCTGTCTCCTTCCCCGGTTCCTCTCAGCCACACTCTCTCCGAGAAGACAGAAGGGACGCGTTGTGGTCCCCGCTCCCCTCCCCCCTCCCCCCAGACACCCACTGGGACGCAGCGATCAGTAGGCGAGGGAGCTCCGTTTATATCTGATCCTAAAAGGCATGTGAGGGTCCATGGCTTAGCCTCTCCTGGTGGGAAGAGGAATAGCTCCCCCTGGAACATGAAACATTAATGAGGAGAATATGAGGGCCCAGGCTTCCTTTCTCCTCAGGCCAAACCAAATCAATAAAAGTCCCAGCTCCTGCCAGCCAAGGGCAAAACCGAAGCGTGCGTTACCCACGGACAGCCAGAGAGACAGGAGAATGACAGAATATTCAGAGCGGCAAGGGCCTAGAAGCTCCCCCTAACGGGTGTCCAGAATTTTGGAGGTTTAGCCAAATTTCGGTGGCAGGGTCTTGGTTTGGACCCGTCTCTGAATAGGCTTCGCTGACGCAAATCACAATCAGGAACCCGGCTGGTCTCACAAAGTAATGGGGAGACAGGTCAAGGGGCGACATGTCGCGGAGGAACCCCAACTTCCTTGCTCTCAAAAGAACACCCCCCCCCCCGGTGGGAATGGAGAGAGATAAAGAGGCATACACAGATCCACCCACTGCCTTCACCCGGCCTGGACCCCTGGGCACACCAGCTTCCTCTATGCCTTGGGAGTAAGGACAGAGATGACAAGAACGGGAATCCTGCTCCGTGTCCATCTGGTGTCTGGGGAGCACTTGGGAGAGACCAGAGCCCACGCGCTTTGGTCGGCACTGAACCCAGAGTCCCCACGCGTTCTGGGCAGCAGGGCACGTCCTTGACCTGACCAGGCTAACCGGCTTGCAAACGAGGTAATAATAACAAAGCTCTTCTAAGCCAGTCTCATTTTCTGAGCAAAGAGTCCGATAACTTTATTGAGTCCTATAATTTAAACCTTTTTTTTTTTTTTAAATCCTGCAGTGGGAATTTACGGTGCTTTGACTTTTTAAAGACTTCATCTTTTTAGAGCAGTTTAGGTTCCCAAAACAATGGAAAGGGAGGAACAGAGAGTTCCTGCATGCTCCCTGTCCCCACACATGAGAGCCTCCCCCACGAGGAACACCCCTACTGGAGTGGTACGGGTCACCATGAGTGAACCTACGTTAACACATCATTATTGCTCAGAATCCACAATTTACCTCAGGGTTCACTCTTGGTATTGCATTGGTGGAGCTTTTAGAGCCTTTTTATTTAACTGGTGTTTTCTTCCTTTCTTCCCCAGCTGTGAGTCTGAGGAAAAGCCATCCTTCCACAAGTGCTCTGGGGGTAAAAGGGCAGCCCCAACATAAAAGAAAATATACCAGGCCTGACCCCATTACCCTTCTTGGGGCATGTGAACTCCCTGAGTGACAAAGAATGTCAGTGACCCTCAGCTTCGTGGGGGAAATGAGGACACTGATCAAAAGGGCCATGGCCAAGAAGGAGACAAAAGGCCACCCTGCATATGTGTTACCTCAACAGCCAAGTGACAAGAAGCTATTCTGTCTTTGCCGCCTTTGCCAAAACCTGTGAGCGCAGTCCTGTCAGCAAGCAGCAGGGGAGGGGAAGGGTGACAAGGGACATAGAGCAGGGTGACAGCCACAAGACAGGCTGGCCAGGAGCGCCTGACAAGGACAGCTCTCTGCGTCTCCATTCAAGGAAGTTGGGCAAGAGAACATCTAACTAGTGTGACTGACTTGCCCAGGCCAGAAAGACAGTCACAGAGGACAGAAGGACGCCAAGGGTCACATATGGCTTTCTCAGCGTCTGGAACTTTTATAATATTCTACCCCAAACCCCTGCCTAGCAAAGACCTTATCACTGATCATAATGAACAATGAGTACACGCCCTCCTCTGTGCTCCCAAACCCACATTCATCAGGGCACCTCAAGGAAGCTGGTGTGGCTCCATATGCTCGCTCTGGGGACATCTCTGTCCCCCAAGAGTCCCCACCTGAGGACTCCAGTGGAGTGGATAACCCTAGAAGACCCATCTGCTCTGGGGCTCTGAGGGGCTTGCTCCTCCTCCAAGAGAGAACGACGTATAATGGCCAAATAAACTGGGGTGTAGTGCAGATGTCTGCCTCACGTTCTAGTAAAATTGCCGGCAGAACTATGCCATCGGGCCCTTTCCCCTGCTCATCTTGGACACCACAAGAAGCTCAAACCTCCAGTTCAGCATCACCCCCCTCCTGTTGCTGCATTACTCATACCTCCCTCACACGAGCCGGTCCTCAGTTCTTCTCTCCCACCCAGGCCCTCCCACTGGGCCTTTGGAAGGAAATTGTGTTCTGTCTCTGTAGCTTCAAACCCTCCTCTCAGTTATCCGTTAGCCTCTTGCTCTGAGAAAAAGCTGTTTTTACTTTGTGCTCTTGCAAATTGAGAGTGAGTTCACCCACCACCTCAGAAAAGATGTCTTAGACCCATTATAAAAGGGTCCTACCATTCCCACCCCAGTCTACGTATTACCCTGTTTTATTTTCTTCATAACACTTACCATTACTTGAAATTGTCATGTTTGTATGTTTACCTGCGTATTTGTTTGTTTCACCCCCTAGAATGTCAGCTCCATGACAGCGTGTGCTTTATTCATTGCTGTTACTTGAGTGCCCTCATGGGCCCATAGTAGGTGCTCAATAAATATATACCAAATGGATGAATGAAGGACCTATCTGCAGAGAGCACTGTGATGTTTGAAAGCACAAATGAGGAATTCTGGAAGCACACGACTCGGAATGGCAGAGAAGGGACGAAGGAGAAGGATCAGAGAAGGCTCAAGGGGAGGACTAATGGAAGTTACCCAGATAAAAACAGGTGGTTGGAGCCTTCTGCATAAAGACAGCTGCTTGGATCTATACATTTACTTTTGAGCCCATCTAAAATGATAGCAAAAGAAAAATGTTTTAAAGGCAAAAATTTCTCAAGAAAATAAGACAATGGGAGAACAGGAAGCTGGTAAGCTATTGGAAGTGATAATTAACTGGAAGACCCAAGAAAACGGAATCCTAAGCCAGTATTGGGGAGAGCCAAAACTCGATCTACTTCACATCAGAGAAGGGCCAAAGGCTCAGGAACTGGTGGGAGTGCTTACCTCTCGAAGACAAGTATGTGTGGTGGTGGGGTTGGGGGAAGGTGTAGGTATCATGAATCTGTCCTCCATCAAAACAATGAAATAAACCAAAAGAGAAAAAGACCAGCATGGGACACAGGGAATACAACAGGTTGATTGATAGAGAAGCACAAACAAGTAGAATGGTGCCCAACTGTTTACAAAGAAGGGCCTGAGATCCATCCACTCCCTAACTCACGCCATACAAATGGGTGGGTGCTCCTTCCCATTCCAGTGAGACAATAGAGGCTTATTCTGAAAAGGGTCTCTACTCCAGTGATTGCAGGCCAGCTGGGGGTGAGAGTGCCATACTGAAACCAAGGGGATTCGGTGAACATTTATTTACAGATGTCAAGATCTTTAGCCTCCTTCCCCAACTCAGCTCCCAGCATGCTGGGAGGTAGGAGATTGGAAGACACTTGGGGAAACTGTGAGTAGCTCTTAAAGAAGAATGAACAGTACTGACAGAGTTTTCTTTTTTTTTCCCCCAAATATGTTCATTTTATTTTTTCAGTGTTATAAGATTTATTGTTCATGCACCACAACCAGTGCAACAGAGTTTTCTAATGCAACATCCAGCTACACTCCTACAGTCCCACAAGCCCCATCAAAAACTCAGAGCTTCCAATAGTTTTCTTAATATCCTACACTGAAATATGAGCAGACAACTAAGTATCACTGAACATTTGAGAAAATCCCCTAAAATAAGTGGAAGACTCCAAAAATGTTTTTTAAAATAGTTTAAAAAAAAAAAAAGAAAGAACTTGAAGGAAACAAAGTCTATATAAGAAGAAAATTCAGGGGCTCCCGAGTGGCTCAGTTGTTAAGTAGCTGCCTTCGGCTCAGGTCATGATCCCAGGGTCCCGGGATTGAACTCCACATCAGGGTCCTTGCTCCACTGGGAAGTCTGCTTCTCCCTCTCCCACTCCCCCTGCTTGCATTCCCTCTCTTGTTGTTTCTCTCTCTGTCAAATAAATAAAATCTTAAAAAAAAGAAGAAAATTCAGAAAGCTTCTTTAATATCACCAGAGAAGATATTACTTCCGCAAAACAAAAACAAAATCCTTTTTCAAAAAAGAATATGCAGAGAATTAAAAAACACTTGGAAATTAAAAACATGACCCCCTCTATTACGCTAAGCAAAATAAGTCAATCAGAGAAAGACAATTATTATATGATCTCTCCAATATGAGGAATTTGAGAGGCAGGGTGGGGGTTCATGGAGGGAAGGAAAGGAAAAATGAAACAAGATGGGACCAGGGAGGGAGACGATCCATAAAAGACTTAATCTCAGGAAACAAACTGAGGGCTCCAGTGGGGTGGGGGTGGTGTTCAGAGAGGGATAGGTTGGCTGGGTTATGGACACTGGGGAGGGTATATGCTATGGTAAGTGCTGTGAATTGTGTAAGACTGTTGATAAAAATAGGCTGATACCTTGACATATAATAGTGAAACTTGCAACTCTCAGAGACAAAGAGAAAAATCCTGAAACAGCTCAGGACAGGTGGCCCATAACCTACAAAGGTAGAAACATTAGACTGGCAGCAGATCTATCCACAGAGACCTGGTAGGCCAGAAATGACTGGCATAATACATTCAGGGTGCTAAATGAGAAAAATATGCAGCCAAGAATACTTTATCCAGCTAAGCTGTCATTAAAAATAGAAAGAGTGATAAAAAGCTTCTGGGACAAATAGAAAGTAAAAGAACATGTGATCACTAAACCAGCCGTGCAAGAAATATTAAAAGGAATCCTTTAAGCAAAGAGAGAACCCAAAAGTAACCTAGACCAGAAAGGAACAGAGACAATATAGAGAAACAGTGACTTTACAGGTAACACAACGGCACTAAACACCTATCTTTCAATAGTTACTCTGAATGTAAATGGGCTAAGTGCCCCAATAAATACAGAGTATCATATTGGATAAAAAAGCAGGACCCATCAATATGCTGTTTGCAAGAGACTCGTTTTAGACCCAAAGACACCTCCACACTGAAAGTGAGGGGGTGGAAAACAATTTGTCATGTTAATGGACATCAAAAGAAAGTTGGGGTAGCAATCCTTATATCCGACAAATTAGATTTTAAACCAAAGAGAGTAATAAAAGATGATGAAGGACACTATATCATAATTAAAGGACCTATCCAACAAGATCTAACAAGTGTAAATATTCATGCCTCTAACATGGGAGTAGCCAATTATATGCACCAATTAATAACAAAATTAAAGAAACACACTGATAATAATATAGTAATAGTAGGGGACTTTAACATACTCCACACCCATCACGGCATTGGACAGATCATCTAAGCAGAAGATCAACAAGGAAACAAGGGCTTTGAATAACACACTGGACCAGATGGACTTCATAGATATATTCAGAATATTCCATCTTAAAGCAACAGAATACTCATTCTTCTCAAGTGCACGTTGAACATTCTCCAGAACAGATCGTATACTGGGTCTCAACCCAAATCAGGTCTCAACGGGTACAAAGATTGAGATCATTTCCTGCACATTTTCAGACCACAACGCTTTGAAACTTTAACTCAATCACAAGAGGAAATTTGGAAAGAACTCAAATACATGGAGGCTAAAGAGCATCCTACCGAAGAGCATCTTACTGAAGAATGAATGGGCCAACCAGAAAATGAAAGAATTTTAAAACATCAGGGGAACAAATGAAAATGAAAACACAACTGTTCAAAACTTTTGGGATGCAGCAAAGGTGGTACTAAGAGGGATGTATATAGCAGTACAAGCCTTTCTCAAGAAACAAGAAAGGTCTCAAATATAGAACCTAGCCTTACACCTAAAGGAGATGGAGAAAGAACAGCAAATAAAGCCTAATCCAGCAGGAGAAGAAAATTCATAAAAATTAGAGCATAAATCAATGAACTAGAAACCAAAAGAACAGTGGAACAGATCAGTGAAACTAGGAGCTGGTTCTTTGAAAGAATTAATAAGATCAAGAAACCCCTGACCAAACTTTCAAAAAGAAAATAGAAAGGACACAAATAAATAAAAGCATGAATGAAAGAGGAGAGATCACAACCAACACCAAAGAAATACTAACAATTATTGGAACACATTATGAGCAACTATATGCCAACCAATTAGGCAGCCTGGAAGAAATGGATTATATTCCTAGAGATGAATAAACTACCAAGAGTGAAACAGGAAAAAAATAGAAAACCTGAACAGACACATAACCAGCAAGACACAAAGTAATGGAAAAGTATTTCATGCTCATGGATTAGAAGAACAAATATTGTTAAGATATCTCTGCAAAGATACCTATGCAAGAGCAATCTATACATTCAGTGAACTCCCTATCAAGATATCGTCAACTTTTTCCACAGAGCTGGAACAAACAATCCTAAAATTTTTATGGAACCAGAAAAGACCCCAAATAGCCAAAGGAATGTTGAAAAAGAAAACCAAAACTGGTGGCATCACAATTCTGGACTTCAAGCTCTATTACAAAGCTGTAGCTGTCAAGACAGTATGGTACTGGCACAAAAACAAACACATAGGTCAGTGGAACTGAATAGAGAACCCAGAAATGGACCCTCAACTCTATGGTCAATTAATCTTGGGCAACGCAGGAAAGAAGATCCAATGGAAAAAAGACAGTCTCTTCAACAAATGGGGTTGGGAAAATTGGACAGCCACATGCAACAGAATGAAGCTGGACCATTTCCTTACACCATACAAAAAAACAGATTAAAAATGGATAAAAGACCAAGTGTGAAAGAGGAATCCATCAAAATCCTTGAGGAGATAATATTGTTATCAAAAGAAACCCCTGACCAAACTCAAGCAGCAACCCAAGCAGCAACCCAAGCAAACCCAAGCAGCAACCTCTATGACCTCGGCCACAGCAACTGCTTGCTAGACATGTCTCCACAAGGGAAACAAAGGCAAAAATGGATTACAGGGACCTTCATCAAGATAAAAAGCTTTTGCACAGCAAAGGAAACAATTGACAATACCAAAAGACAATCAACAGATTGGAAGGTATTTGCAAGTATCTTATCAGATTAAGAGCTAGTACCCAAAAATCTACAAAGATTGTATCTAACTCAAAAGCCAAAGAACAAATAATCTAATCAAGAAATGGGCAGAAGACATGAACAGACATTTCTCCAAAGAAGACATCCAAATGGTCAACGGACACATGAAAAAATGCTCAACATCACTGGGTATCAGGGAAATACAAATCAAGACCACAATGACATACCATCTCACACCAGTCAGAATAGCTAAAATTAGAAGTCAAGAAATGACAGATGTTGGCGAGGATGTGGAGAAAGGGGAACCCTCTTACACTGTTGGCAGGAATGTAAGCTGGTGCAGTCACTCTGGAAAACAGTATGGAGGTTCCTCAAAAAGTTGAAAATAGAGGTACCCCCAGACCCAGCAGATGCACTATTAGGTAGTACCCCTACCTTTGTACCCCAAAGATACAAGTGTAGTGATCTGAAGGGGCACCTGTACCCAATATTTATAGCAGCAATATCCACAATAGCCAAACTATGGAAAGAACCCATCAACACATGAATGGATAAAAAAGATGAGGTGTACATATATACAATGGAATACTACTCAGCCAACAAAAAAATGAAATCTTTCCATTTGCAATGATGTGGATGGAACTAGAGGATACCATGCCAAGAGAAACTTATTTCAATCAGAGAAAGCCAATTATCATATGATCTCACTTATATGTGGAATTTAATAAACAAAACAGAATCATAGGGGAAGAGAGGAAAACATAAACCAAGACGAAATCAAAAAGGGAGACAAACCGTAACAGACTCTTAATCATAGGAAACTAAGGGTTTTGGAAGGGAGGGGTTAGGGGAATGGGGTAATGGGGGGATGGACATTAAGAAGGGCACATGATATAATGAGCATGGGGTATTACGTAAGACTGATGAATCACTGACCTTTACCTCTGAAACTAATAATACATTACATGTTAATTAATTGGTTTTAAGTTAAAAATTTTTTTAAAAAGAAAAACATGGGAGCAAAAATGATAAATGAAGCAGAAACAATGAAAAAATTGAGGCATTCTCTCAGAAAATTAACAGAAACAGAAAGAGAGATGAATTATAGGAGAGAAATGATAAGAAATTTGAAGTACCAGTATAGGAGGTCTAACATCCAAGTAGTAATTCAGAGAGAAGAGAGACAAGGAAAGAAATTATCAACAAAATAATATAAATTCTTAGAACCAAATGACATGAGTTTCCATTTGAAAGGGCCCAGGAAGTGCCCAGGATAATGTCATAAAATTTCAGAATACCAAAGACAAATAATAAAGCAGGAGTCAAAATGGCACCAAAACCTAAGGACAAGGTCAAAATGTTTTCAAGTTTTGAAAGGAGCATTATTGTCCATGTCGAGCACTACATCCAATCAAATGATCACTCTGATAAGATAAAGGCAGATTTATACGTGCAAAACCTTATAAATTGACATGACAAAAACCTTAGAAACTATAAATACCTGCAGAAGCTATTCAAGTATATTCTCATCAAAACAAGGAACTAAGCCAAAAAGAAAAAATATGGCACAGGAAATGGGGAACTCAACAGGTTAACTGATCAAGAGGCAAGAATCAAGCAAGACCACCGGGGCACCAGGCATACAGCACAGCTGGTCAGTCTAGACTCAATCACGTCAGGAAGAAGATGAAATTGATATACTGCCTGCTGTATCTAAGTGTACTGAGAAGAAATTGAGACATTAACACAGAGTTTGGGGTTGAATTAATGATTCATATTGGATCAGTGATAGAAACTAAGCAAATAAGCAAACAACACACTGCTTCAGAGGAAGCAAAATATTTTTCAGGGAAGTTAAAATAGTTATAGTTTACTTCATGGCTCAGCTTTGACTAGTGTTTAAAAGTTCATATTAAAGTAAACTCATAATATTGATCTTACCAAAATTATGATATAAGCAAATATTTTTGGAAGTTGGTGGATGGAGACCAAACAGGTGGATGCAGTAGAGGAAAAGATGGAAGAGAGACAAATACTCATTTTCCATAGTAGACTATAAACTGATAATATCTAAAGCTAAAAAATCTAGAAATAACCATCCAAAAGTTTAGTGTTTATATGTTGCCTTCTGGGAAGGGCTCAAAGGAGAGAGAAGGAGCAGGGGGTGTTGCCTACATTAGCAAGCCTTTTAAAATATTTGCTTTTAAACTGCATTGTAAAAAACAAAAACAAAAAAGGAAGGAAGGAAAGAATAAAGCAACAACAAAAATTAAAAGCAAAAGGTATGATAGAGCAAGACATTTTTGGCAGAGGAAATGGTAAGGCCTTGCATCAACACCCCAAAATTTTCTGCTTACATAAGGCTTGGGGAAGAGGCAAAGAGATGCAAAGATGAGAAAGCAAAAGGAGATGAGTCTGGGAGTCCTTCTCTCACCTATGTTGTGCGGAGCTCCAGAAGGTTGCTTCTATGCTAACAATGTGAAAAAGCAGGGTAGTTCACAGAATCCTAACTGTTCTTGAACCCAGCAAGACAGCTGTGATTTCAGGGCAATCAAGGGAGCTGCATTCTAAGAGTGACAAGCCCCTTCAAGGACAATGGAATGCTATGGTAGAAGTAAGATGAAATCAGCTAAAAAGTGAACCACTTCCTAAAGGCCACGTGTGGCTAGCCCATCAATTTAGAACTGGGAGCCCCAGTCAAATGGAAAGTTTGCACTCATTCCAAGACTTTTCCATGAACCTCTACCTGGTGCTCACAAGAAAGATTGGAGGTGGCAGGGCAGAGGACCTGACAGAGCTCCTTTTATTGACACAGATGTGTGGGAGGTGAATCCTGCCTTTGGGGCCAGGCACAGAATATCATCTGCTTCCCCACATGTTCTTCACACATGAATCATAAACCTTAAGCCGTGGAAAGCAGCAGCAAATCTTTCTTTCCCTAAGACTGCTGAGGAAGAGGAATGAAACCTGTCTGCTTCTAGGGACAGGTAGAAACTCCTTCTTGGCCCAGGAATGAGTCAAAGATTTACTGTGTCTGGAGGAAGAGTAGAAGCATCAAATGTTTGTCCCTACAGGAGGGGCAGGAAAATTTCAATGACCCCAGGATCCTGCACCAATAATATAGCAGGAATCTTCTATTGTGGGAGAGGGGCAGGAAGCTTTTTCCTGCCCAAGACTTTCTATAGATATAAGGCAAAGTTTGCCTGCAATGGGAACAGAGATAGGAATTCCAGGAAATTCCAGGGAAGCTCACACTTGAAGTACACAAGTCCTGCCTAAAGCTGAGGCTGGACCAATAGGACCATGAGAACCTCCCTATCCCTTCTTAATAAATTCAGCGCTGAGTAACCAACAATAACAGTGTACCAATGGAGAAGAGGAAAGAGAGAGAACCCTTGTCTGCTTAGATGTACAAAGATGGCTGAAAGCTGAAAGTGGAGTGAGAACACTAAGAAAAACCCACTGGCAGCCCAACCTTGAAGGAATATGAAGCCATGGTGCACTAAGAATAACAAACAGCAGGAAAACTCAACTTTGCTCAACTAGATTGACTCATTCCCACCACACACACACAAACACACACACACATCCTAACAAATGAAGTAGAGTTTCTATTTCCAGATATAAATACAGCTTACCTAACTCTCCACTGTTCTATGAATGATGGCCATAATTCAGTAACAAATTATAAAACACATAGAAAAGCAAAAAAAAAAAAAAAAAAAAAAAAAAAATACAACCCATGGTCAAGAGACAAAGCAATAAATAGAATCAGATTCAGAGATGACCCAGATGTTGTAACTCTTAGACGAGACTGGAAAGTAACTGAATTATATGTTACAGGATCTAGTAAAAAAGATAGACCAAAGCATGAACTTAATTTAAGCAGAGAGAGGGACACTATTTTTAAAAAGTCAAACATAAATGCCAGAAATGGAAAGCATGATATCAATATGAATAATTTTTGGTGGGTTTATCAGACATAGCAGAGGGAGGAAAATCAGTATACTTGAATTTATGTTTTTAAAAATGATCCAGAATAATACAAGTATAAATACTGGGGATGTAATGTGTGGTGACTAGTTAATGATGTGTTGTATATTTGAAAGTTCCTGAGACAAATCTTTTAAATCTTTTTTTTTTAAGATTTTATTTATTTGACAGACAGAAACACAACGAGAGAGGGAACACAAGCAGAGGGAATGGTAGCAGGAGAAGCAGGCTTCCTGCCAAGCAGGGAGCCTGATGTGGGGCTCGATCCCAGGACCCTGGGATCATGACCTGAGCCGAAGGCAGACACTTAAACGACTGAGCCACCCAGGTGCCCCGCTAAGACAAATCTTAAAAAGTTCTCATCACTAGAAAAAAAATTGTAACTATGTGCAGTAATGAATGTTACCTAGATTTATCATGGTGATCATTTCATTATATATGCAAATATCAAGATCATTTCATTGTATACTTGAAGTTAATATAATGTTAAATGTCAATTGTGTCTTAATAAAAAACAAAAACTAACAGAAAATAAAGATTTTACTCTTAAAAAAAGTAATGGGAAAAATGGATAAACGATTTGAATAGACATTACCCCAAAGAAGATATGTTTTTAAAGATCCTATCTATTCACTTGACAGAGAGAGAGAGAGAGATCACAAGCAGGCAGAGAGGCAGGCAGAGAGAGAGTAGGAAGCAGGCTCCCCACCAAGCAGAAAGCTCAATGCGAGGCTCAATCCCAGGACCCTGAGATTACAACCTGAGCCGAAGGCAGAGGCCCCAACCCACAGAGCCAACCAGGCGCCCCATAGAAGGTATTTTTAAAAAGCCAATAATCATATGAAAACATACTCAATATCAATAGTCATTAGGGAAATGTAAATGCAAATCAAAACCCCAATAAGATACCACTTCACACCCCCTAGGATGGCTAGAATTAAACAGACACTAACAACTGTTGGCAGAATGTAGAGAAATTGAAGCCCTCAGGATTGATAGTAGGCATGTAAAATGGTACAGCTAGTTTGGTTAACAGTTTGAAGTGCTTTTGTCAATGAAAGGATTTTGTTATTTGTTATGATTTATATGAAATGTCCAGAATGGACAAATCCATAGACACAGAAAGCAGCTGAGTGTTTGCCAGGAGCTGGGGAAAAGAAAAAAGGGAGTGACTACTGAAGGGTTCATGGTTTCTTTTTTGGGTTGATGAAAATGTTTTGGAATTAGATGGGAATGATGGTTCCACAACCTTGTGAATGTACTAAAAACCACTCAACTGTACACTTTAGAGGGGAATTTTATGGTATGTGAATTAGATTTCAATTAAGAAAAAAATTAATAGGAGGAAGATGTTGATAGAGAGTATAGACAACTCTTTTTTCATCAACTTGAAGAATGTTACAATACTGATAAAAGGCAAAGTTTGAAGACAGAAGGGAGAAGAAAACAGTTGGAGGAAGGGATGGAGAGGGGTCTCTGAAGAAGCTGATGGGATAGAATCTAGAGCAGCTTTGCAGAAACCAGTCACAGAAAGAATAAAGCTTTCCATCTATGGGCAGGAGAAAAGAAGGATGACAGTTGCAGGTACATAGCTACGTGGGTATGTTGAAGGTCCAGAAGTTGAGAGGCCTGCCAGGACACTGTAGAGGCTACACTGAATGTGGGCCTGAGGGCAAGGGAGGCATCAAGGGTAACTGAGGGATACCTTTCAAATTGGGACACTTAATACCTGGGCAATACTGTGTGGAAGCAGGACTGATATGCGGACATTGATGAGGTCTATTCTGAATGCTAACTTCAACACATTGGCGGGACATGTGGGTGAAATGTTTAGCAAGAGGCCAGAAATTCAAAATTCCACAAAGTGGTCAGAGGTACAGATGGGTTGTGGAAAAGAGACACACAAAGGTAATAGCTGAAATTATAAGAGTGGATAATCTCACCTATAGAGACAGCAAGAAAGGAGAGAAGGCGGCCCGGGGCAGATGTCTGAGATATGTCTGCTTCCGGAGATAGAACACAGAGGATCCCATGGAGACAGCAAAAGAGCAGCCCAGAATAAGTAGAATAGGACAGGACAAGCATCAGAAAGCTACAGGATGGGAGAGCTTCATGGACAAAAAAGGGTGTGATGGCCTGACAGGTTGCCATAGAGATGATAACTACTAAAAAGCTATTGAATATTGCGAAATCCACAGTAATTCTGAAGGAACAGTTTTCTAGAAAGAGTGCAAATGCGAGTGGGATCCAGAGTCTTCTCCATGATCTAAGTCTACGAAAGCTTAGTGCTGGAACTACAGAAGATAATTCACTGCTCTTGACTTCCCATAAGAACAAAGCCAGAGAAATGACAGATGTTGGCAAGGATGCGGAGAAAGGGGAACCCTCCTACACCGTTGGTGGGAATGCAAGCTGATACAGCCCCTCTGGAAAACAGTACGGAGGTTCCTCAAAAAGTTGAAAATAGAGCTTCCCTTGACCCAGCAATCACACTACTGGGTATTTACCCTAAAGATACAAATGTTGTAATCTGAAGGGGCACGTGCACCAGAATGTTTATAGCAGCAATGTCCACAATAGCCAAACTATGGAAAGAGCCTAGATGTTCATCAATAGATGAATGGATAAAGAAGATGTGATGTATATATACAATGGAATACTATGCAGCCATCAAGAGAAACGAAATCTGGCCATTTGCAACGACGTGGATGGAACTGGAGGGTATTATGCTAAGCGAAATAAGTCAGTCAGAGAAAGATAGAGATCACATGATCTCTCTGATATGAAGAATTTGAGAGGCAGAGCAGGGGGTTGTGGGGGGGTGGGGGAGAGAAATGAAACAAGATGGGATGGGGAAGGAGACAAACTATAAGAGACTCCTAAACTCATAAAACTAACTAAGGGTGGCTGGGAGGTGGGGGGGTTGGGATAGGGTGGCTGGGGTGTGGACATTGGGGAGTGTATGTGCTATCGTGAGTGCTATGAAATGTGTAAGCCTGACAATTCACAGACATGTACCCTGGTGCAAATTATACATTATATGTTAATTAAAAAATTAATTAATAAAAAAATGAAAAAAAAAAACCAACAACCAGAGAGCCCCTTCTGGGCAAATAATTCTCAAAACAGTCTTACAGCATGAATTTCTACCACTGAACAGAGCATTAGGCATGAATATTCCAGCCTGAAAGCCAGAGTCAGACCAAAAGACTCCCTGGAATGCCATAAATTGTCATTGTTAAAACAGGCTAGGTGCTGTGTGGTCCAGCCCTCTCAATTTTTAGATGATGCGAATCCAAATTTTCTACATTGGACTAAATCAATTTTCCCAGGGAAATTCCTTTAGTTGGAAGAGCCAGTTCTGTAACTAAAGATCTCTGTCTTCTCTACTGCCATCTGTCTTCCTCCGAAACATCACTCACCTTTGTGAAATCACCTCCGGTGCTCTTTAGGATTGAGTGGTAGAGTAAGCAGCAGAAACACAGCACCTAGAAAAATCTGCTCCTTAGCCTATCCTGTTGGAAATCTGCTCAGAGTGTTTTGTGGTGGTCTTCCAGCTGTGAAAGCAGATGCTTGTTCGTTTGTCATCGATTTGGTAAATCTCGTAGAACATTCCCTTCCTTTCTTTCTCATGATGATTCTTGTTGCAGGGAGTCAACTGGGATGTCCATGGGCGACAGCATTTCCCCCACGGTGACGGTGGTTGCCCTCAACATCAGCCATACAGATGCCGCTCACTAAATATGATCTGATGGGGATAATCAATCCCTTGGGATTGATAAAGCAATGGGATAAAGCAATCCCTTGTCGCTTTTTCCTCGCTGCTCATAAACACAAAGAAGCATCGCATATCCGCATGCACACGTATATTTTTAGCTTCCTGTCTCAAAGCATTTGGCAAGCTGAATACTCATGCACCAGACACCTGCGAGGACCATCTTGCAGCTCACGGAAATGCAGCCTGCTCAGGGCCAACATCTGTTCTGCGGTGCAGGGCAATGGCACGGGGGAGCTCCGGGCAGGGCCCTGAAGACAAATGACAGCAAGTGGAGCAGTAGGTGGAATTCTAAGTCGCTGGAACACAAGGAGCAGATGGTCAACACTGAGCAGCCAAAAAGGGCTTCCTTACCCAGTGCTCTGAATCCCTTCATGACCCCAAATGCTGTTCCAAATGCCTGGGACAGAGGACTGTCGGATCTAGAAAACAAGGGGGGAAAAAGATATTTGGGGGGAAAAAATACACATCACAGCCATCCGCTACCAACAGCAAAGTCCACCTGAAGTCATCTGTGTCTAGAGGGCTGGGTGGCTGGGACCCAGGCAACAGACATTCACGAAAGCACAGTTTCCATATTTAGAACCAGACTTGCAATTTCAAACCAAATTGGGCTACAGGTAGTCGCCAAATGATTGCTGGCTTTGCCCTAGTTCAGTTCGAGCCAGTGAGAATGTGTCTTCACTGGATTTCACTAGTCCACTACGGAGGGGATAGTATAAAGGTTATTTACCACCCCCCCAAAAATCAGAATTTAAGTCAGAAGGACAGACTAGATCTTTCACCTCACTGTCATGGGCCTGGGACCTTCAGAGAAGAGTACGAACAAAAGGGGGTCTTTCTAAAGCCAGGAACCACCACAAACTCAGCATCTGTTCTCTCCCTGCCTCCCCTGCCCTGCTCCTCCTGTCTATGCCTCCTCCCCTCTTTTTCCTTTCCTTCCTTCCTCAAGTGTCTTTATTATAGTTTCCCTTTGGCTTCTGCACAATTGGATAAACACACTTCTTTTGAAATGGGAGTAAATGCTAAAAATATCAGATCATTTCTGTCCCCGCTTAGATTTTATCTTTTGCAACGTTCCATTAAAAGCATGGGAACAATAAAGGAAAGAACTTGTTCATAATCACGTCATGCCATCAGCTGTGTATTTTTCCTTGTTTCCTTCTGGTCCTTGTTCACAGAATTGGTACATGCATTGCACAGAAGGGGATTGTATCTACGATCTTTCTTTTCCGCATTCTCCCCTGAATTCTGAACCCTCATTCTTTCCCTGCTGCCTCTGTCCAACTGAGCCATGCGCACCAGAGTACTAGGAGCACAAGTGGAGAATCAGGGGGCTAGGCTCACTGTTTCCACATCTGGCCTCCTGGAGGCATCCAACACCTATTTTTTTAATAAATCTAATCTTTACAATTATACCTTTTTTTTTTTTAAGATTTTATTTATTTATTTATTTGACAGAGGGAGAGATCACAAGCAGGCAGAGAGAGGACACAGGTTCCCTGCTGAGCAGAGAGCCCGATGGGGGCTCGATCCCAGGACCTGAGCCAAAGGCAGTGGTTTAACGCACTGAGCCACCCAGGCGCCCCTACAATTATACTTTTTTAAAGGCTACCTGGATTCCATTGAGTAGATCGTATGGTTATTTCCTGCCCTGGAGTGTTTGCTTCCAAATGTCCACTCGCTTATGTATAAAAATATATGTATAACACAATACCAGCCATCACCATACATGAAGGGCTTTTTCCCTCCTCTTTAGTTTTTTCTTTAGTACCAAGGTCTCAAGAAGGTAGTCCATGGTTTAAGTGGCCTTAACGTTCTTATACTTCTCGATATGTATTTCCACATTACTCCTCTCGCGGAGACAGACCTTCGCCAGGACTGAGCCTTCGCTTCCTCAGAGAAACTTCCAGGAGCCTCCTAGGGGCGGAGCCAGGACTTTGGGCCATCTCGCTACTTTCGATCCTCGGTTTTAAAGAGTAACCAGATGCTTTTCTCATCCTCTATGTGCATCCCCACGTGCTTCCAGAGAGCCATTGCCTCTAGCTTTCTTGGTTTAAATCACTAAGAGGAGGCTCAGAGCTGGGTCCCCTGTAGGAGTGGACGCTGACAGCAAGTTGGAGCGCAGGGACGCCTCTTGGAGCTCTTGGCCACCACGTGGGTTGAAGGCAGCCTTCACACATCTGCTCCTCCGTTGCGGGACCTCATCCTCTGCTCCGGCATCGCTCACTATGCACAAGATGTGTCTGGGTAGAAATTTTGTTTCCCCGCCCACTCCTTCTCTGCAGCTGCCCATGCCCAAACAGGGCCCGTCAAGCTAAGTCTTTTGGGAGCACGTGGGACATCGGCTCGTAGAGGAAATTCACACGGAACTTCTAGTCCAGCCACCAGGTGTTGCCGGCTACCCTGCCATGTGCCGATTGAGAGGCTAGAAGGCCCTGGACGCTACTCTTGGGAAGCCCTTGTTCTATTTCTAGAAGCTGCAAGATCATGGGTGAATCACTTACCACCTACAGTCCTTGGCCCCGCCTCTCTGTGAAGGAGAGAGGGTAACAGCCCTGCCATCTCTCTGGCTCCTGGTGAGAATCAGTGAAACAATGCAAGTGAACACTTTGCAAACTGTGAGGTATGTAGAGCATTGTTTTTACCCCTGCAGCACCGACTAGGAGGTACAGGAGAGACTAATGGGGTGGCAGGTGCCCTTGTTTACCTTCCTGACAGCCATTCCCTACACGGACCTTATGGTCCTCACTCCCTGAACCCCAGCTGTGCTCAGGTGGCAGGGGGCTTTGTGGCTGGTATGCAGGCCTAGATCATGATTGATCTACAGGAGGTGTAGTTATCCCACGCCCTCTTTGCTGCTTTGAAGTGAGCATGTGATCTGATTCAGACTCATGACCCATGTAGGAAAGCAAAGCAGCGAGGGGCGGCTGGCCCAGCAGGAAAGACAGCCCTCCCTGACATAAGGGCAAAGCCATGTGAGAGAAGCCCTCCTCCTTCTCTCTGCTTGGTGCCGCCATGGGAACCCTGGGGCTTGGTGCCACTGGCGCTGGGCACAACAGCTGCCCACTGGCACCCAGCAAGGGAAAGCCAAGAGCAACTCGGGTGCTGATCCAAAGTCCCAACTTGGTTGAACCAGTGCATGAACACCTTCCAGAACTACCAATCTCCAGATTCCTTGTTTTGTGTGATTTGCTACGAAAACCAGGTGTTCTTGGAAAGGCACAAAGGGGACACGCCCGGGGGTGAGGCAGTGGTCACACTGAGCACATTGTGGCGGGTGTGCCTGAGTCCTCATTCCACCCCCTCCGCTTGATCATGGTTCTCTCTTAAAATTAGTCATTAGTAAACCTCTGAGGCAAAAGCAGAATTGTATATGAATTTAGGAGTGGAAATAAAGTGAAAATATGAAAACTATGCGACGAGAGGAACAGTGGGCAGTGGGGACTGGCAAAGGGCCAGCAGGTCTACCCCCAAGGACGCAGGGATACTCGGAGAATGAGGCCAGGCATGGGGCAGTGTGGGCATGGTCCTGGGTGCAGGCTAAATACAGGGATTCTGGGCTTGAGGAGAAACTCTGAGGAGTGTTTCTCTTGGAATACTGCCACCTATTCTCTGTCTGGCTCTTAATCCCACGATTAGGCTGGATATTTTGCATTTATTATCATAAAAGTTTTTGTTTAGGTTTTGTTCCTAAGTAGGCTCCACACCCAGCATGGAGCCCAACACAGGGCTTGAACTCACAGCCCTCAGATCAAGACCTCAGCTGAGATCAAGATTCCGGTACTTAACCAACTGAGCCACACCAGCATCCCCTAGTTCTGCACCTTAAGTGCATGGAACTTTACCAAGTGCAATCCTTGGCTCATGACGCATAATCCTCACTGGGCCTTACATAACCCCTCTTCCTTTCATGATTTATTTTTATTACATAACAAACACTGCTAAGCCATCCTTCCCTGAGACTTAAAAATTTCCCAATGACATGCACCCACCTCTGTGCTCATCTACTATCCCACTTCCCCGCATGCTTCCTGCACAAGTTAACACCTTGGATCTTGTGTTTATCATTCTTATCCTTTTTCCTCTTCTTGTGTGTTTTACCCCATATGTGTGTATGTCTGCCAATATACTGTTTGATTTTGCTTGCTACTTAACGAGCGCAGTTAAGATTCATCCAAGTTGTCTCATGGGGCTGGCGCAAATCTATTTTCACTGTGGTGTGGTAGTCCGTTGTGTGGATGTACCACAATTTATCTGTTCTCTTGTCGAAGGGCATCAGACTGTTTTCACTGCCTTACTGTATGGAATAAGAATTCATGAAAAGTCTTGCATGTGTGTCTTAATGCACAAGTGCTGAAGAGTCTCTTGGGCATTTACCTAGAAGTGGAATTGCAAATAGGCAAATACTGAAATAGACATGATAATGCCAAGGTATTTTACAAAGTGGTCCCTATGTTATTTTCCCCCTGGCAATACAGAGGATATCCCAATGACCATTTTATCACTAATACTTAGCATTGTCAGACTTCTTAACTTTTTAATCACACGGATATAACACAGGGTCTACTTGTGCACGTGCTGTACAATCCCCCAAGGCTTACCGTGTTTTTATGTATTTATCGGCCACATGTGGTCGATAGATACATAAAATAAATAAATAAACATTTTTATGGTTTTTGCCCATTTTTCTATATGGGGTTGTTTTCTCTTTCCTATTGATATGTAGGAATTCTCTATTATTCTTGAGTAATCTTACTGGTTATTTTTGTGTTGCAAATATCCTCTCTCTCATCTCTAGCAAGGATAGATTATACAATTATTCTCTGAAACAATATATTCTAAATATGCACTAAGAAAGACTTCAGTATTTGATATTGTCAGCTTTTTGGAATTTGGCCATTTTAGTAAGTATGCAATAGTATCTTGTTTTAATCTTCAATTCCCTAATGATGAATAATGTTGAGCAGCTTTTCATATGCTTATTTGCCATCTGTGTATCTTCTTTGGTGAGGTGTCTAGATATTTTACCCAGTTTTTTTTTTTCCCCAGCCAGGTTCTTTGTTTTCTTATTATTGAGTTTTAAGATTTCTTTGTATATTTTGGGTGCAAGTCATTTTTTCAAGTATTTTCTCTCAGCCTGGGTCTTCTCTTTTCATTCCCGTAGCAATAGCTTTTACAGAAAAGTGTTTTTTAATTTGAATGAAGTCCAACTTACCCACTTTTTTCTTCCGCGGATGTTTTTGGTGTATCTAAAAACTCATCACCAAACCCAGGGCACTAGATTTTTTTCCTGTGTTTTCTTCTTGAACTTCTTTAGTTTTGCATTTTGTATTTAGGTCCAAGATGTGTTCTGAGTTCCTTTGTATAGAAGATGTACGGTCTGTGTCTAGACTTTGTTCTGTGGGGGGGGTGTGTGTGTGTCTGTGTCTGTGTGTCTGTGTGTATTTTGGCATAGGGTCATACATGTGTTCCGGCACTGATTATTGAAAAGAGTATCTTTTTTCATTGTTTGTCCTTGCTCCTACGTCAAAGATAAGTTGACTCCATATGTGTGGGTTTATTTCTGGGCTGTCTGTTCTGTTCCACTAATCCAGTGGTCCAATCCCTCACCAGTATCATGCTGTCTGAATTACTGTGGTTTTATAGTATGCTTTGACGTCCAGAAGTCAGCTTTCCAGCTTTGTCTCCATGATTTTCAGGAGTGTGTTGGTGGTTCTGGGTCTTTTGCCTTTTCACCTAAATGCTAGAATCAATTTGTCAGTATCTGCAAAAGGACTTGCTGGGATTTTGATTAAAATCACATGGTATCAAGGGAGAAGTGACATCTTAACAACACTGTCTTCCTATAGGTGAACATAAAATATCCCTCCAGTTCATTTTTTTAGTATTTTATATTTTATTTTTGTCTTGAATTAAAGGAATTGAGCAAGAAGTGGAAAGAATTAGTTACTGAGGGGGAGGGACAGTCAGTTAAGCATCCAACTCTTGGTTTCGGCTTAGGTCTTGATCTCAGGGTTGTGACACTGAGACCCACGTTGGGCTCTGAGCTCAGTGCGGAGTCTGCTCAGAATTCTCTCTCCCTCTGCCCCTGCCCCTGCTATGTGCTCTTTCTTTCTCTCAAATAAATAAATAAAATCTTTTTTTTTTTAAATAGTCACTAAGGAGGTGACTCGGGTGGGACATGAAACAAACTACTTCTTTTTAAATACAATTGAGAAAAATATCTTCCAATTAGGGAGGAGGCAGACCTTGGGTCACATACACAGCAAATAAGCAATGACCAGGAGCTCTGTTGATATTTAGACAAAGTGTAGAGTGTACAAGTAGGATTATTTCATCCCTAAAACAAGCTCTCTGTTGAAAGGCTCCGGTGCATATAAACAGTTGCCTGTTTAGAGTACTTGAAGAGCTCTGAGTGTAAATCATAGCCTTAACTCTAAAAAACTGGTAAGTTGGACTCATTTTAAAAAGAAATAAAGTGGAAGCTTCATTTACTTATCATTAGTTAGGCCAGTGATCCATGACTGCATTGGGCCAAAATCTAATTTATCTTAGCAAACTAGGGCGTGGCTGTCACTGACAGAGTGAGGAAGTAATTTGAAGCAGTTCATGTTCTATTTGGGTCAAAATATAGTTTGATCTCAATTTTCTAGGTCATTCAAGTAAAAGTTGTCCTGGGGAGTGGAAAAATCAGTAATTGTTTCATTTCTCTGTTTTCTACAGTAGGATGATTACACACTGGTTATTTCTCTGAAGAAAACAGAAGCACAACCTGGATCCAGGTTAGCAGTAGGAGTGAATAGATGTTAATTATTCATTCATTTATTTAGTCAACAAGACTGTATTGAGCATGGTGTGCTGGCCTCTGTTCTAGGCCCAGAAGAGAAGCGTACTTGGGAGAAATACAGAGCAAAGAAGCGAGACAGAGCATGAAGGTCCACTGTCATATCGAGGGGTCAGAGAGAAAGCTCCTCTTACAAGGTGACTATGGAGCACACACAGACCTACAGGATGAAAGAAGGGGCACAATGTAGGTACCTGGAGGCAAAAGATTCTAGGAAGAAAAAGACAAGTGCAAACCCAGGAGCACCCATGGGGTTTCTGAGGAACAGCAAGGAGGCCAGAGTGGGGGTCGTAGGACAGAGTGAGGAGACAATCAAGTCAGACTGGATGGTGGGGCCAACAGGACCATGCAGGGCCTTGTAGGTCTTGGTGACGACCTCTGGAGGCCTTTGAGCAAGAGAGTGAAATGCCTTGGTTTCCATTTTTAATATTGCTCTCTCTCTCTCTCTTTTTTTTTTTTTAGAGTGGGGGGTTATGAGCAGAGGGAGAGGAAGAGACAATCTTAAGCAGGCTCCATGCCCAGCACAGAGCCCAAAGTGGGGCTTGATCTCATGACTCTTGAGATCGTGACCCAAGCTGAAATCAAGAGTCAGATACCTAACCAACTAAGCCACCCGGTGGCTTGATTTCCATTTTTAAAGGTTCACTCCTCCCGTTACTCTTTAACAGAAGCACTTTGTAACTAAAGCCAAAATAGGGGCGCCTGGGTGGCTCAGTGGGTTAAGCCTCTGCCTTTGGCTCAGGTCATGATCTCAGGGTCCTGGGATCGAGCCCCACATCGGGCTGTCTGCTCAGCAGGGAGCCTGCTTCCCCCCCCCCCCCCCGCCTGTCTCTCTGCCTACTTGTGATCTCTCTCCTCTCTGTCAAATAAATAAAATCTTTTTTAAAAATAAAATAAAATAAAGCTAAAATAGGAGCTCAAAGTTCAGCTCTGTCACATGATCTTTTACAGGAGCAGGTCAGAGGCAGAGTTAGAGACAAATACCACAAAATATTCCAGAACCTCAGCCATAGGACACTAGTGAGTAATTTCCCAATAAATGTATTTCTCTATTAGTATTAGTCCTAGCAGTATTATTTTATTCTTCCGTAAGAGGATTTTCATACTCTCTTACTGACAGGGAAATGGATGCTAGCATTTTCTAGAAGCTCTATAGGAATGGGCTTCTCCTCTCCTCAGTGATTTGGGGATTTGAGAGTTTGCCCACAGGAGCTTGAACTCTCAAGATGCAAAAACAGTAAGTTCAGAGCTTCAGTGGGGATAGTGGATGAATTGTGTCCACATCACATCATTGCAGGGCTTCCTGGGTTCTTAGAATCCACCAAGATAGTAAGGGAAGTACTTGGATGGGTCAGTTATATGTTCTAAACACAGCAATAGCTTTCACTGGAAAGCAGTTTTCTTTATCCGGAGCCAAGTACAGGCTATGGAATTACACAGACCTAAGTGGCAAGCCTAGTTCTGCTTTATTAATGGGAGGACCTCGACTAAATTACTCAGTCTTGCTGAGTCTTAGTTTTCTCTTCTGTAAAATGGGAAGTTTTTGCTGACGAACTGAGAACATGCCTGTAAAGTGCTTAGCATAGTGTATAGTAATAGTTAAAAGTCCATGCCTGTGGGTGCTGTAATTATAATTATTATGATCATTATGAGCTTCCTGCCATCATTCCCATCCATCATCCAACCATCCATCCTAAGCAACTGCTGCCCATGATGGCTTGTTTTCCATACCTTCAAGGAACCACAGGCCAACACAACGTTGTTATGCCTTCTAGTCTTTCCATAACCCACTCTTTTCTGTCACTTCCTAGCTCATGTATTTCTTGGTTGACCCCAGTAACCCCCACAAGAGCTCTAGGTTGTGCCTCTGTGGCCAGACAACAGTTAATCTGTTCTGGAGTCTGTTCTCTCAGGGCGAGTAAAGTGAGTGGAGGACAGAGACTGGGCTTGCAATGGATATATCTAGGGTCTGCAGAAAGATCTTTGAGACTGAGCGTGGGGGACAGTGGAGTGTGCTCTTGCCTAGAACAGACCTGAGATGACAAAGTACCAAACACCCAGTCAGGAGCCTTCTTGAGAGATCTCTGTCCCCTAGCTTTGGAAGGAACTCTATGCTCTGGCGCAATGTTGCATTCCAATAATACAAAAGCTCATTGAAAATCAGAAATCAAGAGTCGGATGGCTGCTTAACCAACTGTGCCACCCCAGTTCCTGAGGGTAAGTAAGGCTTTCCTGCCGAGCCACTGTGGGTATACATATCAGAAGGGCACTTTCATCTCCTCTGAGCTCTGAAGTCTCAAATAATCCCAATTGCACTTTTCTCTCTAATCCAATATGGTCTAGAGTAAGTTCTAGGAGTTTAGGTGCCTGAGCTGTGATGCAAAGAGTGTGCAAACCTTCCTAACTTACCAATTCATCGTCACCCTGCCCACACCCCTCCCCAGTGACCTTTTAAGCATTAATGCATTCCATACAGAATTTATAGTCAGATTTGTTTTTGTGGTTTTCTCCTCTCGGTATTTACTGACCATTGACCACCAAACAGCCCAATTTTCGGCCGTCTGTCCTTGATGTCCCTAGTGGTATAAAATGTCAAGTTAGCCTAGACTTAAAGCCAACATTAGGCAGCAGCCTCATTAAACTCAGCTCAAAATCCCTTTCTCGTTTTCATTCTTTTGAATGGAGGGGCTGGCCTCTCCCCCACACCTCTCCCATCTCACCGGCTTTTTCATGATGGAAAATCATCACTAACACCTAAGTCCTCCCTTCCTTCTAGTCCTTCTCCCTTCTCCCACCCTTCCTAATTCCCTTCTCCCTTCTTCGGTATACCCTACTCTGAGAGCAGAAAACTTGCTGATTTTTATACTCACTGACAAAGCTTTAACTCTTCCCTTACCAAGAGATATTAAAAATGACAACCTGAACTGCCATGCTTTCCTCCAATAAGCACAAAGTTCTTAAAATTAATATGAGATGAATTTCCATGTGAGTGAGAGAATGGAGGGCACGAAACCTATCTTGTTAGGAGAAGCAAGATGGCGGAGAAGTAGGAAGCTGAGATAGTGTCGGATCCCAGAAGTTCAGCTAGATAGTTATCAAACCATTCTAAATGCTTTCAAACTCAACAGGAGATAGAAGAGAGGAAGAACAGCAATTCTAGGACCAGAAAATTGACCACTTTCTGGAAGGCAGGACATGAAGAAAAGTGAATCCAAAGCAACAAGAAGAGAGACCGTGGTGGGGAGGGGCCAGCTCCCGGCAGCCACAGAGCAGCTGTTCTGAGCACAACTCAGAATTTTTAGAGTCCACTCCGCTGAGGGACATCGCTCCAGAGGCTAAGCAGGGGGTGGAGCCCTCGCGGGGAGTGTGGTTTCAGGACCCATGGAGTCACAGAGGGACCGGGGGTGTCTGAGAGTGGCAGAGACCCCAAGTATCAGACTGGGGAAGCCAAAAGCAGAGACGAGCTGAGCAGTGGACTATCAGCTCAGGCTTACCTTACACCATGATCTGAGGTTCAGTCAGGCCACTGCTCTGCTCTTCCAGCAGGGACCCCACAGGGGGCAGCTCCCAGAGACTCACCTTCCTTCCTCCTCTGAGAGGAGCGGCACGGGAGCGCACGGCAGGAATCAGGTGGGTTTGGAGACTCCAAATGGGGCTGCGCACCAGAGACAGAAACACTCAGTCACAAGCTGGGGGAGCTCGGAGTGTGGCCGGAGACCAGAGAGAGGGAGGGATTGAATGCTTTTATCTGAGGGTGCACTGAGCTGAGGAGCGGGGCCCCAAGCACTTGGCTCCTACAGCGCTGGAGACTGGGAGGCCGCCATCTTCATTTCTGACC
>CM053617.1:7489527-7540210 GCA_028646535.1 Procyon lotor | reverse complement strand
GTGGTCCTGGGATCGAGCCCCACATCAGGCTCCCCGCTCGGCAGGAAGCCTGCTTCTCCCTCTCCCACTCCCCCTGCTTGTATTCCCTCTCTCGCTGTCTCTCTCTCTGTTAAATAAATAAAAATCTTAAAAAAAATTTTTTTTTAAAAAAGTAAAGATATTGAGTGGTGCCTGGGTGGCTCAGTCAGTTAAACATCAGACTCTTGATTTCTGCTCAGGTCATGATCTCCAGGTCATGAGATCAAGCCCTGCATTGGACTCCAAGCTGAGAATGGAGCCCGCTTAAAGATTCTCTCTCCTTCTTTTTCTGCTTTTCCCCATGCTCCCCACCTGTCACGTGTGCTAACTCTCTCTCTCTCTAAAAAAAAAGAATATATTGAACATAAACTTTAAGTTGTAACCAAAATTATTTCTTTTTTCCAATTAAAATTATATTTAAAATGGAGATTAGTTTTCATCCTATCATTCTATGATATTTCCAGTCAGTCAGAACCAATTCTTTTCTAAGTGCACCAGAAGAAACTAGGAAATCATACGTGAACTAAAGAAAGTGAAACAGTGAGATTTTTTGGTAAGTTTTTCTTTAAATTCCAGTTAGTTACTATACAGTCTAATATTAGTTTCAGGTGTACAATATAGTGATTCATCACTTCCATACTTTACCCAGTGCTCATCATCATAAGTGCACTCCTTAATCCCATCACCTAATTCCCCCATCCACCCACACACCTCCTCTCTGGTAACCTTCAGTGTGTTCTCTGTGAAGAGTCTATTTCTTGGTGGCTCCCTCTTTTTCCCTACAATCATTTGTTTTGTTTCTTAAATTCCACACATGAGGGAAATCATGTGGTATTTGCTGATTTTCCTTAGCATAATACGCTCTCGTTCCATCCACATTGTTGCAAAGTCCAGAGTCCGTTCTTTTTTTATGGCTAAGTAATATTCCATCATGTGCATGTGTGTGTGCACATGCGCGCATTTGTGTGTGTGTACATACCACATCTTCTTTGGGCTATCTCCAAAATTTGGCTATTGGAGATAATGCTGCTATAAACATTGGGAAGCACGTATTCCTTTGAATTAGTATTTTTGCATTCTTTCAGTAAATACCTAATAGTGTAATTGCTGGATCATAGGGTAGCTCTATTTTTCACTTTTTGAGGGGCCTCCATACTGTTTTTCAGAGTGGTTGTAGCAGATTGTCTTCCCACTAACAGTGCAGGGGGGTTCCCCTTTCTCCACCTGCTCGCCAACACCTGCTGTTTCTTGTGTTGTTTATTTTAACCATTCTGACAGGTGTAAGGTGATATCTCATTGCAGTTTTGATTTGTACTTTCCTGATGATGAGTGGTGTTGAGCAACTTTCATGTGTCGAAACAGCCGATTTTTAAAAATATTGTAAGGAAAAATTCCCATAGCTTTTAGTGACTTTAGTAGTTTTCTTGTGGAAACTATCTCAATTTTTATAATTATGAAATATAGAATACATATCAGAGTATCAAAAATAATATTACACCCATATACTTACCACCATTATTGAACCACTTGCTGTATTGCCGTCAGTTTGTTTAAAAATAAATATGATGAGTCATTCTCAAACATGTTTTTGTACTTTTAGTACAGATTAGAGATCTGTAAACCTCATAGTATTGTATTTTTGTGTCAAAGTCCACACAAGTGGTTTTACAAAAATCCTCTGCTCTGTTTGCTGTTGAAGACTTATTATATGGTGAATATTGAGTACTCATGCCATTTAGCATTGTTATCACTTATGTTGAGAGAATTAAAGAAATCATAAATATAACGCTTGTTAGAAAAATGTGTAGCTTAGGTTAATATGCCGAAAGGAAAATCTAGTACGTTAGAGCTTTTATATTTTACCTAGTGTATGGGTAGAATGGAGTAATTCCCAAATATAGAGTATGTTTGTTTGCTTTAGCAGCAATGTCCACAATAGCCAAACTATGGAAAAAGCCCAGATGTCCACTGACAGATGAAGATGTGGTATATACATACACAATGGAATATTATGCAACCGTCAAAAATGAAATCTTGCCATTTACAATGACATGGTTGGAACTGGAGGGTATTACTCTAACTGAAATAAGTCAATCAGAGAAAGGCAATTATCATATGATCTCACTGATATGTTGAATTTGAGGAACAAGGCAGAGGATCCTAGGGGAAGAGAGGAAAAAAACGAAACAAGATGAAACCAGAGAGGGAGACAAACCATAAGAGACTCTTAATCTTAGGAAACAAACTGAGGGTTGCTGGAGGGGAGGGGGGGGGTGGGAGGGATGGTGGAACAGGCTGATAGACATTGGGGAGGGTGTGTATTGTAATGAGCACTGGGTATTATATAAGATGAACCACAGACCTGTTCCCCTGAAACAAATAATACATTAAGTGTTAATTAAAAAAAGAAAGAGCCTATGCATCATTCTGCATAAAATATAAAAAAGCTCAATTTGATATGTCATAAATTTGAAGGGTCAGATTATTTAACATAAAATTATGAGCCAATTTCAGAATATAGTCATTCCTCATGGAGGACTTTTATCTTTTGTGAGAACTCTGATTGCTCATTTAGAAGTTCCTAGGAGTAAAAATTCACATCAACTGTAATAGGTTAAGAATTAGTTGTCATGGATCACTCTCCAAGGATATGTCAAGTACTTAGGTAAGATGACTAGTATCATTAAATAAAACCAAGCATTATTAGCCTTACCAGGGAGGGAAGTATTTATAACACATATTCTTTTTGTCATTAATTCTACTGGAAATACGCAAAACTCTCTCAACAAGTATAAAGTTGATGAAAGCTGCAAATAAAATGTATGCTGCATAGAATTTCCTGGTAGATTTTAGAAACTAGATGCAGCAAAATGTGTAAGGTAGGTACACTGATGCTAGACCTTCACTTTACAGTTTCTTCATCTTTGTCGGATTTACATTTGGCAATTTTGCTTTGCATATACTTATTGTTGAGTATTTTTTTTTAAGATCTTACTAATTTATTTGAGAGATCACGGGGTGAGGGGGACGGAGGGAGTTGTAGAGAGAGAAGCTGACTCCCCACTCAGCAGGGTGCCTGATGCAGGACTCAGTCCCAGGGTCTTGGGATCATGACCTGAGCCAAAGGCAGATGCTTAGACCCCCTGAGCCACCCAGGCGCCCTACTGCTTAGTATCTTAGGTGAAAGAGCTGTGGACCAGGAACAAGAGATGAGTGCTTCCTTGTCCAAACTGTCTCAGACCCTGCATTTTGTTAGTCACAGCCGTCTGCCAAATGCGATGTGGCGAGCTATTGCATGAATTTGCCCGAGGTAGATGTTGTTATTCACGCTCGAATTTCTTCAGAAATCAATGGCTTCCTGGTGGTGATAATGGGTACCAAAGTCTTTTTAGCTCATCAATGATTCAAATTTATTTTATCCCCTCCTGTATTGCAATTCGTCGTTGATTTAAAGTTTACTCTTTTAACTCACATCTGTCTGGTACCACAGGTGTCTGGCCCAGGCATTCACCATATATTTGCTGAAAGAATCTGTTAAAAGTTCTGTGCACCGTGCACTTTGTATAGATGGCCAGTGAAAAGCGCGGTACACGGAGACTAGATACTGCAGAATCCTCGCGTTGGTCAGGAATAGAGGAAATCTAAGTTAAAACACCCTGTGTTGGGTAACTTAATACCCGCTCTGTGCATCCGGGTGAAAGATGATTCTTGCGTGCCATCCAAAGTGCTGGGGGACTTAGCGCCGAAGCCCCCTCGGGGAGGAAGGAACGCTGAGCCCTCCGTTTTGCCAAAGGTCAGAGGGGCTGGTGCAAAAGTCCCCGGGGTTCCGGCCCCGCGCCGGGTGGAAGGCCGTGCGCTCCTCGGAGCTCCAGGGCCCCGATACCCAGCGCAGCCAGTAAGCGGCGCTGGGCCTCGGGTTCGGCGGGCCCGAGCGGCGGGCTGCGGATTACCTGCAGCAGAGGGGAGCCGGCGAGCTCCTCCCCGCCCGCCGCCCCCACTCCCCGCCCCCACCGCGGCACCAGCCCGGGCTCCGCGGGCTCGGCGCACTCGCTCGCGGGAGCCGGGGCCGAGCAGTCCGCCGCGGCAGGCAGGGAGCGCGGGGCCGGCGCCGCTGGGCTGCGGGGTCGCCCTCCTCCCGCACGGTGCGGCGCAGGGAGGCTCCCGCCTCGGCCGCCCCCGCCCGCGCCTCCTCCCCCGCTCTGCAGGCGGGGACCGCCCGGCGCTCGCACCCGGCCGCCGCGGCCCCCTCCGCCCCCGGCTCCGGGCAGCGCCGCGGCGGCGGCGGCGGCGGCGGCGGCAGCGGCAGCAGCGGGAGGCGGCGTGAGGGGCCGCCGCCACCGCCGCCGGGCTCCGCGGGGCTCGGGAGGCAGCCCCGGCGAGAAGGCGCGGAGGAGCCATGGCCGATGGGGGCGAGGGCGAGGACGAGATCCAGTTCCTGCGAACTGTAAGCGGCGCGCACCCCGTGTTTCCCCAGGGGACGGGGGCGCCTGCCCCGGCGGCAGCGGGGGCGCGCGGGCGGGGCGGGGGGCCCCGGGGGCTCCGGAGGAGCCGTGTGGGGGCGACGGGAGGGGAGGGTGCGCGTCCGAGCGCGCGGGGGGGGGGGGAAGCCGGGGCCGGAGCGCGGCGGGAGCGCTGCGAGCGGTCGGGAGGCGCGCAGCCTCGGTCCCGGGGCGCTGAGGAGCGGCGCTGAGGAGCCGCGGGAGTCGGGGAGGAGGGGGCCGTCCGGCCAGACCTGTGGCGGGGCCGGCGCCTTCCGGATCGCCGCGGGGGAGGGTGCGGACCCGGGGGCCCGCGCGGGGCTCGGGGCCGGCGGGGACGGGCCGTCGCCGGGAATTCCGCCTCGGCGCGGTTTCTCTGGCTTGCGGTCCGGACCCGCGCGCCGTCGCGCAACCCGGGGACTCGCCTACTTGGCGTGGAGCGCGCCGCGGCCGGCTGGTCCCGGAGGGGCTGCGGGACGCGACCCCCGGAGGTCCCCCAAGTCCGGGTGCTGCGGGGGGGAGGGGGAGTAGCCCCCCTGGTCCCCGCGGCTTCCCGGCGCTGGGGCTGTGGTGCTGCGATCGCTTGCAGAACGTGGAAGGGATGGAAGACGAGAGAGTGCGTGTGTGTGTGTGTGTGTGTGTGTGTGTGTGCGCGCGCGCGCGTGGGTGGCGGGGACATTGTGAACGTGTCGTTCTCTAAATGCTGGTTTACTGGATGCCTAGTGCAGCAAAGTGTGTGCGCGTGTGTGTATGCGCGCGCGCGCGGGTGTGTGTGTGTGTGTGTGTGTGTGTGTGTAAGGGCAGGGTAGCTGCCCGGAATTTCCACACTGGGTGGCAGCAGGGAAAGGCTGGCTCCACACTAATACAATTTTTTCTCCTTAAGTACCTCTTGGCACTGCTCCTTCCTCTCGCTGATTTGTTCGAACGCTGCAGATACTTCCCAGGCCGAGGCATTGCTCACCTCAAAGCTGAGACCGGAGAGCCTCTTGGCAAAAGAAAATGCCTTAACTTCGCGTTAAGAATAACCTAGTTAGCATTAGCCGCATCCTTTCCATCCTTTTCCTGCACTTGCCTCGGAAAGAGAGTCCCTTCCAGGATTCCCCCACCCCCGCCGGAGGACTGCAGCTTCTGCTGTCGCTTTTTTCCTCAACAGTGCAAAAGAGATCACTTCCCAATTACCTCCCTAGTCACGCGAATCAGAGAGATACTGAAATCTTGAAATATTAACCAGACAGTAACTTTGAGGTGTGAAAACAGTGCAGGTGATGTATTGGGGAGCTGAAACAAGTGAAAAGGGTGATTTTGTCCCAGAACACTGTAAGTGACTGGTTTTTTTTCCCCCCTTTTGCTCTTCTAATAGTTTTAAGGCATTCATTTTAGCTTACTATTTAGGGTGGGCGTGAAAAGCCTTTGGAAAGGACAGAATCCAGGGTCTGCATCAGATGGAGAATGATCTGTAGCAGTGACTACGTGTTATGCACCATTACATATGCTTTAGAAGTGCGACTGGCCCCGGATCCAGCTCCTTCGAGCCTGTATGCTAAAACCTTCCTCATGGGGAATGTTTTAAGTCTACCAGTCGTACAGGTTATTATTATTTTTTTTAAAGTGAAAAACTGTCTACAAGGCTTAAAAAAAAAAATAAGAGGCACGTGAGAATACGTTTCTCCAAGTCATGAGATCTTTTGTTCAGGTGGACAAAATATTTAGTCGCTGGGTCATTTTTAAATTCAGTTTTTTTCTTTTTCCCTTAAACTCTATAGGGTTAAAATCAGCTAGAAAATTTTGGAAGGCTCTGGCACTCAAGGGCTTCCTGCAGGCTTAAATGTTAAGCCAAGCTGGTTGGAGGTGGTGTTATCAGAATTCTTAATAGAGACCGGGGTAGCGTGCTTGCCGATGGGGTTCTGCACATATAAAGTAATGTTAACTCTGCGCCACTCAACGACTGCCTGTCGGCCCCAGCAACACCTCTGATAAGTGGGTCCTGTGTAGAGATCTGGCAGTCCTAGGCTGGGATTTTTCTTTTAATAAAACATCCGTAGGTTGTGCTGGTGATAAATGACCTTGAAGGAGGTGGCACAGTGGTTCAGGGGAATTCTTTTGGGTGTAGCTTAACATCTAAAAGGAAAACATGCCGTTCCCTCCGAGTTTTACAGTTTCCCAGGGAAATTGGCAAATCCTCTGCCTTCTGCCCAGGCTCCTTCCCATCTTATTCCCTTAACCTGAGTAGTTGAATGGCTCAGAAATGCTAAATGGAGTTAGTAACGGAGGGAATGTTGTTCTTAGAGTAAATTCATCTCTTTTTAAATTTTTTTCTGGGCATTTCTTTGTAGTGTGTGGTCTTGCAATCTTGTCATTATGAGTTCTTCCTTTCTTCCCTTCTTCCCTTCTTTTAGAGCTAATGATCCAGGGAGTATTAACAATTTATGTATCGGCTAAAATAGTTAGGAATTAAGGACCAAGCTGTTGTGTTTTTTAAAAAAGAATATGAAACAGTCATTAGGAGTCCTTAATGGTGAAGCTGTCTGATTAGAACACCTTAAGTATTATCTTTGATTTTTATTCAAGCCGTGTAGCTCGGTGATGCACCCTCGGCATCCTTCTGTCCACAGAAAGCTTTTTTTTTTTCTTCTTTTTCTAGAAGAGGTTTGTGATCACTGTTAAGGGAACCAAAGGTGAAATCTTCGATGAACTGGGTCCATGAGTTATGGCCACGGCTGTGAATTAATTCTTCATCTGTGCAGGGGAGTTTTGTCACCAGCTAGTCTGTGCCAGGCCCTCTGTGTGCGATTGTGAGTTTGCTAACATCCCTACAAGTGCTTCTGTAGATGAACGATCAGCTTTGATTCAGCGCATGCCCTCTGTGATGTGTTTATCTTTGAGGGAAATTGAGAATGTGGACACGTAAACTCTGTGTTTGCTGGAACAGAATCCTATCATAAAATGAGCCCTCGGTCCATAATGGACTTGTCCGTTGTCATATCCCAACATGCCCGGGATTTGGAATGTGTGGTTTATTTTATTGTAAAATTTTATTAACTTCCTTGTGTGTCCGTGAGCTGTAGTTTGGTATTTAAAACCATGGATCTCCGCAGTGATGCTCCTTTCTCTTTTTCAAGCATCTTAGAAAATTTTAGGGAAGGAATCCTGGACTTGAAGAAAAAGCACCCATGATGTAAAATGACCTTGGTCAAGGGTTGATTTTTCCAAGTGCTTCACCTTTCTTTCATTTGCAGAGACCCGTTGAGTGATCGCTGGTGTGCATTGTGGCATGTACTTTTATACTTAGGCATAGACCGGAATCGAAAACCGAATGGGGGCTGCAAAGATTATTCTGATGTAGAACTTGTGAGCTTTCCTCCCGCCTTCCTTTGCGGGATGAACTGCTTCACTGTGAATTTCTTCATGGTGCACGTCCATCTTGCTGATAATGATAAGAAGCATTTCAGAAAGTACTCAACAATCAATAGTAAGAATCATAAAGTGTAAACGCCAGTGCCTGATGGTGTAATAGAGATTGGGCTGGAATGTTTATCCCTGTTTGTCGAGGTACAGGAAGGTTAATTGTACAAAGTCAGGGACTCATCAGTGCGGAACCAAGGCTAAACCTCAGATCTTAGGCTCATGTCCTTTCCAGGAGAGAGAGGCTACTTATCAGCGGTTCAAGTCTGGTTTAGCTTTGCAGCAAACAGGATACCCAATCGCTTTTTTCAGCTGTAGGAATGTCACAGAGTACAAAGAAGACTCTGAGTGAGCCGTGGTGATTTGCACCTTTTGCTCCTTTGATAATGAAGGCATGAGGAGCTTTAGATAGATATGCACTCTGGGTTTTTTTTTTTTTAGGATCTGCTGGAAAGCACATCCAGGTTTACATAATTGGACTTTTTTTTTTTTTTTAACTCAAAAATTGGTGTATACACATTCGCAGGAAGGGGCAGACTGAAACAATTAGGGCACTAATTTATTTGACATTCAGTCTTATTTGTACTTGGGCTTCAGATAAGTGTTTTTATCAAGGCTGAATTCCCTGAGAAAAGATTGCAACTTCTGGGAACCATGCTCCTGTGGGTACAGCCCTCGGGGAGAGGGAGAGGCACCAAGCACACCTTTGTCTCCTGAAACTGTGACATTTTGGACATTTTGTTAATTCAGAGAAGCATTTGTTGAACACCTTCTGTATGCACGGTGTGATAGTCGGTGTTGAGGAAGCATCCAAAATAAGGAGAGATGTGGTTTGCAATGGTAGTTGCAAAGAACAGATTTAGCGGCTGGCGTGGAACAATCGGGAAGAAAAAAACAAATGCAAAAATTCTAGGATATTAGGGTAGGAGGAGACCTTTAGAAAACATCATCTGGTATACCTCTGCCCCCCCCCCCCCCCATTTTGCAGATAAGGAAGCTAAAGCACAGAGAGCTTGAGATGCTTTGGCCCAGTGTCAGCCTCCAAACTGGGGGCTGTCTTAGTCACCCTGCTATAGCGACACCATAGACTCAGTGGCTTCAACAGCAAACATTTATTTTGTCACAGTTCTGGAGGTTGGGGAACCCAGGACCAAGGTGCTGGCAGATGCAGTGTGTGACCTTTTCCTGGTTTGCCGATGGTCGTCTTGCCGTATCCCCATATGGCTGAGAGAGAAAAATCCTGTGTTTCTTCTTCTGAGGGTATGAATTCCATTTGCAAGGGTCCCAACCTCCTGACCCGCTGAGCCCCTCCAGGCTCCACATCCTACTAGCACCCCACGGGGAGCTGGCATTTCAGTGTATGACTTTTAGGGAGCGCGGACATTCAGTCCATAACAGTGGCGTTGGAGTAACACAAAAGGTGTGCAAATCTCTGAAGAACGGTCAGAAAGGTCATTTACAGAGCACCGTCCTTCTTTACAGAGTAGATTTATTTTTATATATTTTTAAAGATTTTATTTATTTATTTATTTGTCAGAGAGAGAGAACACAAGCAGGCAGAGGCAGAGGGAGAAGCAGGCTCCCCGCTGAGCAAGGAGCCCGATGTGGGATTCGATCCCAGGACCCCAGGACCACGACCTGAGCCAAAGGCAGCCGCTCAACCAACTGAGCCACTCAGGCGTCCCTACAGAGTAGATTTAAACCCGCTGTCCCATTTTGTCCTTGTCTTCCCCTTCCCAGGCAGGGTTCACCATCCACATCTGCCCCAGTCCTGTCTTCCCAGCCGCTGACGAGTAAGCGTCTTTCCTTCTCTGTAAAGCTGCGGTCTCTCACGCGTCCTGGAGCCCAGTGCTTCCCCCCTGGCCCGGGATGGGACTCTCGCACACGTTTTCCATCCTTTCATTGCCTCCCTCACCACCGTTCCTTCTGGTGGATTTTGAAGCACAGTCATGTCTTTCTTTTTTTTTTTTTCTGATCATTTCTGCCATTTCACAGAGTCTGAGTTTGACCCCCGAGCCTCATTCTGCTGCTCAGCGCTTCCCAGGGTGGTCTCCACCCACTGCTTGTCTCTCCCCCGGCTGGTAATTGCTATCTAGCTTCTTTTACCCATTGGGACGGCTCTGCTGGATGTTTCCAGGCACCTCCTCCGGGCCAAATACATATGCTCCCCTCCACCCCTGTTCCTTTAGAACCCCTCCCTTCGGAAGCTCCTCTGTTTGCCTCCGGACACGTGGGACATTCGGAGTCATTTTTATACATTTCGGTTCGTGCTTTTTGGGGCTCTTTTTGCTTCTTGAACTCCAAGTCTGTGATTTTCTTCAAAGATTATCTCCCGTTTCTTGTTCTGTCTCTTCTGTCTTCATGAGCTTATCTGTGCCGCTAAGTCTGGGATCCTGGGAATAAGAGTTTGAAAAGGCTTAACAATGACCTCATCCAACTCCGAGAGCCAGAGAAATTATAGGAACTCTCTCAAGGTCGTTCCTCCCTGTAGGAGAAACCCACTGCTGATCTGAGAGTCCTCAGCTCCTTATTTCCGTCTCTCGCAGCCTCTGTTTTGACTCCCCTTCTACCCCTGGACACACCATCCTGAGCCCATGTGTATTTGGTCCCCTGAGTGGCTCTTCCTCCCGGTGGCCATAAAGATCATATTAGGCACCTCAGAGGGATTTTTGAAGATCACGTGATAGGATTCTTGTGAAAAACCTATTCCAGTGCCTGGTTCATGGTGGGCCCTCCATGCGTTGATTGAGCTTTTTTTTTCCTCCCCTCATGTCTCATTTGGCGTCATCTCTTGTGGTGGTTTCTTTGGCACCTTGCTCAGGTTTAGCTTTCTTTCATACCCCAGTACTTGTTCTGACCTTCATCGGCCCTCGGCCCCCATCAGCTACTAGTAACCCACCTTGAATTCTCCTGCCATCTAAATCCTCCTAAAACCCCGTGTTCACGCCACCCCCGCCCAATTCCAGATTCCTGTCACATCCAGTGGAACTGCTCTACTTGGCTCATGACCCTCAATGATCTCATTTCTGACACCTTGCTTAGGTTCCCCATCCTGCTGGAGTTTTTGGATTGCTCTAACCAGTTCTGACTTTACCTTTCTCGAACCAACTCTTGAACGTCTCGGTTCCACACATTTTATCACTTGTGGCCTGAATTTTGGTCCCCTGGTGCTCCGTGGGAGGGTTGCAGCTGTGTTGGTGAGGGCAGGGGGGTGGAGGGGGAGGGCATTTGTTTCCCATGATGCTTAGCACAGTGTTACCTACAAACCAGGTTTGAGAGGAATCATATGGTGATGGGAGGCCGGGATAAGAGAAAAATTCTTCTCTCTCCTCCTTCAATTAAATGTGAAAATCATGTGAGTGTGTTCAAGTGCAAAAAGAAGGAATCTGTGATGAGGGGAGTAGGCAAACAGTGGGGGTGGGAGAGCGTTAGTAAGATCCCTCCTAGAGGCAGAAGAGTAGGAGGTAGGCGGTTAGGTCTTGAGAGGAGAGAGGAGGTGTGTGGGTGAGACAGGCACGATGGTTGGTGTGATTGGCTGTGGGAGGGATGCAGAGGCTCCTGGTCCAGCTGGGGAGGGCATCTGGCACCAGGCGTGTGAGGAGCATTTGAGAGAAGGAAGCTATGGAGACGGGTGACCTAAGGAGAGAAAGAATAAATGAAGGCTTAAGTAGGTCTGAGTGATGGGGGCTGTCCAAGAGAGTTCCGGTCAGAATTTATATTATAAGGGAGAAGCTTCTAGATGGTGAGGTGACTTCTCACAGATGGTGAGAAGCTTCTAGATGGTGAGGCGGCTTCTCACAGATGGTGAGAAGCTTCTAGATGGTGAGGCGACTTCTCACAGATGGTGAGAAGCTTCTAGATGGTGAGGCGACTTCTCACAGATGGTGAGAAGCTTCTAGATGGTGAGGCGACTTCTCACAGATGGTGAGAAGCTTCTAGATGGTGAGGTGACTTCCAGCACTACCACAGGGCACTGCCAGGATGTCCTGTGGAACAGCTTCATCTACTTATTTTCATCTCTGTTAATCACAGGAAGAACATTGGAACTTGAGGGGTTGTGTGACTTTGGGGTTGGAGGTGTCCTATAAAAATTCTTCTGTGGAACTCAAGCAGGGACTTAGATCTGAGGGGCCCTCTGAGGTTGTTTCACGTTCCTGTGTTAAATTCCTGGGGTCAGCCAAACTCAAGTCAGTTAGAAGGATGACTATGATAATAAAAAAAGAACCTTGCCCTTGTGCTGGAAATGCACTTTCAATGATTTGGGGATCCCTGGAAATTCTCAGCCTGGTAGGTACCAGGGTTGGTCGGCATGACCTTCTGATGACCTTCTGAACTTCTAATGAACTTCTTTGCTCATCTTCTCTACTGTCTCAGCTTCAGAGGGCTTCTCTGGCTTCCTATTACTTGGGTCAGTGAACAAGTGGTCTATATATCTGGGGCTTCCTAAAATGTAACTGTTGGCCTCAAAGCCCAGGTGGAAGACATATTTCCTGGTTCTTGTGGCCCAGTAAAAAGTTCTGTAGTGATTTTTTTTTTTTTTTTTTTGCAACAAAGTAGAAGTTGGCAAGTTTTCCCTGCCACTAACTTGGAGTCCAGGGCACCTGCCAGTCATTGCCTACATTGTCCTCACTAAACAAGCAGGATCCTTACCAGAGTAAGTGACCAAGAGAGCTGGGGCCACTGGCTGCCTGGGTGGGACCTCCCTTAGGTGGTCACTGTGCACAGTGACCAGCAGATGATGAGTATTTGCCAACATACCAGAAAAAAACCTTAAATCTAGCTGGGGAGCCACGCAGATGTGGGGCCAAGTGACCAAAATGGGAGAATGTGCTGTAGGAACCCAAAGGGCGTTGGGGCCTTGCTGAGTCTGAGGAGGGCCGAGGCAGGAGTCACCCCGAGGGGGGTGCTGTGAGCACACTCTTCTTCACAAGGACACACACTTCTTCATGTGCGCGTGGGGAGTTCGTATGTGATCGGTGAGTAAGGGACACAGGCTCATACACCCCCATACATAGCCAGAGGAATGACTCACTGTGTCCAATTTATTTTGTCTACTACAGCAAGCACTTTTTTTTCCTTACAGAGGTTTACGATTTAAAGAACTTTTTGCCCACTTGTTCCGCTTCTAATGAAACTTTGAAATATTTTATTTCCCCCTGGATTTAGAATCTGACTCCTAATGTTCTCATGAACCCATGGATTTCATTCATATTTTAATACAAAGTCAAAGATACAAAGTAGAAGATATGTTTTTGGAGGACAAAAAGAACCAAGAAAACAGAAAAATTACAGGAAAAAATCAAATCCTTGAGTGTTGAGTGAGTTGGGACATTGTTAAAGTCAGTACTAACTGTTAAATTGACTTCGTAGCCATTAAAAGTTGTGCTCACTTGTTTTTCACAGCAGATTTCAGATCACTGAAAGCAATTATGAGTTCCCTTCTGTGAGATTTTGCTGGAGTTTCTATTTCTTTCACATTCAAAGAAATTTTCATTAAGAAAGTTTGGTCTTTCACGTACACGCAAAAAACATACTCACTCTCCTGAGACAAAGGTAGTATCCCATATTTTTTTATACCAAATTTTGACCCTGAAGTGAAATTCTAGTAGATTAGTTCATGGGTGGCAATGAGATGTGGGTCTCTGGTGCTACTTCTAGTACTTTGAAGGTCTTGTTTTGTTTTTCGAAGGGAGTAAGCGACAGGGCCCGTGGGGGTGAGGACTGTGAGAGGTCTCGTTTTGACGGTGGCAGGACCAGAGACACCTTGGCACCATCTCACGTGTCTTTTTCTGAGGTCATCTGGGGACTTCTTAGGATCATCCAAACAGTTCTAGAGGCTGACAGAAGTCATCTTAAAGTATGGTGGCAGCCCTTGGGTTACCTTCTCTCTGGTGTGGTCGGGAGGCCAGAGCTATATATATTTTTTAATTGTGTTATGTTAAGTCACCATACAGTACCTCATTAGTTTGATGCGGTGTTCCAAGATTCGTTGTTCATGTACCACACCCAGTGTTCCATGCAATTCGTGCCCTCCTCAGTACCAACCACCAGGCTCACCCATCCCCCGCCCTCTCCCCTCCAAAACCCTCAGTTTCTCAGAGTCCACAGTCTCTCATGGTTAGTCTTCCCCTCCGATTTCCCCCAATTCACTTTTCCTTTCCTTTTCCTAATGTCCTCCATGTTATTCCTTATGTTCCACAAGTAAGTGAAACCACTGCTTGACTTATTTCCCTCAGCATAATCTCCTCCAGCCCTGTCCATGTCCATGCAGAAGTTGGGTATTCATCCTTTCTGATGGCTGAGTATTATTCCACCGTGTCTACGGACCACGTCTTCTTTATCTATTCATCTGTTGAGGAACATCTTGGCTCTTTCCACAGTTTGGCGATTGTGGACATTGCTGCCATGAACATTGGGGTGCAGGTGCCCCTTCTTTTCACTACATCTGTATGTTTGGGGTAAACACCTAGTAGTGCAGTTGCTGGGTGGTCAAGTAGGTCTACTTTGAACTTTCTGAGGACCCTCCATACTATTTTCCAGAGTGGCTGCACCAGCTTGCACTCCCACCAACAGTGTAAGAGGGTTCCCCTTTCTCCACATCCTCTCCAACACTTGTTGTTTCCTGTCTTGTTAATTTCCAGCAGGTTCATTTCTGTGCCCTGTCCGGAATGTCTGTGCTAAGTATCCTACGTGTATTTTCTCATAAAATCCTTCACAGAAATCCCTCAGAGGTGAGGACGAAGAACTTCAGGCACCTGCCCCCTCTTGGCAGGCCCAGGCCGAGGAGCTAGGGTTTCAGGCCCAGGCGGGTGGCTCTAGAACCCTCACACTTAAAGACTCTCTGGGGCCCCTTTCTGCTATAGATGAATATATTTCAACACAGGAGGGAAACTCGATGCCATGCTTTTCTCTGTGGGAATGTACTTTATAATTTGAGTGTGAATTTCTTAAACTACCAGCGCCTCCCAGGATACGTACCACATGACAGGCTCTCATTAAATGTTTGTGGAATTGAATGGAACGGATTCGGTGAGCCGGTATTTTGATAATAAATACAGAATAGAGCCATTGTGTGCCAAGTTGACTAGGTTATCCTCTTTCAAGATGCACACGTCGGGAACTCCGTTTGTTCAGAGCGTAATGCCAGGTATGTGGGAGACACCTGGGAGGTAGAAGACGGTCCCGTACGGCTGAGGTGTCAGAGTAGCAGGGCCTTGTGCACATCAGCTTGGGAGCAGTCCGCTCATGGTCCCAGAGGCCTGTGGTCTCTGTAAATTCAGGGGGGAGGACAGGTGAAGAGATGAGGAACATGGCCATCATGGGGGGGGCTCAAAGACTCCACCTCCACGAGGTGGGTTCAGTGGCTGTAAAAACAGATTTAGGTTTTACGTGAGATGTGAAGAGAACACAAAAGACCGCATCTAGAGTGAAGAACAACACTTCAGATGGGAATTGCAACTTCAATAAAATGCCGCATAGGTCTCTGAAAATGCCCCCAAATCCCACTCGTAGAGTTTCTGAAAACATTTTGATTCGTTCTAGTTTTGGAACAGTGGAAATTCGGGGGAATAAGTTGAGGGGTGGAAATACACATCAAAGCACCCTTTGAGGTTATTTATTTATTTATTTATTTTTAAGGATTTCATTTGTTTATTTGAGAGAGAGAGAGAACAACTGAGAGGCAGAGGGAGAAGCAGATTCCCCACCGAGCAGGGAGCCCAATTCGGGACTCGAACCCAGGACCCTGGGATCAGGACCTGAGCTGAAGGCAGATGCTTAACCCACTGAGCCACCCAGGTGCCCCTCAACGTGCCTTTTTGAAAGGAAGGACAGTATTTTAAAGAGTTGTACTTCAGGGACATGTATAGTTATGAGCCTGTGGGGCAGAACATGATTTCTTTCTTTCAGAGAATAGCAGCCTATTGAAAGGTGATTGAGACTCGTGAAAAATTTAGCAGACACACACACACACACACACACACACACACACACACACACACACACACATGCATGTCCACATATGCATATAGGCTCACCCACACTGACTGGCTTTAATCCTAGATGCCGTTTTGCTTTCTTCCTTATTCTCTTTTAGAATATCCCTTCCAGGGGCGCCTGGGTGGCTCAGGCGTTGAGCGTCTGCCTTCGGCTCAGGTCATGATCCCAGGGCCCTGGGATCGAGTCCCGCATCGGGCTCCCTGCTCGGCGGGAAGCCTGCTTCTCCCGCTACCATTCCCTCTGCTTGTGTTCCCTCTCTCGCTGTGTTTCTCTCTGCCAAATAAATAAAATCTTTAAAAAAAAAAAAAGAATATCCCTTCCATCCCCTCTGGTCTTGGACACATCTGCCATGATTTGTCTTCGGGGACAGTACCCGTGGTTGGGAGTTTTGATCAGCTTACAAGTTCTGACTTAGCAGGTTCAGCAGAAACATCGGGAGAACATTTCTTCCTGAGTCACAGACCAATGAAAAGCTGAGATGAATATTTGCTGATTGACGGCTGTCAGGGTCGCTGAAAGCATCCCATTCGGCTGCTGTCCTCTTTGTGACGACAAAGGAGGCCATCATCTCCTGGAGTAGAGGTGTCACTGTTGAGTAGAAAGGTCTCGCTGCTGCTGATGCGGGGCACGGCGTCCCTCAGGGAAGCCTGCAGCAGCGGCCCAACTTAAGTCCTATTTATGCAGAAGAGGCTACAGAAATTGGTAAAGGAGAAGAGAGAATTGTGGTTTGATCCCTTCTGCCTCCCATGCTCTGTCTCGTCTTTTCTTCCCCCCACAAGACTGCTTTAGTATGTATGTGTGTGTGTTTGTGTATTTTATTTATTCGAGATGGAGTTGACGTATAGCAGTACCTGAATTTCGGGCGTGCAGCGTGATGGTTCGATAGTTCTACACGTTGCGAAATGATCGTCGTAAAAGGTAACAAGTCTGGTTGACATCCATCACCCTGCAGAGCCACACAATAGTTTTTTCTCGAGGTGAGAAATTTTAAGATTTACTGCCTTGGCAGCTTTCAAATAGACAATATGGTATTCTCATCTGCAGTTACCGTTCTGTACATTACATTCGCAGGACTGACTTATTACTGGAAGTCTGTCTGTCTTTGGATGCTTTTCACCTATTTCACCTGCCCTCCCCTCCCCCACTGCTGGCCACCAGCCCTCTGTTCCCCTTATCTGTGAGTTTGGTTTTTTGGTTTTGCTTTCGTTTTTAGATTCCACATATGAGTGAGATCGTGGAGTATTTGTTTTTGTCTGACTTATTTCACTTGGTATAATGCCCTCGAGGTCCATCTATATTGTCACAAATGGCAAGATTTCCTTCTTTTCCCACGGCTGAATAATATTCCGTTGTATACACACATACACCACGTCTTCTTTATCCATCGATGTTCATCCATCGATAAACACTTAGGTTCCATCCACGTCTTCGCTGCAGCGAGCATGGGGTGCAGATATCTTTTTCAGTTAGTGTTTTCATTTCATTCAGTTAAATACCTAGAAGTGATACTGCTGGATCTCACGGAAGTTCTATTTTTAATTTCTCGAAGAACCTCCATACCGTTTTCCGAAGTGGCCATGCAAATTTCCATTCTTATCAACAGTGCCCAAGGGTTCCCTTTTTCCTGAACACTTATTTTTTGTCTTTTTGATAATAGCCAGTCTAACAGGTGTGAGGTGATAGCTCATTGTGGTTTTGACCGATCTTTTCTTTTCGTTCATTTTGAAAGATCCGTTGACTACCTACTGTGTGCCGAGCACCCTGCTGGGTGCTGGGACTCAAATCGGTCTGAGCCTCTTCTCCTTGATGGAATTTATTCTGTATCCGGTGGTTGGGCTGGGGAATAAGGAAAAGGGAAAGATCCTACTACAGATTACTCCTATGGGAGAGGATTTTGAGGAGGGAGGGATCCGTGTCCGGTAATTACGGTTGTCCGAGGCTTCCTGGACCAGGCAGCATTTAGAGTCACAGAATTTTTGGACTCCGAAGGAACTCCAGGATTTTACAGTGAAGGGAAATGTAAGTTCCTCCAGTGTTCTGGCTGCCATTTATTTAGCTCAGATGGGACAGCCACCATTCCCTCGATTCCCGTAGCGATTCATTTAGTCCGTAGGGCAGTTGATTGCCTTCGTGCAGATTGGGAAGTCGTCCGGCGGAGGCGTGACATGACTCGCTCAAGGGCAGCGAGGGGCTCTGCGATGTTGGTGGCGAGCCTGACGTCCTGCCGATGCCAAAGCCCTTTTTTACCCTTCCCTCTTTTCCTCCTTCCCTCCTTTCCTTCCTTCTTTCCTTCCAACGGTCAGGAATAGTTGTGGAAGACTGCAAACGTGGCCAATAAGAAGAGAACCGTGGGTGTCCCCACTGCCAGGCTCACCCATTTGGGTTATCTCTGCCTTCCATTTGTCTTTGAGCTCTTCTGCAATTCTGCAGTTTGTGGGAAACAATGTGGCGATGATTCCGGAGCGTGAGCGTGTGCTTCTTGCTCGCAGAAAATGCACAGGTGTCTAGTGGGATGCACTTGGCGACGCTCAGGGGTCTTGCACTCAGCAAGCAAATTTGTGTCAGTTTTCCTGGTGGACTTTCAAATGTGCGCATTTTTTGGATTTGCTTTTGAACTTTTTTTTTTTGTTTTTTGAGAGTGAGTGCGAGAATATGCAAGGTGTAGGGAGGGAATCCCAAGCAGGATCCCAAGCCGGGCTCCATCTCACGACCCTGAGATCATGACCTGAGCCAAAATCAAGATCAGAGGCCCAGCCGACTGAGCCACCCAGGGGCCAACAGGACCCGGATGCTCCTTTGAACCTGCTGTAACGTATCGGTTCTTTTATTTCTTAAATATTCAGGAAACTCTCAGACACGTGTTCATTTCATATTTATTTAAGTCATGTTTTTACCTTTTTAAAAGAAATCTTCAGTGTCACCAACCTGCCTTTTAAAGAAGGGTAGGTTTTGATGAATTGGGTGAGGAGGGTGGGCAGACAGGATCCCGGGAGAAAGGGAACGTGAGTGGAGGCGGGATGTTCGTGTTCTCTGTTTTCCCATCCCTGACGCGTTTCCCCCTCGTGTCCGCCCTGTTCGGTGTCCAGGGGGCACCTGTTCTCACTGAGCCCCGGGAACGGTTTACTCCCCTTGCTGCCCCGGACACAGGGCTGCTAACACTCCCCATTTTGCTGTTCCCTCTCTGTTGGACCCCGTCACCCTCCCTACCCACACCTCGATCCCTTCATTAAATACCTTACAGTGAAGAACTCTTTGCAAGTGTCTCTTTTCTCGGAATGACCCCCCTGAGACCCCAGGCAGGAGACCCCCCGGGGCCATGGTTGGGAAAGGGGCCATGTGAGGGTGTGAGCTGCGGAAGTCCCGAGAGGGTGGGGAGCCTTGAGACCACCAGGGATTTATACTAAATTCATAAGGTAAGAAGGGCCTTTGAGGTTATTAGTCTGTTTTCTTTTTCTTTTGTTCCCCTCTCTGGAGAGGGAACTGGGTCAGGGCTGTCTGTCAGGAAGATTAATGTGGCAGCAATTTATGAGACGAATTGGTATAGAGAGAGATCAGACAGAGACTGCAGGTCGGAAGCCTATTAGGGGACAGTCGCCGTGCCGTTGGTGCGAGATAATTCGACCTAAATTCGTGCGGTGGTTGTGGGAATGAAGAGGAGGGGAGAAGTTTAGGAGACCCTGTAGAAGGAGGATGGATAATTGATAAGGAGAAGAATAAGACACAAATGAGTTTAGGAGACTCCAAGAAATGTGGCCCAGGTGAAGGTTTCAGGGGAGGGCGCCGGGGTTAGTTTTGGACATACTGAATTTGAGGTACGTTATGGGCTAGCCTGTGCCCTCCCCAAAACAATACATTGGAGTCCCAACACTTAGTTCCTTCAGATGTGATCTTATTTGGAGACAGGGTCTTTAAGAAGGTGATCATGTTAAAATAAGGTCATCAGGGTTCGCCCTAATCCAAGACGATTGGTGTCCTTACGCAAGGGTTGTTTGGACTCAGACAAGTGCAGAGGGAAGATGATGTGAAGACACACAGGGAGAATGCCATATGGAGACAGGATTGGGGCCATGTGCCTGGGAACCAAAGAATGCCTGAGGCCACCAGAACCAGGAGAGAGACCTCACGGCCCTCCGAGGGACCCAACCCGGCTTACCCTTTGATCTCAGACATCTGGCATCTGGAGCGGGGAGACGACAGATTTCTGAACCACCAGTTGTGGCTCTTTCTTACGGCAGCCTGAGGAAGCTAAGGGGGTGCAATACTGGAAATGTGCGTTCTGTCTCTTGATGAGGGTGGGCCTCAGGAGATAGACCTTCAACACCATTAGTGTGGTAGTGAAGCCATGAACGTGAGCCCGTAGAGCACTTTGTAGCAAAGGCTGAGAGAGAGGTGACCCAAAGTACCTTTGGGTACTAAGAGGTCTCTTAGAGACCTTGGGTACTAAGGTCTCTAACAGGAAGGGGAAGGCAGATGCCGGGCTGCAGGAAAGAGGCGAGGGTGGCCGGAAGCTACCTATTAGAGCTAGGTGACAGAAATGACCTTTTCATTCTAGACACAAATGAGGAGGAGGAGGGAGAGAAGGGAGATGTAGGCTTAAGGGGGAAGTGAGCTTGACAGAGTTATTGATTACTTTTTTTTTCCCATGAGAGAGACCATCATCTGCATTGTGGAGGAGGAGGGGTAATTGATGGAGCAAGGGTGTAGGTACAGGACTGAGAGACGCAGGCAGCCCTCCACCTACTTCCGGCGCTGGGCGCACAGAGACCCTGACACACCCCCTTTGTTGCAGAGTTGCATCTGTACTTTACTGAATTCGAGAGCACATGCTTATTCTCATTTGGCTTTAGGTTAGCTCTGCATAATTTCATTTTCTGCTGGGGACCTTTTGGGAAGCAATTAAAGTTAGAGCTTCGTTGGTTCTACCCTAGGTGTGTTTGGTTTGGATGTTGCCTGGTGTTGGTGATTGAATAATCCACCTAGGCTTGAAGCAAGCATATCTCGTTAGGATGTGTGGGAGTTTATATTGGGGTTTTTAGGAATTTTTTTCCTTTAGCTACTGACTCAGAAAGATGACAGGGTTTGTAGAGGTATTTACAAATAGTTTTTAGCCCATGGACAGCCTAGGAATATAGTTGAACAATTCTCTGACGGTTCTGATCGGGGGAACATGTCGAAATATCTTAGGAAACCAAGTAGTTGTATTGATAGCAACTGCCCTTGGCTCTCCTACTAGGATAGCTTAGCTGGCTAAACAAACTTCAGTAATTTTTCAGAAAATTAAGTTGACATTTTCTGAGATATTTTAATTTCCATAAAAATTACGTCTTTATGTAATTGGCACGTACTGCATATATAATTTATAGCTTGCAAAGCTGTTTTTTTTAAATCTAAGTAGTAAATGCATATAGCATTTGTGTGCCCATTCCAATTTGTCTTATACTTTACACCAGTGATATAAAAGTAAAAGTTTTCAGCCAACGACTGTACTTAACAACCGAAAGAATGTATCGTAATCTCTTTACTTCCCTCAGTCACTGCCTGCAACACTTTCTTCAAAGGAAACTGCTTTTGAAATGATGATTATTCTGGGATCTGCCCAAATCTAGCCCAGCCACATGCTCACCCTGCAACAGTGCAACATGAAGATAAAAGTATGTCCCCTTTTGCCCCTATTAAATTCGATACAATATGTCTTACCTTGTCTAATGTATATAGATAAGTCATGTCTGTGTAATATCTAGGTGCATATGTATATGTGTATGCCAAATGTCCAACAAATCTATATAGTTTGTAGCATTTTTATTTATTTATTTGAGGGAGCGGGAGAGGGAGCAGGGGGAGGGACAGAGAGGAAGAAAGAATCTCAAGCTGACGCCACACTGAGTGTGGATCCTGATGCAGGGCTTGAGCTCTGAACCCTGAGATTGTGACCTGAGCCAAAATCAAGAGTCAGATGCTTAACCGACAGAGCCACCCAGGTGCCCCTACTTTGTAACATTTTAAGAACCGTCTTCAATGAGTAAGGTACTAGGAGAAGTATTCAGACATAGCGTCTGTCCTTTGGGTCTTGCAGGAATGGACCTGGGGATGCCAGCATTACCTGCATCAACAGAGGTCCTCACAGCTCAAAGGTCAAAGACTCTACCTTTTCGTGTGTTGAGCCTCAGACAGACTTACCAGACGACACATGCCCAGTTCTCACTCCTTTCTTAGAAAATGAAATCATTCTTGTGCAAATGTAAAAGAGGGTTTGGGCATGCCACAGGGGAAAAACGAGGGGCTCGACCAGATGATCTGGAAGCTTCTCCCTGCCCATCCCTGGGACTCTACCTAGTCTTTTCACCTGGTTACAATGCTTACAATGCTGATCCAGAGAAGGGGAGGTGGATGGTAACACTCAAGCACAAATTAGAAGGTGGGAGATAGCTACCCAACACTTTCCTTTTATAGAGTGATCAGAAACCGCCGTACCTACTGTTAGTAGAACATGTTCTCATTTTGGTCCCGTCAAGGACATTTTCTACAGAACAAAATTTTGAGTATTTCACAGGATTGACTGAGCACAAAACATGGCCTGAGTTGTATCAAACAAAAATACTGCTCCGGAGAGGCTTCAAGCAGGGACCTGAATGTCAGTAGAGAGTGGTACCCTTGATCCCATAAACCATGCTGGTGTCACTTAGTCACACAGTAGAGGTGAACCAGAGAGACCCTTTCTGCACAGCTCTATGGATGGGCAGCCTGCGGCCCAGAGTTCTGTAAGAGGGGCCACGTCTATAGATAACCCGATGACTCAGGGTGTGGAAATGGGCTCTTAGATCTCAGCCTTAACAATGATGCTGCTCTTGCCCTCTGCTGTGAATAATGGCGCCAAGTAAAATCTGACCCAAGTGGAGTTTGGTAAATAAATCATGGAGAAGGATTTGCAGATCTTTGCCTAAGAGGGAAAATGAGTAATGGCACCCTCTATGGCTTGTTCAGGCCATCAGGAGTCAACATAATTTAACAGTACAACTTCCAAGATGGGGCCAATATTGTGGATAAATGGAGTCTATTTTTAAGGTTAGATAAATTCAGCCTATTTTTATGGGCAGAGGAAAATTATTGCTGACGTGTTTTTGATAAGATTCTTTGATGCCATAAACGGAACTACTGAGAGCCTAACAGTTTTTCACATGAGTGCGGGAGAGGGAAGAAAAACTACTTTAACTGATAGGAGACTAGGCTTTGTTTATATTTGGGCACTGAATTAATATGTTTTGGGGCATTCATTTTTATTTAACTTCACGATTGGCTTTGTGGTGGCTCCAATTCATTATGAATGCCGTAAATATTGGATTGGCCATTTTTTAGGCTGATGTTCTCACGGAATGGTGATGTTATGAATATACTGAAGGGGAGGGACCATGATTATCTGTGGTTCACTCCCTCCCACCTGCCAGGTATCTGTGGAATGCCGTGTGCTTATCCTAGAGCTTCCTTCTCCATTTGTATTTTAAAATAGTATTTCCATAGAGTCTCTAATGAGTCTCTTAAGTAGGAAAGGGCTGAGGCTAGAATCCAGTGGCCAACCCACGATTTCCTTGTAAGTCTATGTCAGATTAGTTCCACCTTACAATCAAACAGTCCATGTTTTTCCATTTGGTCCAAGGAGAAATTAATGAGGATGATCAGTGCTGGGTGGAAGCCTTCATATTTGTATCCATAGAAATAGAAATTACATGTAGATTTACATATTACTATGATTATGATTATGACTATTATATTCTTAGCATTTCTAAATACCTTTTATATGCAAGACATTCAATTTGACTCCATGGACATAATGAGATATATAAGACATAGTTCTTGCCTATAACGACTATTCCTAAGACTAATTTATTTGCCTTTCATAGGCTTTTTTCCTGTTGCATTTTTCTTAAGTAAATTAAAAAAAAATTTTTTTTAAATCAAAGTGTAATTAGAGATTACTTATGGGGGAATGTGGGTGGCTCAGTTGACCGAGTGTCTGCCTTCAGCTCAGGTCACGAACCTGGGGTCCTGGGATCAAATCCTATGTGGGGTTCCCTGCTTCTCCACTTACACTCACTCTTTCTCAAATAAGTAAATAAATAAAATTAAAAAAAAATCATACTTATAAAAAAAGGAACAAAGTTATAGTAAAGCATGTAAATCTTTTTTTTTAAGTTGGTTTAGTAAATTTTTTAACTTGTTTTTTAAATATTTTTTCAGTGTAGTTGACACACAATGTATGTCTTAGAGATTTGCCAGGTTTACACATGGCGCTATGTTTACCACAAGCACAACTACCCTGTGTCCCATTACACTGCTCTTACAGTATCACTGACTGTGAATTTTTTTTTTTTAATTTTTTATCAACATATAATGTATTATTTGCCCCAGGGTACATGTCTGTGAATCGTCAGGCTTACACATTTCATAGCACTCACCACAGCACATACCCTCCCCAGTGTCCACAACCCAGCCACCCCATCCCTACCCCCGTACCCCTAGCCACCCTCAGTCTGTTTCGTGAGTTTAGGAGTCTCTTATGGTTTTTTCCTTCTGGATCCGATCTTGTTTCATTTCCCTCCCCCAGCCCCCCCTCGGCCCCCACCCTGCCTCTCAAGTTCTTCATCTTAGAGAGGTCATATGATAATTGTCTTTCTCTGACTGACTTATTTCACTTAGCATAATACCCTCCAGTTCCATCCACGTCACTGACCATGAATCTTGATGACTTTTTGTAGCATGAACACATCCATGTAACTACCACTCAGATCAACACGTAGAGTGTTATGAGCACTTAGAAACCTCCCTCTTACCCCCTCCCAGGGGTAACCACCATTCCGACCTCTAGCAGAATAGACTAGTTACTGCCTGTTTTTGCATTTTACGTAATATGGAATAGTATAATATATGCTCTTGTGTGTCTGTCTGGTTCCTTTACTTACTATCACGTCTGTAAGATGTGTTCGTCTTGCTGCAGTGGTAGATCATTATTGTCATTGTTTTATGTCACAATTTGATGAGTCATTTGGTTGATAGACATTGGGTTGTTTCCAGTTTTTACTGTTATGAATAGAGCTGGTATTGTGAATAATGCTGGTGTTCTCAAATATTAAATGTTGACTGATGACGTGAAATGAAATTTGGGTTATGTGTGCATTTCTCTTGGGTGTGCAACTGTGAGTAGAATTACTAGCTGGGGAATTCTTAGGCTCAGCCTCTAAACACTTTTCTAAGTGGTTGCACCAGTTATCACTCCCACCAACAGGACCTTGTTAATGTTGGTTTCTAAAGAAATTAATCACTGTGCTGTATTTCATTGTGATTTTAAGTTACACTTCTTGATAACTCGAAATCTTGAACTCCTTTTTGTCTATTTAATGACCATTTGGATATTCTCTTGTGAAGTGCCTATTCACGTTTTGACCCATTTTTAAATAAAGTTCTCTTTTTTCTCATTAATTTGCTGAGAGTTTTTATATATTCTGCATATGAGCCTTTTGTCAAATATGTCTATTGCAGATCTGTTCTCCAGCACGGTTGCTGTCCTCTTTTACTGGCATTTTGTCCTATTGGTGGTTGAGCAGCACTTTTTCATTTCCATGAATTTCAGGTGATTGGGTCTTTCATGAATTCTGCAGTTTATACCCTGTTTAAGAAATTTTTGCCTATCCAAAGGCCATGAAGATTTTCTCCTGTGCTTTCTTCTAGAGCTTATAATCCATTTGGAATTGATTTTCCATTATAGTCTGTTAGAGTTCAGTATCCCCCCTGCACTCCCATGGATGTCCCCTCGATCCAGCACCAGTTATTAAAAGACCACTCCCCCCCCCCCCATTTTTTGCTCTAATCTTGTGACTGTTAAATTGCTCTAGTTTTGCATTGACTTGTTATATGTTGGTGCTAGTCCTCTGACTCTGCTCTCATTCTTTAAAATTTTCTTTCCCACCGTTGGCTTCTTTCATTTCAGCTTAAGTTTTGGAATTAGCTTGTAAATTCCAACAAATTAAACTGCTAGGATTTTTTTTTTAAGATTTTTTTTTAATTTATTTGAGAGAGAGTGAGAGAGAGCACAAGAGGTGAGAGGGTCAGAGGGAGAAGCAGACTCCCTGCTGAGCAGGTAGCCCGATGCAGAAATTGATCCTGGGACTCCGGGATCATGACCTGAGCTGAAGGCAGTCGCTTAACCAACTGAGCCACCGAGGCTCCCAAACTGCTGGGATTTTTAATGAGATGGCATTGAAGCTATAGACTATTTTGGGAAGAACTGGCATCTTCATAGTATTAAATCTTCTGGTCTAGGAACATGAATTCTTCTGTTTAAATTTAGCTATTCTTAAATTTCTCTCGGGAATAACATTTAGTTTACTATGAGGCATTTTGCATGTTTTTTGAATCAGATTTATTCCATGGTACTTGACACTGACATTAATGTAAATGTTATCATTTAAAAGTTATTTTCTAGTGGAGCACCTGGGTGGTTCAGTTGGTTAAATGTCTGACTCTTAATTTCAGCTTGGGTCATGATCTCAGGGTCATGGGGTCAAGTCCTGCATTGGGCCCCGTGCTCAGTGGGGGAGTCTGCTTGGGATTCTCTCTTTCCTTCTTCCTCTGCCCCTTCCCCCACTCATGCACATGTACACGTGTGCACTCTCTTTCTTTCTCTAATCAAAACAAAATAAAATCTTTAAAAAAATAAAAATCAGAATTTCTAGAACATAAGAAATATAGTTGGCTTTACCTAATGACCAGCAACTTTCCAAGTTCACTTACTAATTCTAATAGATTATGTCAATTCTTTTAGATTTTCTGTGTACCCTATTATGTCTTCTATGCATAATGATCATTTTATTTTTTTGCCTCTTTCCAGTTGTATTTCTTGCTCTTGGCTCATTGCAGTCAGTAAATGATGACTGGAAGATGTGATGGCAGATCTTTGATCACTTCCCTCAATTTCAGGGAAAACTTGGAGAATTTGATCAAGTATGTTTGCCGTGAATTGCTAAGAGGTTTTGCTTTGTTGTTTTAAGCAGCTGAACTCTGCTTGCTATGGGAAGTCCTACCCTGTGCACGTGCAGCTTAAAAAATACATGGGTTTAAATCTGTTACCTTACTCTTTGCTCTGCTACTTCTCCGTACCTCTCTATCTTTTCACATTTTCCTTCTCTTAGATAATCGCAATTGATTTATCATTATCTTGGTATATTAAAATCATATTTAATTTTCAGCAGGTGAAACACAGTCTTTGAAATGTAGAAATCTGTGGTGAATGTATATCATCAGTTGAGGACCGTCTGGAGTGGGACCATTCAGAGAGAGCAGGGGCAGGGTGGAGGGTATGGTGGCGGGGCAGTGACTGTCCCCTTGTGTGTTTCAAAGGTCAGCTGTCCCCAGTGCCAGTGGGGGCAGCAGCGGGCATCCATCTGGCAGTCGGCTCTAATCAAGTATTTATCAACACAAGCTTGTGAGTTATATGTTCTTTTATTGCTCTCTCAGTGTTTATGATAGAGATCAGCGTATATCCTTAACTTATTTTGCATCTACCTTAAATGACAGCTTTTCTGTTTTTCTGGACAAAAAAGTGTTGTTGCAAGGACCACGTAACATTTTAACTTCAGTTACCCCCTCCTGCTTTTTTGTGTTAGAGTGGTCATGTATTTGAATTCTATATACATATATTTAAACCCCACAAGACATTATTATTGTTCTTTTAAGAGTCAGTACTCATTTAGATTTATCTGTATGGTAGGCTGGCTCGTATCTTTCCTTCCTCCTGGCATTACCGTGCTTACATCTGGGATTGTTCTTCTGCTAAAGAACTCCCTTAGGATTTTTTTTTTCATCATGGGTCTACTTAAAATAAATTCTTTATCCATTCATCCGTTGAAGGGCATCTTGGCTCCTTCCACAGTTTGGCTACTGTGGACATTGCTGCTGTGAACATTGGGGTACATATGGCCCTTCTTTTCACTACATCTGTATCTTTGGGGTAAATACCCAGTAGTGCAGTTGCTGGGTCATAGGGTAGCTCTGTTTTTAACTTTTTGAGGAACCTGCACACCTTTTTCCAAAGTGGCTAACGTGACATAATAAAAAAAAATTATATATATATATATAAAACGATAAAACATAATGTAACTTACAGAAAGAAAAATAAATTGTTTTTTTTTTGTTTGTTTGTTTGTTTGAAAACATCTGTATTTCTCCTGGTCTGAGTATAAAATTGGCAGTTGTTGGTGGCTTTTTTTCCCCCTAGCACTTCTAGCTTCTACTGTTTCTAGTTGGAAGGTCACCTGAAAGCCTTATTATTTTTATTTTTAAAGGTGATATTTTCATTCTTTTTATCCTGTTTTGGATTTGTGAAGTATCTTTAATTTGTGGCTTAATATTTTTCATCCATCTTGACTGTATTTGAAGTATTTCTTCAAATATTGCTTCTGCTTCATTTTCTCTCTTCCTTCTTTTTTTGGGACTCCAATTATATATTTTTGGTTCCTTTTCCCTATGTCTGTTTTTACATTCTTTTCTCTGTTTTTACTTTTTTTTTCCCTCTTTGTACTTCAAACTGGATGTTGTCTTCTGACCTTTCTGCCAGTTCCTAAGTCTCTTTTGCTTTATCAAGCTGGTGAACCCATGTATTGAACTCTTAAATTTTCCGTTATTTTTTAATAGTAAGATTCGCCTTGATCCATTTCCTATATGCATATTTTCTTGTGCTAGTCTTCTTCTTTTTATCTGTTTGCAAAGATATTTATTATAGCATTTTGTAATAGATAATTCCAACGTTTGTGTCACATGTAGATTTATTTTTATTGTCTTTTGTTTTTCCTCTTGGTTTTCAGTCATTTGGTTACACTTTCTGGCACCCATGGTATTTTTTTTAATTGAAAGCTGGATATTATGTAAGGAAAATTGTAGATTTTGTCCACATGCATTATTCTTTAGAATATTGCATATTCTTCCACAGATATTAGTTAATATTTGGCAGGTAGGTAGAGTATGGGTACATTGCATTAATCTGAGGTTTATTTGTTTCTAGACTGCCCGTACGGAGGCATACCTCTTCCAGAGTCTTACCTACATGCCTGAAAAACTCTGATATACAGAGACTGGGCTAGTGGTTGGGGTCTCACTTACCAATAGGCAAAGTCTGTGTCATGGCCAAAATACTAGGTTTATAGGTCGTGAACCCTGGCCATGGTTTATGAAGAGTCAGGAATGCTATCGTTACATACGTATTGTTGAGATTTACTGCAGTTGATAAGACTGTTTGCTGTCCACTGCCCCTTTGCATTATGGCCGTTTGTGTGAATAAATTCTGTTTCACATTTGTGTCAATAAATTCTGCAGTTCCACATTTTTCACGCGTGGATGGGTGTTCTCTATTCTTAGGAGTTAAAAAAAAACAGCTTCCCATTTGTTAGTTTAGTGTCATTCATAGGAATATAGATTCCTATTGTGGTTATATTTGTCCTGACTTTTGCAAAATGGGTTTGGATATGGGAATTTTCCTTTCTTCTTCTTCTTCTTCTTTCTTCTTCACTTATTTTTTTGCCGGAGAGGGAACACAAGCAGGAGGAGCAGCAGAGAGAGAAGGAGAAGAGCAGAGAGCCCGATGCGAGACTCAATCCTAGGACCCTGGGATCATGAGCTGAGAGGAAGGCAGATACTTAACAAACTGAGTTGCCTAGGAGCCCCGGGTATGGGAAATTTCTTTTTTTTTTTTTTTTTTTTAAGATTTAATTTATTTATTTGACAGAGAGATCACAAGCAGGCAGAGAGGCAGGCAGAGAGAGAAGGGGAGGCAGGCTCCCCGCTGAGCAGAGAGCCCGACGCGGGGCTCGATCCCAGGACCCCGAGACCATGACCCGAGCCGAAGGCAGAGGCTTCAACCCACTGAGCCACCCAGGCGCCCCGGGAAATTTCTTTAAGGAAGTTCTTCTCTGTTATGATGGCAGTGAGTATGGGGATGAATTCTTAGTCACCAAAATCCATATTTACTTGGAGCTTAAGTAGTTTCACTGGCTGTCTTTTCTGGCTTTGGACGTATACTATGAACTTTCTGCTACTGTTTTTAGAATCTCCCTCTACTGTGATCTTTAACTGACATTGTCTTCCAACCTGCTCTTAGGTGAGCCAATTGAGAAAAGATACATACAGGGGAGACATCGTACTGGGGCAGAATCTCTCGTATCTCTTAAAATTTGGCATGACCGTAGTAACTCCAGGTAATTGCCTTTTTCTGAAAAGAGCTTGTTAGGGTAAGAAAAGTTTAATGATGCACGGGGAGAAAACGACTCTTCAGGACATTATGATCGCAAGCTGCTGATATTTTTTAAGTGGAATTAGGCTTCTCTTCGGAGGTTTCACTGGAAGAGCGTTGGTGAATGTATTGCAGGTCCAAGAAACAGCGATGAGATTTATTTGCAGCTTGTCTCAGTTATGCATCATTTCCTGATAATCTGGCTATCTCGGGATGAGAGAACGTGAGGGAAATATCGAGAAACCCCCTCAGATGTTTAGTGCTAGAATTTAAAGGGAGTGATTTTAAAAGGGTAATTAATTTTCTCTTGTGTATTGATACACAGGCTTACTACTTATGGGATTTAATAGTTCAAAAAACTATTTGTACTTCATGTAAGTAATACATTTCAGAGTGGGTGCAGCAAGTCGGACATTTATAGCTTGTATGGTGGGTACAGAGCAGACTTTAGGACCAGACTTCATTATTAATGTCTGCCATCTGGATGGCTAAAAGTAGTCCAAAGTAATCAGGAATGTTTATAGAACATTTAACTTAAGAGAGAAATGTTTCCCAAGGAAAATCCTTGATGATGCTTTTCATCAGCCAGTGCTGTTGTTTTTCAGTTTTGTTTTTTTTAATTTAAGAGAAGTACTGAATTATCGGTAGTGAATAATTTCCTTCACTATTTTGAAAAAGTCCATTTTTTTGGTCTTGTAAACAGTGTTAGCTGGGTTTGGACAGCTTTTTTTTTTTTTTTTTAGAGGTTTTATTATCAAAGTGACTTACTTCAGCTCATTTTTATGAGGCTATTTCTCAAGGACTACGTTCTGCTTCATTATTTTTCACTTCAATACCGGTTTCTCCCTAGCCATTGCTTTTATCAGGAATTTTTTTTTTTTTTTTTAGGAATTTTTTTTTTTTTTAAACTTCTGTTTGAAATTGAAATCCACCCAGCGTGGCCTGGTGTTAACAAACATTTTCCTTTATTCTCCTCACCCTAAATTTTTAATTGTTTCCCATGGTTCATCACGTTATCCTAAACTCAGCCCCCGCTGTGGAGGACGTGTTTGCCCAGGGAAGACCGTCGCAGGGTGGCTCAACATGCTTACGTGTGCATGTGTGTCCAACTTTTTCCTTTTCCATTTTTTTGTGTTGCTTGGTGACCTGAAGCAGAATTGGCCGCACATTCTGTTCATCCGCTCAGCCAACAGCAAGTCGCTCCAGGGAATTGGAAGCAGGAGGATGTACAGCCCCGAGCTCAGGGATCCTCCAGTGTAGGAGCCGAGGGAAAGCTGGCTACCTAAGCGTGTGTGTATGATTGATGCCAAGAGAATGGTGCAGCTTTGGGGGTCAGGTGGAGTTGGGGAAAGTTCTTCTTCCCACCAGTCAGGACGGGCTTCCTGGCATCATGGATGAGCAGATCGGGTGAGGGAGAGACGGGGGGGGGGGTTACTACCAGCCGTGAGGCGTGACCAACTGCCACCCGGCAGCCAGGGCTGCTCTAGGTATTTTTGTCTGTGTGCCAGCCAGCGAGAGGGGAGCTCATGCTGACGGGAGTGGCTGGAGGTTTGCTCATGTCGGCTTGAAAGCTGCTCGTCGTAAGCACAGAATATATTTGGAGACTTGTGTTTAGTCGTAACAACCGGTTGGGGTTTTCGGCTTCTCTTTCAGGATATATCAGAACATTTTAATATAAAAATATTTTCAAATACTCAGCAGGTGGTTTAACTGGTGTTCCGGGAAGATGTCACATGTTCACTCTGTGACTTTTTACGACCTTCACCCCCTTGCATGCTGGAAGTAGAGGCTTTATAGGTAGGGAAGTGGGGGAGTTAAAGGTGAAAACTGAATGTCATTTTAAGGAATTTGCCTTTCATCTTAGAGTACTTAATTCTTGGCATCTTCATTAAAAAAATTTAGCAGACATTTATTGGCTGTCTAATTTGGGGTAGGTGTTGACGATACCAGTATGGCTCCTACTTTGGGTGGACCCCTACCTTGCGCAAGTGAGTCAGACCATGTTCAGTGGATTAATCCAGTGGCAATGTGGAACATGGGTGTTTCGAGTGGGCCCAGGCCAGAGCGAGAGAACCACGTCATGAGTTAGTGCCATGATCTGTATTCAAAATAATTGTTAGCGTGTTTGGTGTTTAATGTGGTAGCCACTTGTCTTCTCTGGCTGTTGACCCTTGAAGCGTGGTGAGAGGGACCCGAGATGCGTTGTCATGGGTGAAACACACAACAGTTGTCAAAGACTTAGTGTGGCAAAAAAAAGAAAATGTAAAATATCTCATTAATATTTTTTTAGTAGGGTTTGAGCATTGAAATAATGCTTTGGACATATCAGATTATATAAAGTATATGGTTAAAATTAGCTTTGCCTTTTCCTTTTCATCTTTTTTTTTTTTTTAAAACATGTCTACAGGAAAACTTAAAATTATACCTGTGGCTAGAGCCTCAAGAACTGAACCCACCCTAATTCAGGTTGCATTGGAGGTTATTGTTGTGATTTTAAAACTGGAGGCTCTAAGCAAAATTTTGGAAAGCCTGTTTCATTGTTCTGCTTCTTCAGGGTTTTCTATCTTTTCTGCCCTTGTATTTTTTTCTACCTTCAGAAGACGGTAAGAATGTGGGAGGCAAATTTGTGGAAAAGGATGTCAACAAAAGTTCTGAGTCACAGATGTGATGTATCTACAATGGCATTGGCTTTGGTTTGGGGTGCTTGGGTTCATTCCATAGTCCCGTGCGTGGACACCCAGCACCCACATTTCAAGGAGGGACTGTAAGTTACAAAGGGACAACCTGCACCTATGAGAGGTGTGTGTATATATACATACACACACATGTGCATCTCCATATGTATACGCACCTATGGACATATATACACATGTCTGTGTTTGTATATATGTGCTTGAAGTCAGTTAGCAGATGCAATTCCTTGTGACAATGTAGAAATTTCTTGATGCCTAACATATGTTACCTGTGTCACACATCTCTTGCCATAGTATTGTACCTCCAGTGACCCATCCAGATTGAAAGATGGTTTTATTGGCAATTATCTGGAAACTTGCACTCTCCATTGGCTTCCCCAGGAGACCAGCCACCTAAGGGCTAAGCACACCAATCCTTTCCTCCTGAGAAATCATTGGTTTCTTCTCCCAGTACATCCTGGCTGCCATCACTCAACTCCTTTTATTATTTATTTATTTATTTATTTGGGAGAGAGAGAAAGAGAGAGAGAGCGAGCACACACACAAGCAGAGGGAACAGCAGGCAGAGGGAAAGGCTCACTCCACTGAGCAGGGAGCCCAGTGCGGGACTCGATCCCAGGACCCTGGGCTCATGACCTGTGCTGAAGGCAAATGCTTAACCAACTGAGCCACCCAGGCTCCACCCTTTTTTTCCTCTTTAAAATGCTCCCTGGAGGGCAGGCATTATCAGGACCTTCACGAAGGGAAAACGAACAGCTCCAAAAATCACTGTGAACATTTGATGGGGAGAGGAAGAAGTGGGGGGCAAAAACTTCTTTAGAGGTGAAGTTTTTCGGCCCCTTGACACATGGTTGAGGTCACCAGCTGGAATCCTGGCTTGCTCCGATGAGGATCTCATAAGCATTAATAGATTAACATGCCGGCTGACATTATAGAGGACCATATTATGAACTCCATTTTAACTGATGCATGGGGAGGTAAAACCATACAGTTCATCATGTCAAGCTGGTGCTCAAGACCTGTGCCAGGGCCTGCGTGCAGACAAGTGTCCTTGACTGCTTTCAAGCCAAGGCATTTGGTAGGAGCCATCAGTGAGCTAAAATGCTAACCCTTTCTAGTGGTTTGGAAGTGATGTATTAAAAATGTTCTTGTTGGGACACCTTTGTATTAATTTATTGGTGCTGCTTTTATGTAGTGAAATGAAAACCCTGGTGTCTTTTTTTTTAAAGATTTTTTTTTTTTAATTCATTTGAGAGAGGTACAGAGACAGAGACAGAGAGAGCACAAGCAGGGGGAGAGGCAGAGGGAGAGGGAGAAGCAGACTCCCTGCTGAGCAAAGGCTCGATCCCAGGACCTGGAGATCATGACCTGAGCCCAAGGCAGATGCTTAACCATGTGAGCCATCCAGGTGCCCTGAAAACCCTGGTTTTATGTTTATTCAACGAGGAAGAAAATGATATATGAATTGTACCAAAGGGCTGGTTGCCTCTTCTAGCTGCCTCCTCAGCAATCCTGTAGTGATACCAAGTTCTTCATACCATGAGGTTAACCCCCAGGGGCTTGGAGAAGCAGATGTGTGCGGGCTGCTCTGTGAGTTTCTTCCATATGTGGAAAGTGTCAAATTGGACCCTGCTATTGTTACAGATCATCATGTGAGGACATTAATAATAAGGGAAATAAAGGGAAAGTTTGTAATCTGCACAATATACGTGTGAAAGGATGTTTCCATTTACACCTGGAGTGTCAGGTGACCTTAATTCTTAGGTCTCTTTGCCGTTCTTGTAAAATACCATAGAAATCACAGAAGCATGAATCAAATCTCGTTGTTCATGAAATGAAGGCCGGATCTTTCAACAAGTTGCCCCATGACTTAATCTCTATAAGTACTTGCCTGTTCTCTTTTTTCTGTGAGTGTCCATAACGTTTCGTGGGGATGAAAATGTGAATTTGAGAGATAGCATGTCTTTGTCTCACTGGGAAGAAAGGGGACTGGCATGCTGTTTATAAACATTTGCAGGTCTTCCTTTTCATAATTGACAACAAAATGTCCCCTAACTGCACTGTGCTGTTTCCCTGTCAGGAATCTCTAGATAGGGCAAGGCTTTATTTGCTCACTGCGCCTGATGGAGTGTGGCTCACCACTTTCCAGAAGGGCTGTTGGAAAGATTGCCTGTGGACAGTCAAACGCTTTCCCTTAACGTTAGTCACCTTGAACTTCACCAGTAGGTATGGGACTGTCCATTTAGGCCTCAAGATCCAGTGTGAATTTCAGCGTGTCCAGTGGCCAGACGTGACGAGCCTTGCTGGATAGTGCGGCTCTAAACCATGAGCATTTCCCCGCCCAGCCCGGTTTCCTTCGGCTTCCCGTGGTTCTCCGATAGTCCAAGGTGAATGCCTCCAGAGTCTGGCCCTCATCGGCACACACTTTCTCCCCTTTGACGGTCTCGTTCCCTCCAGCCACCAGCGCCGTGGGGCAAGGAGGCCACCTCAGGGCCTCATCGTTCCCTCCACTTCAGCTTGCCCCAAATCAATCGCATCCGTAATAGCTGGCCTCCCTGCCTTCATCCGCGCTTCTTTATTTTCCTGACTTCTAATGTTGCCTCTGATTTTATAAAGCAGTAAGAGAACCATCAGGCCGTCTAAGCAAAAAGCCGTGAATACTGAGAACCCGGGAGCTGAGGGCATTGTGGAAATTGAATGGCACTTAGAAGACAGCCCAGCATACTTAATGATGTGCGTGAGTCTTACAGGCAGCAAGTGACTAGGTATGTAGAGCTATTCAGGAGCCCTGAGCTGGTGATTTTCATGGGCAGAGCAAGCATTTTGGGGAGCAGATGGAGAAGCGGGGGAGGGAGTGCCTTATGACCCTCCTTCCCCTCCTTGCTGCCGGTGGGGGTGGTGGATGCTCTGCTTCTTCGGTTCGAGACCAGGGCTTTGCTTTCAGTCAGGCGTTTCCTGGACAGCCTCGTCCCTTGTCTTTTCTCAGGAGAGAAAAATTTTCCCATTTTTAAAAAAGATTTTATTTTTTTATTTGAGAGAGAGAGAAAAAGAACATGAGAGGGGAGAAGGTCAGAGGGAGAAGCAGACTCCCATTGGATAGGGGAGCTGGATGCGAGACTCGATCCCCGAACTCCAGGATCATGACCTGAGCCGAAGGCAGTCGCTTAACCAACTGAGCCACCAGGCGCCCCCTCAGGAAAGGAAATTAAGTTAAGAGCTGATCCAGGGCTCATTATAAGGTGAAGTTAACTGCTGATTTCACCTGTGGCACCCCTGCAGGAGGCGGGGGCCGGCTCTGCCATGGACCCTGGTCTCTGAGAGCCCTTGTCCCCTGGGCCGTGGCCTCCAGAGGCTGAATAATGAAGGACAAGAAAGCACGGGGCTCACGTTGCCTTGTTATTACTCCATCTTTTAGGGAAAGCTATTCAAGGGCGCTGTCATCATTTTTAGTGTGATTTGCAGAATTGGAGGTGAACATTTAGTTTCTCTAAATGTACATAGTAGAGAGCATCTAGTTAGTACCAACTTAACATTGATCTGTAGGGATATTAGAATACTGTTTATAGTGACATTTCCCATTCCTCTCCCAACCCCCCAGTAGAACTGTTTCATAAGCCGTCTCAGCTTCAGGAAGGAAACTGTGGCGTTGCGGGGTGGGTGAGGGGAACACAAGGACTTTGCAGTCAGGGGTATTTGGGTTCAATTCCTGGTTCCATTCCACCCATTCGCAAAAGTTACTTTATGGTAACTTTCTGAGTCTCTTTCCTTTTGCATAAAATAAAATCTGCCTCCTAAGATGAAATTCTTCACTGTTGTTCTGGAAGCTGGAGGGGCAGAAGGAAGCCACTGGCTACACAGCAGCTGTGCTTTGGAAACACTATAATTGCATGTGTGTGTGTGTGTGTGTGTGTGTGTGTGTGTGTGTGTGTGTTTTGTTTGTTTTTTGTTGTTTTGGTTTTTTCTTAAATGGAAATATAGTTGACTCACAGTGTTCCCGTGATTCAGGTGTACAACCTAGTGATTCAACAATTCTATATGTCATGCATGTGTGTGTTTTATCAGATTGCTTTTTTTTTTAAGATTTTATTTATTTATATGAGAGAGAGAGAGAGAAAGAGAGAAAGAGAGAGAACGCGAGCATGCACAAGTAGGGGGACCCAGAGAGGGAGAAGGACACTTCCCCACTGAGCGGGGAGCCTGCGACGGGCTTGATCCCAGGACCCTGGGATCCTGACCTGAGCCGAAGGCAGAGGCTTTAACCCACTGAGCCACCCTGGCGCCCCACTATAGTAGCTTATTTCTTTAAAATCATGTAGCTTTTGGGATGTCTGGGTGGCTCAGTCGGCTAAGCCTCTGACCTCGGCTCAGGTCATGATCTTAGGGTCCTGGGATCGAGCCCCACATGGGGCTCTCTGCTCAGTGGGGAACCTGCTTCCTCCTCTCTCTCTCTGCCTGTTTCTCTGCCTACTTGTGGTCTCTCTTTCTGTCAAATAAATAAATAAAATCTTTAAAAAAAAAAAAAGAAATAAGCTACTATAGTATATCATTTCGGGTTTATGTGTGATCTCACATTTTATCACCAAAATCTCCTCCACGGTATCAGTGCAATCCCCACTAGTTTTGGCAAATGAAGATTACATATTAGTTTAAGATATGGAAAGGTAAATAGTCTGTAGTTTAGAAAAATAACTCATATTGCTTAACTGTTCCCAGTGTGTTCCGTGTGATGGTGAAGTGCATAATAAAAGTATAAAACTTCAGATGGTGAGACTACAGATAATGAATTTTCATTAATCCTTGGCACTTTAGAAGATTATTCTTAGGTAGTTCATGGAGATAAGTTTATAAGGCTGGTGTGCTATACAGAATAATGCCCCCTTCCCCTGCAAAATCCATATCTTTTTTTTTTTTAAAGATTTTATTTATTTGACAGAGAGAGATCACAAGTAGGCAGAGAGGCAGGCAGAGGGGGGCAGGGGGAAGCAGGCTGAGCAGAGAGCCCGATGCGGGGCTCGATCTCAGGACCCTGAGACCATGACCTGAGCTGAAGGCAGAAGCTTTAATCCACTGAGCCAATCAGGCACCCCTGCAAAATCCTTATCTTAATATATGGAACCTGTGAATGTTACCATACAAGGCCACAGGGATTTTGCTAATGTATTAAATTAAGGATCTTGAGATGGGAAGATTATCCTGGATTATTTGGATGGACCCCACATAATTTCAGGGTTCTGAGAAGAGGGAGGCAGGGGGGCAGGAAGGAGGGCCAGAGGTAGACTAGATGTGATGGATGGGGCGGAGGTCAGGCAGAGAGATTAGAAGATGCTGTGGTGCAGGCTTTGAAGCTAGAGGAAGGGGCGACAAGCCAACAGATTGGCAGTCTTGCCAACCCTTTTTAGACCGCCAGGCTCTAGAACATCACCACACGTGCATTACAACTCTGAGCTAGACAGATTATGTACTTGCGTTTGGTCTTAGACATCTATTCTTGAAAAAACCTCCCCAATTTTGGACTGCGTAGGAGTTTTGGTTGGTGAAGGAGGGTTTTCGTTCTGGAGGAAGATACGAATATTGAGTTTGAAAATGTGGCTTTGGCAAATGGACCGACCAGTGAGAAATCTGAGACCAACCAGCCCTGGTAACTAGTGGGGGGCTCTAGGAACATCCAGAAAAGGTGAGGAGCTGCTGTAGGATGATATGCTATGCTGTTCTTCTAAGACCTGTTCTTTAAATCCCAAACCATGGCCGAACCCGAGCTCCTGCGTTTGCTTCCTCTGAGTGCCACCCTTGACTTGAAATTCTAGACCTTCGCCAGGGCAATTACATGAATGGCGCTCTGGAAGTGGAAGGCACAGCTTTAGCCCCAGGGTTCTTGGCTCTGAAGAAGAGAATATGGAGAGAGGGGCACAGAGGCAACAGGGGATGGGTTTTATTATTTATTTATTTGATTTTATTTTTTCCCTTTTTAAAAAAATTTTACTTTATATTTTCAGTGTGTCAAGATCCATTGTTCATGCACCACACCCAGTGCTCCATGCAGTATGTGCCCTCCTCAATACCCACCACCAGGCTTACCCAGTCCCCACCCCCCTCCCCTCCAAACCCCTCAATTTGTTGCTCAGAGTCCACAATGTCTCGTATTTCCTCTCCCCCTCTGATTTCCCCCCATTCCCCCTTCCCTTCCTTCTCACAATGCCCTCCATGTTTTTCTTTATGCTCAGCACCTAAGTGAGACCATAAGGTAATTGGCTCTCTCTGCTTGACTTATTTCACTCCGCATAATCTCTTCCAGTCCCGTCCATGTTGATACAAAAGTTGGATATTCATCCTTTCTGATGGAGGTATGATATTCCATTGTATATATGGACCATATCTTCTTTATCCATTCATCTGTTGAAGGGCATCTTGGTTCTTTCCACAGTTTGGCAATTGTGGCCATTGCTGCTATGAACATTGGGGTACATGTGGCCCTTCTTTTCACTACATCTGTATCTTTGGGGTAAATACCCAGTAGTACAATGGCAGTGTTATAAGGTAGCTCTATTTTTAATTTCTGGAGGAATCCCCACTGTTTTCCAAAATGGCTACACCAACTTACATTCCCACCAAAATGGAAGAGGGTTCCCCTTTCTCCACATCCTCTCCAACAGTTGTCGTTTACTAAGGGAGGTCTATTTTTGATATGATATGTTCTTTCATCCTTTATGTGGTCCTTTCTTCCCCAGCCCTCTCTGGTCTTGATTCGACACGAGTACAGCTGGAAGGACAGTTGCCTGGTGGACATGACCCCGAGGGCCTTTATAGTGCTGCTCTTAGAGGATGGGAGTCTTCACAGAGAATTTGCGGTGGGAGAGGACGTAGTCTGTCTGCATCTGGGTTCTAATGGGGTAGTGTTACCTGGTTGCGGTGTAGAGAGTTGTTAAGATAAAGGAATGTAAAAACTGGTCAGAATATGCTTAGAATCTAACAGTTTTTTGGGGATACTTTTTAAATCTCCTCACATTAAAGAAGGTCTGTTCCCTTGAGAGACAATGTCCGCTTACTTCTCAGCCTTTGTCTTTTCTCCCGTGTGTCTTTGCAAATGCCATTCAGTCCCATGAAATGTTACCCCATTTGAAGCATGTCATTTAAAAGACATGTAGTGTCCATTTCATATTCCTTGTACATGCAAAATACCGTACGGTATGAGGTAGCGTCATCACGATTTTCAAAACCTAGTTTGAAAGTGGCTTCCTTCATGACCCTACTTGGCTAAATCCCCTCTGCGTGCCGGACCTTGCCTGCCTGTGGCCAGAGCAGCAGGTACGGGGTCTCAATCAGAGCCCTGTTAGACTGCTGTCCCTGAGAACTCTCCATGATGATGTGTGTGCTCATCTTCACGATCCACTGCTGTAGCCTGCGTGCCCATGCCCGTGGCAGTTAATTGAGTCCCCGACCTGTGGCTAGTGCCCCTGAGGAACGGAGTCTCTCATTGTATTTAAATTGAATCCATTTGAGTGTAACTAGCCGCCTGAGGCTAAGGGCTACCATATTGGACAGCACTGCAGGATATGGTCATTTGAGTAGAGAGAGTGGCCGGGAGCTGAGATCCTAGATGGGGAGGCTCTTTGAGGGGTGTGCAGGCATTGGGGCTGGACATTTGGATGGAGCCCAGGACGTTGATGCTCTGGGGGGAGGAGCTAAGAGGAAACAGACTTTAAGGAAACCCTGAATATAAAAAGAGGGTAGGTGGTTCATTCATGACTTGAGCTGTCCGGGCATTCAACCAGGAAAGAGATGAAGGGTGCGGGAGCTCAGGCAGCCCACGGGGACAGTGGTAAGAGCGGCAACTCAGAGAGCTTGAGGACAAGGGCTCATAGAGAAACCCCTCTGTTTTGGTGGGACCATGGGATCTGGGGAATTGCCCACAGCCACGGAGGTGGGAATGAGTGTCGGGGCCCCAGCAGGGAGGAGGAGGGACGGAGTGACTCTTAGTTATTGGAGCTTCAAGGGTGGCTGGAGTGTTGGAAAGCGTGGAATCTCAATGGCAAAGAAATGAATCAGTTCTGCTGTCAGGTGCTGTCGATGGCGGAGATTTCCCTGCAAGTGAGACAATTTGTATATGGTCCATGTCTCCTGAGGTTCTCTGCACACTCCACACAGTAGCTCCCATGTGGAGGGTGGGTCTGTGAGCTCCAGGCAGGGACCATGGAAGAGGCCTGGTAGGCTGTCGGGAGGGCAGGCTGGGGAGCCGCAGTCGGGAGGGGCCAGTGAGACAGGGGAGCTGGGTCACCCTACAGCTTAAATGCACTTGGGGCATCCTGCTACGTACAAGAACTCTGAAAAATCCTTTCTTGCAAGCCATTGCCACCTTATATTGTTTGTGCTCTGCTGTGGGCGCTTCGACCAAATAGGGGAATGAAATCCTTGGCCACCTGGGTGGCTCAGTGGGTTAAAGCCTCTGCCTTCAGATCAGGTCATGATCTCAGGGTCCTGGGATCGAGCCCCGCATCAGGCTCTCTGCTCGGTGGGGAGCCTGCTTTCCCCCCTTCTCTGCCTGCCTCTCTGCCTGCTTGTGATCTCTCTCTCTCTCTGTCAAATAAATAATATCTTTAAAAAAAAAAAAGAAATCCGGGGCGCCTGGGTGGCTCAGTCGTTAAGCGTCTGCCTTCGGCCCGGGTCAGATCCCAGGGGCCTGGGATCGAGCCCCGCGCCGGGCTCTCTGCTCTGCAGGAAGCCTGCTTCTCCCGCTACCATTCCCTCTGCTTGTGTTCCCTCTCTCGCTATGTTTCTCTCTGTCAAATAATTTAAAAAATCTTAAAAAAAAAAAAAAGAAATCCTTATGAACAGGGGACATAAGTATCTTTTTTTTTCTTTTTGGGGGGAAGGTTGGGGGTACTGTTTCTTGATAGAATTCTTGAACTGGGTCCATTCTGGCTGTGATAAGAGAACTCTATGGACCGGAAGCTTACAGACAACAGACGTTTATTTCTGGGAAGTCCAAGATCAAAGCACCCGCAGGTTCTCTGTCCAGTGAGGATCTGTTTTCTGGTTCACAGGATCACAGATGGAACCTACTCACTTGCTGTGTTGTCACGGGGGGAGGGAACGTTCTAGGGTCTCTGCTCATGCCCTATTCATCTCTCAAAGTCCCCATCTCCTTTGGGGGTTGGGATGGTAACATCCATATTTGGGGGGAGCACGAACATTCAGACCAGACCAGCGAAGGTGCTCAATAAACACTGATTGACAGAGTGACTTAATTTTACCAAGCATCCTGTAGTTTTGTGAATGCGAACATTTGTTTCGTCTTTCTAAACAGTAGTGGCCAACAACCTACGTGTTGTGTTTTGAGTCCTTGTCAGGTGCCTTGTGCTGTGCTAAGCGCATTCTACGGCTTATGTCACAGAAAGCTTGGACAGCCTCCTGGGGTAGGCGTTATCCTCATTTTTATGAGGATATCCTCATTTTATTTATCATTTTATCCTCATCATCCTCAGTCCGAAGAGCCTCGGACTTCCGAGGCTCGGGGAGGTTAAGTACCATCTTCAGGCACTAACTGCCAATTAAAACGTTGGAAATATTATTAGATTTAGCCCTTCGCTAATCTCTTCCCCAAATTCTAGAGGAAGAATAGGACAGGTAGAAAGTTGCAGGTTGTTGAGTTGGGGTTCCCCCTGCCTGACTCACACCACAGTCCGTATTTTTCCTGCCACTTTGTGGATTCTTGGACTGGGTGGGCATTTTTCGTGGTTGGCGGGGCAGGAGGGAAAGGAAGCAGAGTGATGCTTCATCTCTCCTTAGGTTGGAGAGCAGCAGAATGGAGCGGGCTAGGGGCCCACCTGCTGGGGGCCAGCTGATGGCATTAGGTAAGGACGATGTTGGGGGGCTGGTGCAGGAGAGATCCCACCATGAGATTGGGGCTCTGCACAGACTAGCGAGTTAGCTGGGGTTGCCCCTAGACCACACACGCCTCTAGGAAAACTTCAGTCTTAAAAATAACATCCTACACATGGCAACCTTTTCTCCCTTCAGCAGGTTTTCCTTCAATATTTTAGAGACAAGAGCGGGCACAGGGCATGTCAAGGGTATCTGAGATAAAATTTGTAAACTTAATCACTTTGCCTGGTGAAGGGAGGCCTTGGCTTCAACTTCAAAACTCGGATTACGTAAGCCAGAGTTGGGCACCGCGTATTTTTAGAATTTGGTCTTCAACGAGAATACTGTAAATACTCCCAAGTACGTACTGCATACTTCTTCCTCTGGGGGGCTGTACGACAGTCTTCCAACAATGATGATCCTGAACTTCCAGAACAGCCGTCCTGCTGTGTGGATAGGAAGAGTGTCACATTTTCCCGGGATCTTGTCCGAAACCACTGTAGCCGAAACGTTATTTATCATCATTTTAGTTGACTGCAGGGCTTTCTCACTAAAGGCAAATGCCCTCCCGGCAAACTGTAGTGTCTCCCCCTAGCCTGGTCACTGGAGATCAGGGAGCCAAGCATTAGTGTGCCATCGGGGAGGGGGATTTTCTTTGGGAAGCATTACCCACCAGCCATCCCCCTGTGGTGCTCTCAGCTGGGGAGAAATTCTTTGCAAAGGAAATCAATCAGAAGACGAGATTGCAATAGGCATGGTAGGAACTACTTACCGCTGGCTCAACCTTGCTCGGGCAACGACTCAGACAAGGGGAATGGGCAAGTGATAAGGCTATCCGCTGGTTACGCAGGGAAGTAGACTTACAGTTGACCTTGAACTCTGGACATCACAGGCAGGAGGCCTGAGAAAACTCAGTTTTGCTTGAACTGTTCCACTGGGAGAGTTTTCCTTTTTTTCACGCAGAGGCCCGAGTCTTCCAATAAATTATTGTGGCAAGTTGGACTTACAAAGTGTCCCAGGAAGATGGTGAAGGTTGTGGCCCCTGGGATCCTGAAAATTATTTTGTGTTTTCATAGACTTTCACAACCCTCGATTTATGGGAAGGAGGAATAAAAACTGGATTTGACAATCTCTTCCTTCCACAGAAGGGACATGCCTTTGGGTTTTGGGACATTAAACAGTGCCCTGTTTCAAATACCTTCCACGGGAGAAAGAGTTGCCCTTCGCTGTTCAACTACCAGTCTGGGAAATCTCTCCCTGGACTTGTTTTGTTAGGGATTAAATCACATGCAAATCCTCTCTCTATCTCTTGCCATTGCACTTAGTCATTCCTACTTCCTTCCTATGTGATTTTTTTTTTTAAACCAGAAATTAGCACTTCTAGTTCTTGATTCCTAAGAGAATCGTTTCTTTACAGCGCCATGTGGAAGATAACGAGACTTAAAAACTCAAAGTCCTTTTCAGTTCTCATTTCCCTGATCAGCTTTGCCTTTTGGCAAGGGAATCGACCTTGGTATCTTGTTTTTCTAACCGCACTACTGGTATCTGGGAGTAGCGTTGACTTTAATGCTGGTTATTCTGTCATCGGGGACCTGCTTCAGACAAAAAAAAATCTGAAGATCTTTCACTATAAAATTAAGCAACTGTAAAATTACTCAGACAAGAGATGAAAGTTCCAGAAGAGTCCAAAGTGAGCTCTCCCGCAGGTTTGGAACATGTCTTCTGGGACCTCGCCACTAGAGGGCAGTAGCTCACGGCCCCTTTCAGTCTGGGGGGGTGTGTTCCGCGAAGCCTTTCCCCTAACTTGTATTAAATTAGGCGTTGGGTTGGAAGTCCTGCCCCCCAGGAGGCTGTGGGACTAGAGTCCCCGGTGAAAGCTGTTCAGTCGCACTTGTGATTCTAGTCTATTTTCGTCCAGCCTGTTTGTTCAAAACCTTACTAAAATTGGAATTGACTAATGGTCTTCTTTTAAAATTGGATTGATTTTAGCTTGAATATATATTTTCTTTTCTTTCACAACTTCTGGATGGCTCATATTCCAGCTGGTATGATTCAAGTATTCCAGTGCTTTGGATCCAGTAAAGGATCCAAACTATGTCCCTTAGGTAGATAAGTAAATAGAGAGTGGAATTCTTTTAGAGCTGCCAGACTGACCTTTTCCATCAGCGCTAAACTCTGAAAAACGGTACAGAGATTTAAAGCCTGGAGTTAAAAGGGGGAAGAGACCGAACTATTTGAGTTAAGGAATCCAGAACACTCTATTCTGTTGGGTTCTTCATGCTCACGTATTAATTAATTTTTCTTAAATCACATAGGAAGGAAGTAGGAAATGTGTTGCTCCGCGGACACATTTATTGGCATGATAACGCCAAGACCCATTAGGACTCTGGGAAGCCACGCCTACAGGGCCATAGGGTCCCCAGCAGAGCAGAGCTCCACCCCCCTGACCAGCTGGTTGGTGAGCATTTCCAGCTGCAGCAGGTGCCCCTCGGTCATGCTAACTGGCTGCTGATTTTTAATAAGGAAGTGAACCCCAGATGACAGAACGGATTTTCTTTTATTGGGTGACTGTTGAGATCTATTCCGTTGCTTAAATAAGGTTAAATAAGAAAGAATTATGTTTTGCTAATAAGCCCGGCCTCTGGGTCTCTGGTATATTTACAGAGATCTCTACTTGCCTCCTATCTCTGTTTCTCAGGGATCCTCATGACCCCACCCTCCACTGTAAGACATTGGAAGGAGAAGACCAAAAGAAACTCTTATTTATTTTTTATTCTTTTCTTTTCTTTTTTTAAGATTTCATTTATTTATTAGAGAGAGAGAGATCACAAGTAGGCAGAGAGAGAGGGAAGCAGGCTCCCTGCTGAGCAGAGAGCCTGATGCGGGGCTCGATCCCAGGACCCTGAGATCATGACCTGAGTCGAAGGCAGAGGCTTTAACCCACTGAGCCACCCTGGAGCCCCAAAACTATCTTTTATAATACAACGAAAGTAACTTTATTTTCTTTTGGCAGGGAGGAGGCGGGGCTTATGTAAAGAGTTAGTTTCTCTCCTTCTGGGGATTTATTTTCTTCTGAGTTTGTGCTCCGCATTCATCCATTAGCAGTGACGTCAGTGACCGTCAGTGGGGCTGGACGCCTGGAGAAACCAAGCCTTGCTTCCTGTGATGTCTTGGCAAGTGCTGCTGGCCTTTGTATTGCCCTGGTTTCGTTGGTGCACGTTTGTATTTTAGACAAACATATCGGGCCATGATTTGAATTTCCAACTGAATTTCCTTCACCAGTTTCTTTCTTAAGGGGTACACATTAAACTTTTTGTACTTCAGATAAAAACCGAGATCAGCTCTGATGGTCTCTTGGGCTCCCTATTCATCTCCCATAGGAGTGGTAAACATTTAATTATTCATGTAGCAAAATGGCATCTAAGACCTTGAAAATGAAAACTAGTTAGAAGGGAGAATCACTTGTGCCGTAAGATTTCTGAGCAGAGAAGAAAAGCCCGTGGTGCATCCTTGAGCATGTGAGAGGTTTAGGAGACCTCGAGTGGACCTTGCTGATTAGGACCATGACACGGCCTCACTGGCCCCGATGCATCCCCTCATGTTCCCCGCCCCACCCAGCATGTCTCCCCCTGTGTCTCCCTCCGTGTCTCCGCCGCAGTCACAGGACCTTGTCCCCTACGTGTGATGCAGAAGGAATCCGACAGCCACCCAGGTTTCTTGCGTGCATAGACTCTGGGTCCCACTACCCGTCTGATAAATGAATGGTCTTAACAGTCATCTTTTAACAATGAGAACATAGTGTGAACATTAAGGGGGAAAAAAAACCCACCACCAAGTCAGTAAATGCCGTATCAATGTAAAGACAGTATTTAGGTCAATTCAGCCCAGCCGGTCAGCCGAGAAGGCCAGTCTCCCCACACTCCAGAACCACAGATGGCCGCCAGCCTCAGTGGCTTCTTTGGCAGCTCTGTGCCACCAGTTACAGAATGAATCCAGGGACGGGGCACACAGGCAAGGACAAATTCTTAATGCTACTACTCCATTTCGCATACCCTGTGGTGGACCAATAGAACCTTTTGCTCCGATAAACATCGCATTTTGAAACAAATATTTAGGTATTTATTTGGGAGGGGGTAATGAAAGAAGGAAGAGGTATTTAGTGCCAGTCGCTATGCTAAGTACTTACCTAATTTTTCCACAAACACGATCAAGTAAGCACTTTTTTTTTCTGTTTTACAAACGTGGAATCAGGCAGAGAGGACTTTTTATAACTTTCTCCAGGGTAAGCAGTCGTTCAGAAGCAGAGCTGGCCTTGGATCCCTGCTCTCAAGTTCAAGTGCAGTGCCCCCCAGTTCCTGGGGTGGGGGGAGCTGCCACCCCCATCCCCCTCCTCAGGCCTTTCCACCTGCCCTTGTGAACAGCTTAGGTTAGAACTGGGGTCATTTCCCTTTCTCTCGGGTCCGCATCGGGGCCAGTGTGGAGCTTTTCAAGGAACACTTATGGACAAAATAAGGGGCAGGCAGGGGATGTGACAGGAGAGGGAGGAGAGCAGAGAAAGAGATAGAGAAGGTGAAAGAGAAGGAACTTCTCTCCCTCCTGCTTGCCTCCTGCACAGACCCTCTCCCACCCGTGTGGGCTCTCAAGGGTTTCCCCAGCTAGAGTGTGAACGGGCATCGCTCGGAGCCGCAGGACGAGAGAGGCGTTGTGTACCTGGAATTCTTGCGGTTCTTGAGACAGCCACTGACACCTTTTCGTGTGGCCTTTTGGGGTCCCTCTGAAGTCACCCGGCCCCTGAGGACGGATACTTCCTCATGTGGCACTGCCCACTCTTCCCTCCCTGCTGCTCTGGCCTCTTGGTCACCCCTTCTGTCCTATCTGTCCAAGCCCCACAGTCTCCCGTGACCCCAGACCCATTCTCCGCCCTGCTCGGTCCGTCCGAAGGGGATTGTTCTCATGGCCTGTTTGCCCCTGTCACCCCCCGGCCCCCAATCTGGCAGAGGGTCCCATAGCAGCTGCTTACCCAGGGCTGCATGATGTGCTTCCTTGCAGGGTCCAGAGGCTTCCTTTGGGTGTCTGGCCTCCTGCCTAATAGCCCTGTTGTCTGTCTGTCTGAGGGCAGCTCTCCCTGTCAGCTCCCTGGCGGAGCTGGCTTGACTTCCAGATCCGCAGCTCAGTGAATAAGCAAGTTCAGACACTTGGTTCTGGCCGTTTTGTTCTCTTTGGCTCATCCCTTTGTCACCTCCCAGATTCAACTCCCAGACTCGTTTTGTGTTGGGGAGAGGCAACCACGTGTGGTCTCACCGATAGGGAAGCAGTCTCACCTCTGTACTTTTAGCTAATCCGTTTATTGAGCACTTACTTGGTTCTGGAGAGGTCAGACACACTCCTCCCCAGAGAGAGAGAGACCGGGGGGGGGGGAGGAGGGGGGGAAGATTCCTGCTCCTGTAATATTTTCGATCTTGTTTAAAGCACATGTACACAGAAGAGGATAATTAATAGTATAAAGCGTGTGCCAAATCGGCGTCCAGACAGCTTTATAAATACTGCACAAACCTGTATTTGCACAAGAGCAAAAGCAAGCCCCCTCTGTGGTTCACAGAGGAGTTACTGTCCTTCGCAACCCAGGAAGCTCTTAGGGAATCACACAGAAGGCACTTAAGTGAATCTGTTTTTCGCTCCTTCGGTTTTTCACTTTTTAAGTAGACGGGGGCGGAGGTGAGCCCTCGGAGCTTAGACGGGACGTTGGCAGGACAGCAGCAGGGGGGAGAACACCCAGAGAGGATCAGGAACGGGAGCAGGAACACATCAGTCTGCCCAGAGCCGAGGGTTTGTTCGGGGGAAGAGGTGGTGCCTTTTCGCCTGCAGAAACATGCAGAAAGGTCATCTCCAGCCCCAGCCCCGCGTGCATGCACGCACACACACATGCACACCCAACAACCCTTTCTGGGTCAGTGCCCATTCCTTCCAAGTCTATGTCCATTCGATAAAGTAGTCCCCTTCTGGTGAGAGGGGCTGGCTGTCCTGCCAGGGCGAGGACAGGCCTCACACAGCCCACCAGACTCTGGCCTGAAGTCAGACTCGGAGTCAGATTTGGAGCCTGAAGTCAGTGATGTGAGGACCTAGCACACGGGTGCGAGCCCACTCCGGGGTGGGTGCTGGGGCATCCCCAAATGCCCCCGTGTGGCTCTTGGCGGTGGGCCTTGTTCTGGCCACCAGCTTCCCTGGTTGGGTTCTTCCCAGGCCGTTCCATTCCCACCTTAACCCACGAGCACCCTGGTTAACTGTTTTCCCATTTGCAACCAGGGGCTCTGGCTCCCTGTGGTCTGGTTGTCCCTCTGGGGTCGCCCAGGCCTTTCCTGGTCTACATCAGCCCAGGCTGAAGCGTCTCAGGGGGTTCCCCATCTCATGTGGCTGTAAGTCCATGTTCATGGCCAATGCCGTAGGCCAGCCCCCCGTCATTTCTCACCCGGACAAGGACAGGGCTCCCCATCTCAAGCCCATCTCCTACCCTTTTTGTTTGTAGCAGGACCGGGAGGGGGCCGCAGGAAGTTCTCATCCCTGGCAGGTGCCTGCTGGAGGCTTGGACTGTGGGGATTTGTGTCCCTCTTGCCTTCTCTTCGGTACTCAGGGACTCCCCTCCGTGGTCACCAGCTGTCCCTGCCCTGTTCCTACAGGGCTTTGCATCATGCTCTGGGCTCTTTTCTTCTCTTCCACCAAAGTGTGTGCCTTTTTCCCGCTTCCCGAGTCTTTCTAGGTGATTGGCTAGGTAATTCTAGCTCATAAATCCCTCCTCGTCGTTCCTGCCTTGCTTCTGGCATACCTGATTTCTCACTGGGACTCCTAGTGCAGCCTTTTCGTTCAGGCTGCCGGTGAGGTCCGATCCCTCCAACACCCCCTCCTGCCTGCCCCTGCCTCCCCCCAAATCGGCTCACACACACCCCACGGCCTTCCCCAGCCTGCAAGACAGAGCCGGCCCTCTCCCCATTCAGCCTCACCTTACACGGCTCCTTCTGGGGGACACCCCAGCGCAGTGAGCTTGTCAACGCTGTGGTTTAAATGTGCCGTGCCTTTCACAAATGTCGTGGCTTTGCAGGGGCTGTTCCCTCCTCCTCCCTTCTTTGCCCGGCAAATTCTGGTGGTTTGCCAGCCATCTCTCTTCTGATACTTGAGGGTGCCGAGCACGACTTTATTTGACCATACGGTGCCTCAGCGGTCTGCGAGTTCCCCTGTCTCCCTGCCGAGACCCCAACATCTTTGAAAGTAGGGACTGAGCCTCCTGAGTGTCCAAGCCCTGAGCTGGCACGTCAGCCCCTCTGTATGTGCTCACTCTTGTGGGACAGATACCTAAGCTGACTGACGCGTGCTCAGGTGGTAATGACCGTGAGGGTCTTCCCACATCGTCTGCCCTGTAGAGGCCCTACCGATGGTCTCGTGGATACGCTGAGAATCTCAGGCACTCTGGCTGACTGTTGGGAGAGAAACTTTGGTACAGAAGGGCCTTCTGGAACCTTGCAAGTAAGACTTCAGGTAAGGGTGTCTGCTCCTGGAGGTGGGTCACGTCTCGTCCTGAGAGAAGGCTCCCTGTCTGGCAAACACGGTTGGGCCACACGGAGCTGAGCCCCGTGGTAGCTCGGCCACTTCCTTCAGGCCGTACGTGGGGAAGATGCTGGAGTTTATTGAGCACCTGCTGTGTTCTCGGTTGACCGAGATGCACTATTGAATAAACGCTGTGCCCCCGGGGAGCTCAGATTCTTGGGACACAGAATAAAAAAGAAACCCATTAAGCGAATTGCACAGTATGTTAGCAGGCACCGTGGGGGGAAAGATGAGAAGTAGAACAGGATGAGGGGGCTGAAGGAGGGAACGACTCGGATTTTAGATACCTGGTCATCAGAATGGGTCTTCTTTAAATGGCGCCACCCGAGCAGATTGGAGGAGGCGAGGGAGGCCGATCATCCAGGGAG
>CM053617.1:7419887-7471192 GCA_028646535.1 Procyon lotor | reverse complement strand
TCTTGGAATTGAGCATACTGATGGGGAAGGCAGGACAGTGAGGGGAAGTGCCAGATGGTTGAAAATCAGTAACATGATAGGAATGAATTTGTTTTCAGGAGAAAAATCTGAAGTATTAACAAACTCATGCACAAATTCCTGCTGAATGGAGATGAAACCTCTCAAAATGGATCAACATTTCTTTACTTCTGACTGGCTTTATTTGAAAGCACCATAGAAACTGATTTATGAAGTAAAAATTTGTGAATATCAAGAATAGAGCTCTGGACTTCCTAAGGTTGGGGTGAATTACGAACTGCTTATCCCCCAGATATCCGATATTATTAATATATTTAAATAATATTCTTTCATTTATTATTAAAACTTCAAAATGGGAAACTGTGAGAGTGATCTTCCTGCCATACCGCCCACAGGAGTGAGGGTGTCCCTTTGGTATGTCATCAGCTTGTGTTTTTGTGGGGCTGACTGTGTGCTGGGAACTTCCAGTCCTCTCACCTAGAACCCCTGGGTGTTTCACTGTCTTCCCCTCGATTATCTGATATGCTTTGTGAGCTCTCTTTTGGAAATTGTATTAGACCAGCAATAAAAGATACTTCCTGCATGAACGTTTTTGAGGGCAGGAAGATGAGCCAATTAAGCATTGTTTTCTGATGCATTTGAAACGTTTGTACACATAGATGGTCTTTTTGGAATGTGTGATTTGCTATTGTTGACCATGATGTTCGGGCTGACATCTCTCAGGGATAGAGCCTCGCTTTTTAAATCATTTGGAAGTTTTTTTTTTTTTGGTGCAAAACTCTACGTGAAATTCGCCCTGTATTCTAAAATGAGTAAACAGGGTGGGCTGTGGAGAGGCAGGTAAAACCTAACCGCGGATGTATCTTTTTTTTTTTTTTAGACAAGTTACAGTACTGAGTCATGTTGATGAGCGCTTACGAAAATCATAATTCTGCGGCACACCTAGATTTCTTGCTGCACTTGGGCAGAAGAAAGCAGTTGTGACTTGAGTTACAAATTGCGCTGCAGTGCAGAAGGTCTGGTGAGCTTGGAGCCTTTGCTGCCCACACCTCGTGTATCAGCTGAGATGAGGAAAGAAAACCATCAGAGTGTGCTGGTTAGGTTCTAAAGTCTCGGGATCAACCTCTGGAGAGCATGGCCTCGGCAAGAAAGTCAGTAGTCACCAGAGCCTGTGCTTGGCGGTAAATGACACACCATGGAGCTAAATGTTTTTATTTGGGTTTGAACAAAAACACCCTAAACAGTATCGAATCAACAACTACACTGACGAACGCTACTGTCCTCGTCACCGAGGACTGGGTTTTTAACACATTCTAAGATGCTCCGAAGAAGCTCTAACCAAAGCTTTCCTACTTGATTTCTGAAGCCTTCTTTGTTGAGTATTCGATGAAACAGACTGCGGATATCTGTAGTGGTGTTGGGGTGAATCCTTGCTGGCAGCTTCAGGAGTCTGTCCTTCTGGAGATTTCCAGGGGTTGCTCCTCAGGAGAAGAGGAGAGAAGCGTGATGGTTAACCATCACCTGAGAGAGCACCCGAATGAGGAGAGAACACTCAGAACTTACCGTCTTCCAGTAAAATACCATACGGTTCGAGTAGGGGTCCCCCATCCGTGAGAACAGTGGTCCAGCTTTTCCTAGAGGAACAAAGCCTGCCTTAGCAGTTTGTCTTCAGTGAGGACAGTTGTGCTGAGTAATATCTCTGGGCGCGATGGTAAAGATCCTTCGGGGTGCTGTAACTTCTGATTTGATAAATTGTGATAGCTTGATCCTTCTTGCTTGGCAAAGCCAGAATAAGCAATGCAGTCTGTCAGTAGTTGTTTTCTGTAAATCAGGGCATCCTTGGAGCTCTGTGATGTCGGTTTGCATATAGGGAGCCCATGGTGATTTCTTCTTGAAAGCTGTGGAATTTTTTTTTTTTTTTTTTTTTTTGAAGGCTGTGATTCTGGGTACCGGCTGAGTTTTTTTTTTTTTTTTTTTTTCCTTTTAAAACAACCCCCACAAGAATAGTTGCTTCTTTTCCTGGATACCCACCCGACTAAGGGGAAACTGATTTCATGGGGATACTGACCTCATGAGACCGGGAGTCCTGGGGAGGGGGCAGGTCGGAGCTGATGGCTGTCACAGTGTGTTAGAAGGGGCTTGGCATTTACCCAGCTCACCTGTAGGTGGTCTGTGTGCATCCGGCCTGCGAGGGGAACCTGGCCAGCTGCCAAGTAGAGGGTGGATGTTGGCTCCGTTCTGGGCTAGTGCTGTCCTTCTCAGATTCCTGGCCGTGACTCACAGAATATTTCATTAGGGATGAAACTTTCCAAAAAATGGGTTTGATCTTGACAGATTTCCACAGACTTCTCCTTGACATCACCTCCCCCTTTTCATTCTTTCTGTGAGAGGACTATCGGTGCCTTCTGAGGATGGAGGTGAAGATAGGTATAGTGCGTAAGACCTGAATATGGTTATGGGGAAAACTTAAATGGGGTAATTTGAAATTTCTAGATTTCAGTGATCCGTCTTTGCTAATTATGTTCGCCAGCACATGGAACAGAGCCGCCTGCCATTCGATTTGTCCTGTTTTCCAACGTTAAAGGTTCTGTCTGTACTAGCTCTAGATTTAATCTGACAGTTAAAAATGATTTTGCTTTCTGATATTTTAGGATGCTAACTTACATATACTGGGAGATAAGTATCGGGTATCTAAATCTATCCAGTTCTCTCCTCCCCGTGGTGCCCAGACCATTGGAAAAAAACTGGCTATTGATTATTCTGTTTTTGTTTTATTCTTTAGTCCTCCAAAAGGAGCAGAATTGATTAAATGTTTCATGTGAGGTGTTTTACTCTGACTTTTTTTTTTCTTTCATCTTTGGGTGCTCCGTAATAATGGAAATTATAGGTACCTCTGATATGCCATGGTGATTTCTTTTTTCTTTTGATAATGATAGACCGAGTGTTCTGTTATTACATAAAATATTAAATTGTTATTAAATTAGTTAGGATGAACATGCATTCATCACTCTCTAAATGTCATCTAATCAGATTTCTAATTTAATTTCCCCCCACACACCAAAAGATCATTTTGTTTTTGTCTTGGCTGCTTATGATACAAATGGGCTTCTGTGTGTGATTGCTTTTTTACCAGGTGAAATATGCTTCTAATTTCTTGCCGGGTTTTTAAAGTAAATATGAATGGAATTTTACTTTTTCGTTTCTGAAAGCATAATGTAATTGAAATATTTTAAGCACAAAACGATCAAGTAAGTGGATCCGCTTGGAGCCTTAGAAGTAGTTGTACTGTTTGTACCTCGGTAGATTTTCGTTGTAAGGATAATTGACGTACTAGAGGCATGAATATGCTTTTTAGTGAAAATTGTAAGACTGAATACTAAAAATCGTACCTTCTGTGAACTGTTAGACACCACATAAAACTTCAAAAAATTCCTCTACAATTAGCTGTTTAAGATTGATTTAGCTATAGTTTGGACTCCTCCGCCACCCCACCCTCCCAGCTTTACGTGCTTGTTGGGTCAAGGATAAGGATTCTAGGTGCTGGGTTTAGATTGAGTGAACGAAAGAGACAAACGCGCTTCTGCATGGGAAGCCTACCATGGAAGACGGGAAGATTCTGACGGTGAACAAAACAAGTGAACGAGAGAATTGAAGGCGGCAGTACTGTTTGGAAGAACAACGGACTCATGAGAGAAAGAGCAACATTGAGTTTGGGGCTAGAAGAGGGTGGGCATTTTAGGCAGGTGGATCTGTTCATGCATTTCTATAGATGTGCTATTTGAGCTGAGTCATGAGTGATGGAAAAGAGCCAGCCCTGAAAATACCTAGGGGAAGAGCCTTCCACACAGAGAAGCGGCAGGTGCCAAGCATGGGAGGTCGGAGGGCGCTGTGGTAGAGGCAGAGCCAGGGTGTAAGGTGCAGGTGGCCGAGGGGCTCCGATGCAGACTTGAACTGTTAGAGCTCCTAGAGCAGTGACTCTGCTCAGCCTCAGCAGGTGGTCGGGAGGTTGTCAGTGGCTCGCAGAAGGCTGGGGCTGATGGTAAAATGTGACTGAAGAGAACCAACTTTGTAGGCAATAAAAGTGCCTATTTCATTTCATTTCGCCCTCCCAATAAGCTTACGTTTTTTAAAAAGTCTTGACAATGCATACGTGTTACAGTCCTTAAAGTAAGGAGACAAGAAAGAAATTAGGAAGCCAAAGAGGTTATTGCCTTCCGGATAGAGGGAATCTTTGAAAAAAGCAGTGAGTACAGCTTTGAGACCGGTGTCGGGTTCCTGTGTGGCAAAGCTGGATGAAGATACAACTGGTGTAAAACCCAAAACCTGCCTGACCTTGAAAGTGGTCCGCGTAAGCGTGTGTGTAGCAGCAGGTGTGACTGAAGGTGTGGATGCGGGTGGGCGTGGCTTGGGCACAGGTGCGGGTGCTGGGGAGGAGGGCAGGTGTTTGTGTGTCACCAGTGATCTTCATCTGAAAAGTAGTTGTGGGATTTCTTGGAGGTTCCTGGAGGGTGTTATTGGTTACGGTAGAGAGGAGAGGGGAGCCAAATGGGTGGACTTTTCTTGAAAATAGGTCCTCCTATTAAGAAAAGACAAGTTTTAAAATGCACTGTTCTAGAAGGTTCTCACCTGTTCTCACCTTCGGCAAGAAGTAAGTGCCATAGGAGTGAAACAGAATAATGTTTGTGGACGTAGAGGACTTTTCTTATTTTTAAGCACGCAATTGGCCACATGTCTATACCTCACTGGGCCTGGCCTGTTGATGACCGCCTCCGGAGGAAACACGGGCGTGATAATAACATCTGGATCAGGATGCCTACGATTGATTTTTATCTCCTTTCCATGTACTCATTTCCTTCCTAGGCATTGGAAACCTTTGGAGCTCGGTGTCCTAGGTAACCCGCCTGTTGATATTTTGGCTGCGAGCCTCTTAAGACGACCAAAATATTAACGGGTATTATCTAGGGACCAGCAAAAATCTCGAAGACTCATCTGGAACTTAGTATTCAAAGCCTGCTTTCATCAGAGTTTCTCTAATTACACAGAGCAGTGGTTTAGAAAAAGGCTGTGGTGGATTCATCTGTACCCCCCCGGCCCCCCGGCTTCAGCGTTTTATTTTGCACAATCCCTGGTGCTGTGCTCTTGTTTCCCAAGTTGAAGATCACAGAGCTCAAGGCAAACAAAAGTCGTCTTGTCATTGGAATATCCATGCTTCCACTTCCAGGGTTCTCTGCCTTGCTCCCATGAGGTGAAAGGCACTTTCCATTCTTCTCGGCACTATGTGTCCTGGGCCTTGGCTACTATGGACGTTGACGTCAGTGTCTGCTGAGCAGCAGGTTGGCTAGTCTGTGCTCTTACAAGTATGGAGACGTTCGAGAAGAGCATAGTGGGTTCATCAGAGTCTAGCTTCAGTGGTCTCCGTGTGGACCACACGTATTTGGACATCATGAAAGCACTGTCGAGTTTCTTCTGTTGGAAGAGATCTTGTTCCTCAAGTTCTTAGAGTATAGCTATAAAAGACACATTTAATAAGTAGGCTCTTTCACTAGACTTTGGATTCTGTTGATCGTTGGGTAAGTGAAACTCCTTTTGCTTCCCTGGGGTGGACCCAGGACACGGCTTTCTGTTGTTATCGTAGCCTCCGTCCGTGGATCAGGGTGAGCACTGGTTAGCCCCTGAGAACAGCGGTATTTGAGGTCCTAGGTGAGTGGGATCTAGAGGTTCATAGGCCAGTGTGCACAGGAAACAAAAGGCATGATTTTTAAAACTGTCGTAACCTTAAATACCTATTTGCCTTTCTCTTTTGAAAGGAAAACCGGTGCTCCAATGAATACAACATCCTCCTAAAACCAGTGAAGCCAGAATAGAATACTTTGATTAGGAGGCATAAAAAGAGATGTGAAAAGAAAAGAAAAAAAAAGTTTTTTTTTCCCTGGAAGTTTACCATTCTTCTTTTGCCCTGGGAGCTTCTGGGAAGACTGGTTTTACTGATTTAAGTGCTCACTGTAGAATGTTGGAACAGGAGGAACTGCCTCATCATCTAGGTATAAGTGTGACTGTGGGGCCCCGGGGAGGTTCCCGAGGAAACCCCATTTCCCCTTTGTGGGGTCGTCATTTGCAGCATGCCGTGCTGAATACACAGAATGCTAGGTAAACTTACATCCTAGGTCAGATTCTCCACTGTGTTCGAGATCCTAGAATCTCGAGTGTCAGAGACCTGTTTGTAGGGTTGTAGGCTGCTTTTGGGCATCCAAGTAATCCTCTTGCCCACTTAATCCTCATGGTAACTCTCATAAGGTAATTTTTTACCACTAAGGTATTATTTGTTAAAAGAGTTCATTTGAAAGAGAATGCAGGGGCATGAGCGGGGGGGCACCGGGGGAGGGGTAGAGGGAGAGGTAGACTCCCCACGCCAAGCAGGGAGCCCAACGCAGGGCTCCATCCCAGGACGCCAGGACCATGACCGGAGCCGAAGGCAGACTCTGTCTGAGCCACCCAGGCGCACCTACCACTAAGATACTACTCACCTGACTTCAGATGAGGTTCAGCAAGAACAACTTGAAACCAGTGGCCTTGCTGTAGACACTATTGATTCAACCAGTGACTCTTTACTTAGCAGCTCAGTGTACCCAGACCAGGTTAGATGCATTTCGGAGAAGATGAAAGGAAGCATTCGCACCGTTTTCTGGTGTCTTGCTTCAGGGCTCACTGCTCCTACTGGGGTTTGGGACTGAAGACTGTTGGTACTTTTGCTATTAGCTGTGTGTCTTAGGCACAATACTTAATGTCTCCCACCCTTAATGTCCCCGTTGGGTGGAATAGAACCCGTGTCCCTGTGGTGAGTTAGAGGCTGTGCGTGTGAGACAAGGTCTGGCACGCAGTCCGCTCTCCATGACTGTCCGCTCCTAAGGTTGCCGTGGTTACTTCGTTGACATCACACACTGGTCCAGAGGCGTAGCAGGGTCAGGTGGCAGTCGTCCACCTCGGGAGTTACCGGTTCCTTTCTCTGTCTTAAATGTTCCCTCTAGGTGGGCTGGGTCGTGCCATCCACACAGCGTGCCTTCCTGTCTGTATAGGGTACGGGCAGTTTTTTTTATGCACGATTCTTTTCATGTCCAGTTTTTATTCAAGTTCCAGTTAACATAGAGGGTTACATTAGTTTCAGGTGGAGAATTGAGTGATTGAGCACTTGCATCCAACACCCTGTGTTCGTCACAAGTTCGCCCTCCTTAATCTCATCACCTTTTTAAACCGTCCCCCAATCCGCCCGTAACCATCAGTTTGTTTTCTGTAGTTAAGAGACTGTTTCCTGGTTTGCCTCTTTGTGGTGGTGTTATTTTTCCCTTTGTTTTGTTTCTTAAATTCCGCGTATGAGTGAAATGATAGGTATTTGTATTTCTCAGACCTACTTCACTTAGTGTTGCACTCTCTAGCGCCATCCACGTTGTTAAAAATGGCAAGATTTCATTTTTATGGCTTAGGTATATTCCAGGGCGTGTGTGTGTGTGTGTGTGTTTGCGTACACACACACACACACACACCTTTATCCATCAGTTGGTGGACATCTGAGCTGTTCCCGTAATTTGGCTGTTGTAGCTAATATGTATGATTCTTACTTGCTGGGTAGAGAATCAGGCAGACTTCTTGAAAGAGTCGACCTTTGTGATAAAAGATTAACGTAATTTAAGAGATCATTCCAAGGATACTTGATCATGGGAGAATGTTAGGAGGATTAAACAAAAATGCTTCAGTTTTCATCGTTCAATGGAGTTGAAGCAGAAGGTTTTTAAGGGGTTAGATCGAGTGGCCTTTATAATAAAGCAGTATGGCTCTACGTTTTCCTCTAGTTGTTTGAGTTTTAATCTGTCCTCAGGTTAGTGGTAGTACTAAAAAATTGCAAACAGCCAGTATATTCTCCCTAATACCGAGCTAGCTTTTAATGCTGTTTGTGGTCTGGTTTTCATCTAGCTCTAAGGCATCCCCTTTAGTCCCTTGCTTCTAAACAAGATTCCCTTTAAACTGAACTTTGAGTTCAAGTGCACCTACTCTTGATGTTGGTCTTTCATGCTTAGGAACTTCCCTTCACCCCCTGCTCCCCCCCTGCTGCACCTACCTCTGCTCTCTGCCTGTGCTAACCTTACTCGGGGTTCACCTTGCTCCCGTGGCTGTGGGGCTTCCCTTTGCTAGCATTCCAGAGAATGAACCGTAGTCACCTACTTAGTTGTTTATTTTAACATTAGACCGGATCTGAAATTTACCCATCTCATGCTCTGATACACCTGCTGCTTTTAGCAGTCAGCAGAATGGGAAAGATGCATTTAATTTGTGCTAAATAGTAGGAGTAATCTCATAATGGGGCTCTTTTAGACCATGCTGTTAGAAATACTCTAACGGTTATACGGGCTGAGGATTAAGTAGCATTTGTAAAATGTTGTTTTTTTTTTTTTTTTAATTTTTAAACATTGATTTGAGAGAGAGAAAGAGAGGGAGAGAGAATCCAAAGCAAAATGTGCAGAGCACAGAGCCTGGGGCAGGACTAGGTATCACAACAGCGAGATCATGACCTGAGCCACAACCAAGAGCTGAACGTTAAACTGACTGAGCCCCCCTAGGTGCCCCACAAATGTAAAATCTTTGAATGACTAGTAAGGGAAAGGGTAGCCTCCACTTAAAAAGGCATCTTCTTAAAAAGAACCAAGTCATCGACTTTCCTAAGTTAATCAGTAAGGTTAAAAAAACTGGTAGTCAAGAAATGTTGCAAACGGAAAACCTTAACAAATATTTTTCTTCAGATTTTAAGTGTAGGATCACGCGTCAACCTTTATGATTGCAAAGCCTTAGTCTTATTAATAATGTATCACTTCTACATGAGTCATGTGCTTCTGCAGAACATTTAAATATGCAAGTCTTATCATATTCCTAATCCGAGGGCTCCTAGTTCTCTGTGTATTTAAAAAATGTTATGTCTCGTGTGCATTACCTTTTGTAGATATACCATATAATCTCTACCTACCACAGTGGATCTAGATGGTGTCCCTGGGGCACTTAGTTCTATGCTACGGTTCTTGAGTTTATGTATTTTTCAGAAATAACTTTTTCTTTGTTTTCCTTATGGTGGAACTTAAAATAGCCCATGTGGTTCTTTTGGAGCTTGCTCTCATACGTGCCAGCCTGCTGAAAGGGTTCCAGGTTTATTTTCTCCTTTGGCCTTGAGAACATGCAGTGTTGAGAGTCCTGCCCATAACCCGTGTATGATTTTCTTCGCTTCGTGTGCATCTCTCTCTCTCTCTCTACCTTCCTGCTTTTACACTCGTGCTCACATTGGGCTTCTGCAATAGATTTGAACTGGTTGTGCTCTCTTGTTCTTGTAGAGATGATGGAACTGTTGATGTGAATTCTTTTGGAATATAAAGCAGCAGTCTTAATGCCTGTGATCTAGTTTATGTATCATTTTGAATGACTTTGAACAGAGCTTGAAGATCAGATTTGCCGTTACATCATGTCCCAAACCGTAGGCTGTCGAAGCAGACAGCTGACTTTGTTGTGTAATAGCCAGTTCCGAGGGACCTGGGCAAAGATCTTGCCAGCGAGAGAGCAGAGCAATCTACTCCAGCAGTCCTCAAAACCAGAATAAATTACTGTTTTTAAAGATTTTATTTATTTATTTGACAGAGAAAGACGGTGAGCGGGAACACAAGCAGGGGGAGGGGGAAGAGGGAGAAGCAGACTCCCCATTGAGCAGGGAGCCCCATACAGGGCTTGATCCCTGGACTCTGGGATCACGACCTGAGTGGAAGGCAGACGCTTAACGACTGAGCCATCCTGGTGCCCCGGAATAAATATTCTGCAGCTAAAAATATTTCTGATGCCAAGCAGAGTGCCCTGCTAACTAAGACAGTCTCAGCCAGCATAACCTCCGCTGGGTTCCAGGTTCATCCTGGTCTTGCTCCTGTATTCCTCATTTATAGACAAAAGGGCCTCCTAATTAGACCTGTTTCTTGTATTGTAATTTGGAAAGCCCATTGCGGTTCTTCTGTTGGGCTCGGTAGTGTTAGCACTGTCAGTATGCGGCCCAGTGTAGGTGGGATAGGTTGGGGAGTTAATTTTTAACTGATAACGACTTCCTGTTGAGTCAGACAGATGGCAAGTGTTATTGCACTCACATTCAGGTTGTACAATTTTCTCAGATCCTCTTGTCTAATTGCAATCGACAGTGGTTCCTACTTGAAAATGTACTCTCCTGGGGGCCCCCGGGGGGCTCAGTCGGTGTGATCCTGGAGAGCCAGGATCGAGCCCCCATCAGGCTCCCTGCTCAGCAGGGAGTATGCTGCTCCCTCTGCCCCTCCCCCTGCCCTTCTCTTTCTCCCCCTCAGTGAGCTGTATCGCAGACCTGCAGTTTAGTCAGAACGTCAGCGTCCCTTTGGCACTTGGCTCTACCCGCCCGGCTCACAGAGGGCACACGCCGACCCACGTGACTCTTTGCTTTCTCTTGGTCAGTCAAGCAGCACCCGGTCCCAGCATGGTTCTGCAAGGACAATCATAGAATGCAGACTGAATCTGGACTCTGGGTGGCTGCCCCCACCCCTCCCTATGTCCCTCTGTGTCTAGTTCCGGAACCCAGTCGGCAGCTGGTGTGAGTGAGACCACGCAGGTTCTGGCTGGGGACAGAAGGGGCATGGAGCCCAAATCCGACACCTGTGGGCTTTGTGACTTGCCCACAGTTCGTCCACGCCCTCCAAGTCTGTTCTCAGCCAGAGGACCAGAGGCATGATTCCATTGCAAAGGTGCGGGCAAGGTAAATGAAGTAATGCAGACCCAGGGCTTAAAGGAGTAGCTGAAGGTCACAGGTTCCGATATATATTAGGCTCTTCTTTCTCCTCCCTCCTCCTTTCCCACCCCCACTGCCCGAGAACTGTCACACAAGAGTCCGAAGGCATTCCTAGTCTCTGAAAAGAATTTCCTGGGGTTTTCGAATAGAATACCAGCTGCTAAATTTCTTGCAAAATCTTCAAGCTTGCCTGAAAAAGAAAAAAAAATACATTTGAGAAAGGCTGAGTTACTGTGTGATTAACCTTATCAGCAGATGGTAGTTTTAGTGACTCTTTGCCCAACAAGCTCTACGAGGAGGTCTCCCAGCCATTTGAAATATTTCTGAAAATGAGTGAAAGCAATGTAGACATCCTAGTACTATTTCTGTGTCACCTGTCACATGGTACAGATAAAACTTGCTAATCAGGACACTTGAAGAAAGGCAAGACGGCTCTGAAAGATATCAAATTTCTTAGTAGCTTTTATAATTCAGGCAGGAGACTGTTTGCAGAGGGACAGCAAATCTATAGAACCGAGAACTCAAGTGCACGTACGACAAAAGGCGGCAATGGGCGAAGATGGCCTATTCAATAAATAGTACCAGGGCCATCATTAACACAGATTTTTTTTTTAAAGATTTTATTTATTTGACACAGAGAGAAATCACAAGTAGGCAGAGACAGGCAGAGAGAGGGGGAAGCAGGATCCCTAGTGAGCAGAGAGCCAGATGTGGGGCTCTATCCCAGGACCCTGAGATCATGACCTGAGCTGAAGGCAGAGGCTTTAACCCACTGAGCCACCCAGGTGCTCCCATTAACACAGATTTTTATAAACACTGGATATATACCTTACACTATACATTTTTTAAAATGGTTATTAAGAACCTAAAGTTTAGCAAGTACACTGCTGAGATTGTTTTAGAAGGAAATTTTTCAAAAACTATGACCTTGGAGAGGAGAAGGATTTCTTCAAACACAGATGAGTTCTAACTATGAAGAAAAATAGACCGTCTCCTATTCTAAGAATTAGGAATGCCTATTCACCATAAAACCCCAGGGAGTGTGGAAAAAAACAAGCCAACAATTGGAGGCAGGGACATGTTTGTGGTATAAGTCATTGACAACTGAGCATACAAACAAGGAAAATGATAACTGGTAGACAGATGAGTATTTCCAGAAGAAAAAAGGTCAACAGCCAATAGCCATGTGAAAAGACATTCAAGCACGTGAGGAATCAGAGAAATGGTAGTTAAAGCTATAGTGAGATTTTATGTTACCTCCCTCATCTTGGCAAAAAATAATGTCTGACAATGTCGAGTATAATAAAGACATCGAGGAAGCAGAAATCTTACATAGCAGTGGTGAGAGAATATGCTGGAAAACAGTTTGGCATTGTATTGTGAACACGATCATGCCCGTACCCTACAACCTAGTAAGTACCTTTCTAGGTATACATCCTAAAGAAATTCTTGTATATGTACCTAAAATGACATTTATGAAACTGTTCATAACCGCTACTTAAAGAAAAACAACAGTCTAATGATGGGCAATAGTTTGTATAATCGCTCTTTGTTTACAAAATGAAATACTATGCTCTTGTACAAATAGATGACCTATAGCAACCAGCACTGATGTGAACCAATGAGAAACAATGTTCAATGAAATTAACAAGTTGCAACAGAATATATTTGTAACATGAGAAATCATTTTTAAAGCCCAGGAACAAGCAAGTAACACCCTCATGACTGGCTTTAAAAAAACAACAACAACAACAAAAAAAACGGGAAAAGTAAGAAAATGAGAAAAAAAAAATCAGGATACATATTATCCATTGGGAAATGGGAATTTCCATCAGGGAAAAGCTCCCAGGGGCAACTACTCAAGCTGGCAGTGCTTCTCAAATGGGGGGAGGGGTGTGCTCACACATTTTCAACTTATTGCTAGCTCTTGTAATTTACATATGTGACATTATTTTGAACATCTAAAGCTTAGTAATTCCGAAAAGGAATCTTAAGGTCCAGTTTGCTGTTCGTATCATGTCCCTAGATCACAGAGCGATCCAACGCAGATAGTGGACTTTATTGTGTAGTAGCCCCATCAGAAGGACTTGGGCAAAGGTACCATCAGAAAGAGGGCAAGGACATACTCTGTCACGGAAACCAGGCTTCATGCTTCCGAGCTGATGAGGAGGCCTTATTTTGAAGGATAGCAGAATATATACTGAAGCCTTTTATTGACAAAGGGATCTATTCGTTTCTCTGCAAGAAGCACAAGCAATCTCAATAAATACCAAACATTATTTCTTCCCCTATAACTAAACATCTGACACCCATTTATTCCCACGATGAAATTGTGTCAGACACAGTTTTCCTGTGTCTGAATCTTCTTGAATCTTCTACCATGCTCTCATACAAATTTCGCAAGAAATCCAGAAGCTGGTATTCTATTCTAAAAAAGGCAGGAAATTCTTTTCAGAGACTAGGAGTGTATGCAGGCCCTTGTGCCTCCTTTATTAGTTCTGTCATATTCAAGTCCTCTGTGAGGCCGGCGGGTAGAGCAAGGTGCCGAGGTGACGCTTTCTGACCAGAATGCAGGTCTGTGGCACTGAGCGATAGGGCTTTAACCCTGGGTGTGTGGGTAACGGGAAGGCTAACTTCCCGTACCATGCCCTTGTCGTCTGCGGTGGGTGCCGTGCAGTGCGAGGGCAGGTCAAGATGCCAAGCGTTGGTACTCTGGGATAGTGGCTTCACCGTGAACGCTGCTTTTGGTTCCCAGGTCGGGAGAGGGAGGCTTCGGGGGTGCTGGGGGACAAGCACAGCACTGGTGGCCAATGACCGCGGATTCCAGGCTGCCCATCCCCAGCCTATTCTGTCCTCCCTCCCCTTTCAGTGAGAGACCCGGGGCTGCTGTGTGGCCTGCATTTCACATTCTTCTCTTTCTGGACCTCGGTTTCTCTCAGTTGTTTTCTGGTTACTGACCCTCTGGTCGCTTCATTTCAAATACATGGTATCTGTGTGTCTCTGACTGTGTCTCTGAGATTCGCTGACTTCTCGTCATTCAGTGTGACCTCTGTTTTTATGCTTTTTCTTTCGGTCAGTTCAGATAATTAATAATATTACTTCTGGTCAGCTCTGATAACGGTTTCTGGTCTGCTCGGGTAATGCCTAGAAGATACCCCTCACCGAGCAGAGTTGGCTGCCGCTCTAGGTTCATTCCCTAATCTTGGGAATTTGCGATGATTATTTTCATTTTAAGTCCTTTACTCAAGGTCAAGCTTAGGGTGAGGGAGCCATGACTAGAACTCAGGGAGCTCTTGGACATTGAAGCATCCCTCAAGAGAGACACCGGGAGGTGTCAGAAGTGCTAGGGTGTGTCAGGCTCTGGGGACACAGGGTCACGCAGTTGGCTCTGGGCTGAGGCTCACGCATGCCTCCGCTAGAAATGCAGTGGTAGGAAGGGTACAGAACCAGCCAACCCGTAAGCTTCCGGCTCCTAGGAAAATAGCCACCGCACGAGGGCTGTGAAAGGGAATTTCAGGTCTCCCAAACATGCCGAATGAGTGCAAAGCAGGGTCTGTGTACAGAGGGTTAAGAAACTGCATGATAGAGTTTTGAAAAAGGGAAGAATCAGTTGTGATGTAATTTTATTCCGATCTGCAATTCTGGTAGCAGCTGACTTGTTGTGGGTAGTTAATCTGGGATTAATCTAGGATCTCTTGGCAGCAGAGAGCACGTTCTTGCTGTCACTGGAGCTGGGCAGGGTGAATTGAATTGGTTTGGTTGTAGACACCGATGGTGCGGCCCAGCAAACTTGGTCTTAAATTTCTTTAAATTACGCAACACTGGGTACATATGAAAGGATGCGTGCTCTGTGTATATATAGGGTATGTGGCTTACACAGAAAACGTACCTCCCTTCATTCTTGTCCTATCCCAAGGCTCACCTCCCTCTCCTGGAAACTGCCACCATCCTGTCCTGAGTTTCTCACTCACTTGCCTTCCATTATTTTTCCCCACAAGAATCGGAAGGTATTCCTAAATAATACACTTTTAAGTTTGCTTGCTTTTGAATTTTCTAGGGATGGTATCACATACTGTCCAATATATTCTTCAGGGATTTGCTGTACACTCTTCGTGAACATACACATGTTAGTTTTCCTGGTTTTGGACTTTGGATCCAGGGGGGTGTCTTTGAGGGGCCCACAAAGGAGGTCAGGAAGATTCGTAAGGTAGGCAGGGACCAAACCCTTAGGCATTGCAGACCAGCATAAGGAATGCAGATTTTATTCTAAATACAGTGAGATTCCATCAAGATGTTCGAAGTAGGGACTTGAATATGACAGAACTAATAAAGAATAACCTCGTATTTATATCTTGGGATATGCCACTTCTCCACAGAAACAACCATGGCAACTGAGAAGTCTGGTGTAGTGTGATAAGTGAACGCCTGAGTGGGACAGCCAGACTGCAGGTCATAATTTACAGGACTCTAGCTCTGCCAAGACCCTGACTCTAGTCCTTCTGAACTAACCACCGTGAAACAAGTGGGCTGTCCAGGAATTGCAGATCTGCATGGAGTTATAAGGCATCTCTGTGCATTAGGGAGGCAGGGACCAGCAGGATCAAGTGAAGTTTCGTAGCTTAGGAACTTCCTGTAGTCTGTGCATCAACCAGTTGGGGGGCCATGGGTGACTCTTCAATGGCAGTTCTAGGAAAGATGAGGGGGTAGAAGCCACTGAGTACCTAATGAAGGAACGTGTATTTGAATGTTAATAGGACCTATTCAGGTTAGGAGAAAGAATTTCCGGGTAGCAAAGGTAAGGAATACACATAGAAATGGGTTTTGGGGACTCTCCTAAAGTCACTTAGAAGGAGAAAAAAAATAAAATGTTACAGTTAAAATTTAGGCTAATGGAGAAAGACGAGGACGGACCAGGGGACCTTTCAGTGCCTTTCCCAAAGGTTGACACCATGTTATGTCTACTCCTTTGTTCCCATTTAGACACTAAAATACCAGTGACATGGGACAAGGGTAGAAGAGCAGGGAAGGCTTTTCTCTGTAAATGAGGGCAGCTGCTAGTAATTCGATTTTTCCGTGACCCCTCAGTGTTCATCTGATGACTGAAGACCCAGCTTCCTCTTGCTTAGGGCTTTTCTTGGGTAAGTCGGTGTTCAGAAGTCTGAAACCCCGTTTACTTATGGGAAGGAGGCTCCTTACACTGGAAGGTCTTGCAGTGAGTTGATCAGGATTTATGACCAATCCTTTCCACATCATTTACTGCTTTACGAAGCTGCCTGTGTCCCCTTCTGGGAGGACTTGGCTGCTCTTGGTGTATACACTTTGAATGGAGTGTTTTGGGCAAAGAGGGCAGAACATCAGGGTCACTGGAGGAGACAGGGCTGGTGCATCTCCTGGGGCCTCTGGGGGGCGCCCTGCCTTCCCCAGAAGAACTTACTCTTCAAGCCCAAGGGAGGCTGTGAAGAAGGATGTTGGGTGCAGAGCAGGGGAGGGGGCTGCAGTAGGGCGGAGACTGAAGAGTGAACTCTCTCAGGGCAATCCTAGGAGGACATGTGGCTCCCGCCCTTTCTCCCAATTCCGGGATGGGAAGATGCTGACTCAGCTTTATCTGCTCATGATGATGCAAATTTTCTCAAATGATGGAATATGATTTACAAGAAAAGAACTACCTTCCAGGAACCATTAGTTTAATCAAGAGTGTGTTTTTCAGAGGCTTACATAATTTATTTTCTATTAAATTGTAGGTGTAATGGCGTGACCTGTAAGTTCTTGGCAGAATAGTCTTTGACAAAGTAATAGTTATGTGGTCTGCTTTTACTTAAAAATTAGATGGTGATTGACTTTAGCTATCATTCAAGTGCTGTGTGGGGTGTGATGTCGTCGGTAAATGATCTGGGATGTACATGGTCTCATTTTTTGTAAATTAATCTTAGGATAATGCTTCTAGGATGATAAATGATCATAGGATAATGCTTCTAGGATGATAAATTTGAGTTTTTGTTTATTTTTTAATTAAAAGCTTATGGAACCTCCTATGGTCTCACTGAAAGCCAATTTCTTCATTTGAGTTGAAGGATCTCTGTCCCATCTGAAGGAGTCTTTATATAAAAAAAGTCCTGAGCTTCACTTTGATGTGGATATAGTTAGCATAACATTTTGAGATTTTTGGCACGTTTTGTCAAGTTTACTTGAGTTAGGTAGTTAGGAGTTAGGTTGAGTTAGTTAGCTCTGTTAAGGACTGAGTGTTTGTGTCCTCTTTCAAATGGATATGTGGAAACCTTGCTCCTAACTGATGGTGTTAGGAGGTAGGGGTCTTTGGGAGGTGATTAGATCATGATGGTGCAGCCCTCCTGAATGGGATTCGTGCCCTTAGGACGGTCTGCATCCAAGAAGAGGGCTTTCACCAGACCTGGACTGTGCTGTCCCTGACATGGCACCTCTGACTGGCCTTTTCTAGACCTGTGAAAAGTCTGCTGTCTGCCAGCCACCCCGTGTGTGGTATGTTGGTGTAGCAGCCTGAACAGACAAAGCAATGCCATCTATATTGAAAGTAGAGCTCATCTACTTTCTCTTTGCTCAGAACTGGGGAATCCACAGATTCCCCTTTACCAGCCCCTTCACCTATGCCATTTAGGTTGGGACCCCTTGGGTGTGAGTCTGTGTTCATGCTGTTGGTGTGATAACTAAGAGAAAACTTCTCTGAGCACTCACTCACTATGTACAGCAGGGGTAGGACTATGGAGAAGACCAGTCCCTTGCTCTGTAGTCTCATGAACCGTCTGGGAAGGTTAGGGATGCACGGGGCTGTGGATGCTCAGGAGAAGGGGAGTGGAGGTACCCAGGCAGTTGTCAGGATGCATCTCTCTGGGGCCATTAGACTTGCGTGGTTAACATGTGACACCAAGGCTACCGAAAGCCCTGAAGGACAAATGTTTGCCTCCCCTTTTGCTACTCTGTGCGCCATAGTCGGAGTACAACACGGGTTCCAGAACTGGTGTACAATTCCCAGTGTCCCTGAACTCATACAGCTTGGGAAACCATGGAACTTGTTCCCTTAAGAGCCTGGTGAAAGGGTTATGTTGCCAGGATTGTACTGGCACCATCTATCTCTGGGTCTTAGGCCTTTGATTTCTTGGGTTTCAGGGGTCTGAGGGCTGCGGCTCCAGGACCTCCTGGAGGTCTGCAACCTGGGAGCTGCCCAACCTCCCCACTTGCCCCACGTGAAATCTCAAGCCGTCTTTAAGTAAATGATGCATCTTGATTTGTGAGAGATGAGATCTTGTCCTGTGGGGATTTCTAGCTGTGAACTAGGAAGACATTTTTCTCTCTCCTCCTCTTTCCCGGTTTGCAATTCCCAGACATAATTACTGCCTGTGGCAAAGTTTCCCCATTAGTACAGATAGTACATTTGGAGCTATTTTAATGCAAGCATTCTGGTTACGTTTGCCTCTTGTGTAATACACAGTTGCATATGCAAGAACAGATACGTGGTCTTAGGAGATGCTCAGTCTAGGGAGACACCTGGTTTCCACCACAAGGTATTGTGCTGGGGTCTGCTTTCAGCTCAACTGGACCAAATTGAACGTGTGAATCTGAGTATTGAAGTCAGTTCAGTTTTTTTTTTTTTTTAAGGTTTTATTTATTTGACAGGAGAGAGATCACAAGTAGGCAGAGAGGCAGGCAGAGAGCAAGGAGGAAACAGGCTCCCTGATGAGCAGAGAGCCCGATGTGGGGCTTGATCCCAGGACCCTGAGGTCACAACCCGAGCTGAAGGCAGAGGCCTTAACCCACTGAGCCACCCAGGTGTCCCCCCCCCCCTTTTTTTTTTTTTACTTCTAAGGTGTCCGTGACCCCGAATTTTTGGTTCAATGCTTTGATTTCCATTGGTCTTTCTCTCTGCTTTGGTGACCAAGATTGGAAGGTAGATTCTGGAGGATGATTCTGGGCCTTCCTTCAAAAGGAACTACAGAATTCAAATAAAATCTGGTTGTGTAACAGGTCACATCCCTGTGCCTGAAAGTACAGGCTGTCCTTTCCCATACGTCCCCCAAAATCCCATTGTCTTGATTTACTGTGGAAAGTAGAGAAGGCCTTTAAGAAAGATAATTATTTGCTTCTCCCTGTGGTGATGTCGCCAAAGCCCGCAGTACGTTTTCAGCATCTGATGTATTTAGATCAAATGGCTGCAGAGGATCCAGCCCACATCGTGTGGCCTCCAGGGAGCCTGCCCCGGGGGCTCTGCCTCATTCCACTGCAGCAGGTTGAGGAGGACCCCCTCTTGGTCTGCTCCGCTGGTGAAGGCGACCCGAGGAACGAGACCAGCTTCCTGGCGTATGTAGAAGCCAGGGGCAGACCTCCCTGCAGCCTTGCTGAATGAAGCCTGGCTCTGGGCTGAGTTCACAGAGTGAATCCATGGGACCCTCTGCAGCCCCATTCACTGAATTTGCTTTCACATTTTAGTGGAAATGTAGCAGTAGGAATGGCATCTAGACTAATGGTCAAATTGCTCTCTTGGCCAAGGCAAGGTGGCAGAACGGCACAGTCTTCTGAAGACCAACAGGTGGGATTATTTTAAGAACTGGAGGTCCACCCCAAGCTCCTTGTCTGAGAGCAGGAATTTCTTGTTCTTAATTTTTGAGTTGCAGTTTGCATCTTGGTGGTTATGTCCGAGAAAAATCTTTAAGCCCTTTGCTGTCATGTTACGCAGATTTCTAAACCATTCCCTCGTTTCGTAGTTGGATTTAACTTGTTCTCTTTGCCCATATCACTAAAGCCGTGTGACCCAGCCAGCAGCCTTTAGCGTCTCTCAGTCCCCAGGCCTTGAGCAGCTAGTTTGAGATGAGAAAACTGAAATCGATCCGGTCTTGTTGACTCCCATCTCCGTGAAGGAATGTAATAATATATGCCTCCTGTAGTTTGGCTGTGCAAGGTCGATGGATAAGCTCTCGATATGTTGGGCCTAGGAGTTTCCTGGTATTTATTTATAAAATTAGGTCAAAAAGAAAGGAGCAGAGTGAGGAACTCCTCATGTATCGTTAGGTACTGGAGGCCCTAGGATGATAAAGGGAAATTGACGTGGGCACTTCTATTCCATTTTCCCAAGCCTGGAATGGCTTGTTGGCCATTGATTTCTATTTAATTAGTAAAAAAAAAAAAAAAAAATGGCATCAGGGGTGGGTTTCATTCTTTGGTTCTGGTAAGTGTTTAATCGCAGAAGCAAATTAGAGTGCATCACCACACTCATCCGCAGGAGCTAGGAGTCCTGCAGCTCTTAGTGGAGTGTGACCTCTCTAAGCCTTAATATTTGTATAAATCGGGGATAATTAATTCTGATCTAACTATTGGGATTGTAAACTGAGAAAAGGCAAAAGCTCTTAGCACCTTGACTCACATGTATGTAGACTAAATGTTAGCAGTCACTATTACGTCACTTAGAATGGATTCTTAGGTGTGACTTTATCTGGAGAGTCTAGTGTTGCAGTATTATATCGTCTCAGTATTAACATCCTTAAATCTTTTTAACAGGCTTTTGCTTTGTGTCTGTCTTTAAATTACGGTAATAAACACAGAACATTAAAATTTCCACCTTCAAAGTGTACAGTTTATTAATATAGTCACATTGTTGTGCACACAAGTCTCCAGAACATCATCTTGCAAAACTGAAACTCAATACCCATTAAACCCTAATTCTTTTTCCCCCCTTTTTCCCCCGGCCCTTGGCAACCACATTTGTAATTCCTGTTGATATGATTTTAATGACATTAGAGACTCCAAAGGAGTGGAATAATGTAGTATTTGCCCTTTTGTGACTGGCTTATTTTGCTTAGGATAATGTCCTGTAGGCTTACATATGTTGGAGAATGTGACAGGATGTTCTTTATTTAAGGCTGCATAATATTCCATTGTATGTAGAAACGACATTTCCTTCTTCTGTTTGTCTGTTGATGGATATTTGGGTTGCTTCCATGCTTGTGTAGTGAATAATGCTGCAGTGGATATGTGTGGAAATAGCTCTTTAAGATCCCTCTTTGATTGATTGATTTTTGGATGAATTCCTAGATGTGGAATTGCTGTATCTTATGATAATTCTTTTTCATCTTTGGAGGCCCATGCATGCTGTTCTCTCGTGAGGGCTGCACCATTTTCCCACCAACACTGCCCAGGGTTCCACTTACTCTGCATTCTTACCAACATTTTTTCTTTTCCTGTCTGTGTAGTGCTGTTTCTTTGTGGTTTTCATTGACATTTCTCTTACGGTTTGTGGTATTTGAGCGTCTTTTCCTTTGCTTGTTGACCATTTGTATATATCTGGAGAATTGCCTGTTCGAGTCTTTGGCCCATTTTTAAATGGGACGTTCATCTTTTCATGTTGACATGTGGAGGCTACTTACATATTATAGATATCAAAAGATAGATGATTTCTAAATATTTTACCCCATTATATAGGTTGACCTCTCAGTCTGTTGAATGTTTCCTATGTTTTTTCTTTTGTTGCCTATGCTTTTGGTGTCCTATCCAAGAAATCATGGCTAAATCCAATGTCCTGAAGCTTTTTTTTTTTTTTTTTAAGCTTCCTCCTGTTTTCTTCTAGGAGATCTATTAGTTTTAGGTCTTAAGTTTAGATCTTTCATCCATTTTCAGTTAACTTTGTATTCGGTGTAGGGCGAGGGTCCAGCTTCATTCTTCTGTGTAGGTTTATCCAGTTTCTCCAACATCATTTGTTGTCCTTTCCCCAGGAAAAGGGGATAATCGTTTGGCTGTATGCACAAAGGTTTTCTTCCGGACGTTCTATTTTGCTGGTCTACATATCCATCTCAATACCAGTACCACACCATCTTGATTACCGTTGCACTGTGGTAGGTCTCGAAATCAGGAAGTGTGAGACCTCCAATTTCAGTCTTTTCTTTTTGCAAGCTTGTCCTGAAACAATGTCAAGTAAATCCTGTGAGATTCTGTGTGAATTTAAGGAATTTTTTTTCTATTTCTGCAAAGAATATGATGGGAATATTGATAGGGATCGCACTGAATCTTGACCACCTTAGATTTTATCAGACAAAATTGTTCATCAGACTTGCAAGAAAAGTGAGCTGTCAGCTACAAAACCTTTTTTTTGCTGTAAGGTCATCTGTGTTGTGTTCTGACTGAGGCCAGATGAAAGAAAAGAGAAGCATCCCCAAACCATGCAGGCCAATCTGCAGACAAATGTTCTCTCATTCCAAATGAGGAAGAGACTATTGTAGCAATTTTTTGACTTAATGGTATGAGCAGTGAGCATTTATTATTCTTGCTGATAAGTATATTTTATGTTGAAAAACTCTGAAATTTTTTTATTGATTTAGAGTGTGCACAAGCATGAACATGTGTGAGTATGGGGAGGGGCAGAAGGAGAGGGAGAGAATCTTTATTTTTTAAGATTTTATTTATTTGTCAGGGGGGAGAGAGGGAGAGATGGAGCACAAGCAGGAGGAGTGGAAGGCAGAGGGAGAAGCAGGCTCTCCACTGAGCAAGGAGCCCGACAGATACTTGATCCCAAGACCCTGGGATCATGACCTAAGCTGAAGGCAGATGTTTAACCGACTCAGCCATCCAGGCATCCTGGGAGAGAGAATATTATGCAGACTCCCTGCTAAGCTCAGAGCTGGATGCTGGGCTTGATCTAATGACCCAGAGATAATGACTTGAGCTGAAATCAAAAGTGGATGCTTAACCCACTGAGCCACCCAGGTGATGGACAGAGCAGGAGTTTCTAGAAAATAACTTTGTATTAGGAGGGAGCCAATGCTCAGAGGTATTACTTCACATGTTCAAGGCCTGATGAGCTCTAGGGGCAGAGCAAGACTTGACTCCATGCTCTGTGACATCATGGTTGTTTTGCTCCTAGCAAAATCATTTCAGATGGCATTTGGCCAATGTAGTAGTAATCTTAAATTTGGTGACCTCACTTACCTAACAGAGACCCCGCATCCATTTACTCGGCCAATTAATTAGCCTTTGGACAATGCCTTTACGCTGGGGTCAAAAGATCATGGGAGATATTAATCATTTTAAAATTTAAAGAAGGGAAGGAGCTATTTATTTTCAACTTACAACTTTGGAACCAGTGACATGTGACTGTTAGATATCACTTACTAAAAGCCAACTTTCTTGACTTTTCTTTTACTCCTCTTAAATGTGCTGCTTCAAGTTGAGGATACCCGATTGTCATCGATCATGCATTATCTATAATAGTACTCTAGCTATTACATGTCATTAACTTCGTCAATGTTATGTAGAAGGCAAACATGATGCAGATAAGGTGGGCATACCATTTAGTGCCCTCTCAAATCCAAACACTGTGGGTCCCATGACACCTGTTTGGAGTTTCTCTGAAAAATTACCTTTTTCTGCCTTTGAAAAATATCTTGAATGTTTTTTTACTTTTTATTTATTTATGTGTGTGTGTGTGTGTGTGTGTGTGTGTGTGTTTTAAGAAGCTTCTAGCTGGTTAACATCGTCACTGTGACATAGTAAAATGATGAATCCAGGGAGAATTCATTGGCCTCCTCCCCACCCTCACCCCCACTAGACGCTCCATATTGCTTTTTGAGGAAGGCACTATTGTCAATTAGATTAATTTGGATCTCATTTTCATGTAACTCACATTTCTTATTTTTTATAAATTCCGAGGATGCACATTTTCTACTGATGTCAAAACTGAGAAGTCCTTATGAAGAGATTTAGGATAAAATGCTCTACAAAAAAATTGTAGGCATCAGGACTTTGACCAAATTTAAGCATATACTTGTTTTTCCTCACTGCATTTCTGGTAGTTTAATAAAAAACTCAAAGGAAGGGGAGAGTCTTTCTCTTTAGTCAGACTTCACCTCATCACTGCCATGCCATCTATACCTCCTCTCTTCCCCCCCCCCCCCCAAACTTTGAGGAAGCAGGATCCTTTTGATGTCTTTGAGCACTTGCCATTGATTGGAGCACTTGAAAAGAAATTCTGCTTGGAAATGTCTTTCTTCTGTATTCTCAAGCATTTCCTTTGCATAAATGCATTTAATTTCTTCTTCTCTTGACCTTGATGCAGTTTCTGGCAGCAAACAGATACGACTTTATAGTTTCTTGGCATTCACTGATTTCCTTTTCTTCTCCTAGACACACTGGCAGGGAGGAGGGACCTGGAATAGAGACCCAGAGAAGAAAAGAGCTCTTAGGGCTAGCATCACAGTTGTGATCATTAATGAATTACTCTGAAGCCCTTTGTTGAACCCCAGTGTGTCTGTACGTGAATGAGACACACCTTCAAGTGCTAATCGCCCAGTCCCTGAGATTGTTGCACAAGAGAGGTACCTCTGGAAGCATCAGGTGCTGATGGCAAGTCTGGGGGAAGAAGGGGGGTCCCTGGCTGGGATAGAACTGTACCTGCAGGGCCCGTGGCATTGGGCAGACAGGTGCTTAGGTCAGAGAGTTAAGGAAATCTGTACTGATCACCGATGCAGACCTCCTCACCCCTACCCTGCACTCCTCCTCTAGACTGATTTAGGGAGCGAGCAGGGGCCTCAAACAAGCTGTTGCTGAGGAGAAGGATGACAAAGCATCTTTGCTCCCTGAGTCTGAGAGCCAGGTGTTGGAAGCTGTTTTGGTTGCTAGTTGGCAAACATCGCAGTTGTCCCCAGGGGAAGCTCTCCTTGAGGAAAGGCAGCTGACGACCAGTGGGAGGGGCTCTGGGCTGGGATCCTCTCTCTGAGAATCCTCTGAACACCGATTTCTTCACAGGGAGAAAGGGGTTCTGCTTGGCAAGCACATGTAATGAGATGTTTGTGCAGGGGCCTTGCACAGTGCCTGGCCCCTTTCAGGTGACCGGGCAATGTTCACTGACTCCGATCTGTGAATAGATGTTTTAACATTTACCCAGACGCTGAACTCTTAAGCTGTTATTCAGGCTGTTAGGTTCATGCATGTAGGTAATTTTCTGGTGGTTTTGCCAATATGTTTGCTCTATCTATAAAATGTGAATATGCTCACTGTATAGATTTTGGAAACGAAAGGAAAAAATCCATTAAAATCTTCAATTATTAAAATTAATTTGAAATGAAAATGAAATCACCCATCATTCCAGCACTTAGAAGAACCAGGATTAGAATTTCAATCTCCTTCATTGTTTTTCTTCTGTGTTTTCCTTTTTCGTAATTGGAGTGTGCTCTGTTCCCTCTTTCACGCACACGTATTAACGAGGCGGTCCTGAATAGTGACTAAAAATACCAGATTTGGCACCAAACAGGACCCACATTCTGATCCACGTCTGCTATGAGTGTTGGCATCATCTTGGGTTAGCTGTTTGTCCTCACCTGTAAGAGACCCAATATTTTTTGTGTAGATGCGAGGAATAAATGAGCTCAGGTATGCGAAGGGTGGAGCATGATACCGAGGAAACAGTAAGCAGTCAGTTAATATGAACTGTGCTGCTTATTACTGAATATTGACGAGGAAATAGGGCAGTTTTTCTGGAAAAGTCCTTTATAATTTTACTCTTCCAGTACCTCACCATTGAATAGTCCACTTCGTCTGGTTGGGTACTGAAAGGAATCTCTTCATTTCTTTTCCAGTCTCAAGACTTACCTTTCAAGGGCATCATAGAAGTGCTTCCTTTCTTCATAATGCAAAGGTCAGGATAAGCTAAGAAATCATTAATTACAAGTGTCAAATTAATGGCAGCTTAAGGAACAACTGAATATACTATGATTTAAGAATACTTATGGGAATGGACTTTTGGTAGGCTTTTAATGTTCTAATAGTTATTTTTACTGGCATTTTACCCATATTAAATAGAAATAAGGAAGATTAAAAAATGTTACTTGAGATGGATAACCTGGGTAGAATAATTACACATGGACACCTCCTTACCTGGCTTTATAATACTTACAGTATTGCCTCTTATATATTTGTGATATCCTTTGTGAAGCCTTTCAGAATGTTTTCATATGCATTATCTTACTAGATTTTCTACAAAGTTCTAATAGCTAGGTAGATTGGAACTAAAGCCTTTTCTCTAATTCAGCCATCTTTTGCTGGAACGATTATATGTTGGTTATGGACAGTAGGATCTCTGTGAACCTTCTTGGATTTTTCTACATGGAGAAAAATCTTTTGGCTTTAAAAACAAATTCACATATATTTTTAAAAAAGATTTTTATTGATTTATTTGACAGAGAGACCACAAGTAAGCAGAGAGGCAGGCAGAGAGAGGGGGGTAAGCAGGCTTCCTGCTGAGCAGAGAGCCTGATGCGGGGCTCGATCCCAGGACCCTGAGATCATGACCCGAGCCGAAGGCAGAGGCCCCAACCCACTGAGCCACCCAGGTGCCCCACAAATTCATATTTTTGATACTGTATTAATGAGTTAATAATAAAACAAACTTTCTAAGTTTATAAAAATTAAAGTGCAATTAAGATTAATTCTAAACTTTTAAGTGAACCCATGCATTGCATTTTAAAAATTATTCATTGTTCATTAATATTTTAAAAGATTTTACCCATAGCTGGCTTAGGTTCCATATTTAGGAAAACAGACTGGAACTAGGCCAATAATATAAAACAATTCTTTAAATACAGGTTGTAATTTGTTTCTTTAAAAAAAAAACTATACTGTGGTATAATTTATGTACAATTAAATGCATCCATTTTTAGGTGTCATTTCAGGAAGTTTTGACAAACACCAGGGTAACTACCACCACGGTCAGTTAATAGAACATTGATGTTCCTTCCAAAGAGTTTTCTTGTGTCTATTTAAAACTTGTAAAATCTTTTGAATAATATTTTTCCAGGTAGTAGAGAGGGAAAATCATAATTGTTTATATCAAGGTTTCTCAGCTTTGGTGCTTTTGACAGTTTGGACCAGATAATTCCGTCCTGTGGAGGATCTGTCCTGTGCCTTGTAGGTTGCTTGGCAGAGTCCCTGACCTCTACCTACTAGATGTCACTAACCCCCTCCATCTCCGCAGTGGTCACCACTCTAAACGTCTTGGACTGCCACCTGTCCCAAAGGATGGGGATGGGGCAAAACCATCCTGGCTGAGGGTCACTGGGCTAGAAAAACAAGTGATAGTGAGCCTACAGCAGACATTAAAAAAGTTTGTAGGGCTGACCCATATTTGTATGTAGTATTACATAAGTTAAAGATAGTAATTTTTAGAACCTTTTCCATGTGGAGGGTACTAAAATGGTTCTTTAAGGGAAAGATTTCTGGTGATTGTGAAGATTTTAATGAGTGTGTGTGCCATCTCTGTTTATTGTGTGGTAGTTGACAAAAAATTACATAGATCCATTAGCTAGAAGAGCAACAATAATAACATTCCACATACTGTTATTATCCTGGGTTAACAGATGAGAAAGCTAAGCCATGGCAGTTCAAGAGACATGACCAAGGTCACTACCTAGTTGGTAGATGGTAGAACTTCAGAGTTTGTGTTCTTAACTGGTTTTCTACACTATCTTTCTAATGGAAAAGGGATAGTGATATTTTACAGAATCAGTTTTAGGGTGATGGGGGACAGTTTAGTAGATATTTAGTCCATATTCTTATGGTTTGAAACTATGGCGCAAACATCTGAACTTGAGTGGTGGCCCTATAATTTCATTCTATATCTTCTCGGGAAAAGATCCTTTAGCATTGAGTGAGAAGATGGAGGGAATTTTTTTTTTCTAATTAGTTTTTTACTAAATAGTTTCTTTTACTAATAGTGTATTTCAAAAATTTATAGAAATGAATGGGGGTTCTGAATGTATATCATATTTTTTAAAAATATTGGTCACTAAAGACTGAATTTATTCCATTTAACTCATTCATGCAGGAAATATTTGAATTGTCACAATCTCTGCAAAGAAGTTAGAGAATGTTCTAGATTATGATTTAGCTTTGTCACATATTATGTGACAAAGCTAAAACTATGGCAGTGACAAATACCATAAGTTGGAAGACAGAAGAAATCTCAGAAGGGAAAAAAAGGGAAAACTGGATAATTTCATTGTGAACTTGATTTTTGATTGCCTGACAAAGCTTCGTAGATAATGTTCCATGTGATAATTTTAAAAGTCTTTATAATCACTTGACTGTTTAAGAGCTCATCCTTTTTTATAGCAGTGTCAGTCAAGGAAACTCATGAACCACTCTGATTAAAATTCAGTGAGGGATAATTAAACATCTTTTCCACCTGCTACAGCTTGCATGGAGATGTTTACACAGGTTCGAATCTGTATATTCCATTTTGTAGGGTAAAGGTAAATCGTTGGTCTTTGGTCTAATCTGGATTTTCTTGGTGAAGTCTTTCCTGGTTACTAGAGTCCCCACTTAATGTTTTCTACCTTAAGATTTTTTTTTTCTTTCTTTTTTTTTTTTTTTTTAAAGCTCTCAAAAAGTAATGAAGTATTTCAGTCACACAAAGAAGTATGAAGAATATTTTAACAAACACCCATGTACCCACTACCCAGATGAAGAAAAAGCTGCTAGTGAAATTTCCCGTGTTTTCCACCCAGCTCCCATTCCCTCCCAGAGGAAATCATTGTCCTAAATTTGTTGTTTATCATTGATGTGCATGTTTCCCTTAGGCATCCACGCATAAGCAATATATAGTATGTTTTAAAACATAAGATTTTTTGTATTCTTTTGTAACTTTATTTCTTCATTTTGAGATTTTTTTTCCCCCCCAGATTGATCTAGGTCCTCTAGGTCACTGATTTGTCATTGTATAGTGCTGCTGCATTGTAAACATATTGCCTGGACCACAGTTTTTATTCATCTCTTCTCCAGTCTTTGGGTATTTAAATTGTTTTCAAGTGTTTTTTTGTTTTTGTTTTTATTTTTCCTCTTTGAGACACTGCTTCGGTGAACATTCTTCTTTAAGTTTCCTTGGGCAGATGTACAGAGATTCTCCAGGGCATATGGCTAGGGCCAGAATTGCCAAATCTGTGGGCTTTGTGCATTTTTGGCTTTTCTAGAAATTGACAAATTGTTATCCTGAAAGGTTGTGCCAATTCTTCTATCTAGGGTGAAGAAGAAAGAGTTCCTGACTCTTACTATCTTAGCCCAAAGTTGGTATTATCAGACTTTTGGTTATTTTGCCCATCTGAGGGATTATGATAGTTATCTTGAAGTTGTAAATTTGCATTTTCCTCACTCTTAGTGAGTTGCCAACATCTTTATATTTATTCGACATTTGGGTTCCTTCTGTGAATTCCCTATTTATAGTCTTCGTCCATTTACCATTGGGTTATTTCCCTTGGTTTATTCTATGCTGTGGGTATAAATATTTTTTCTTCTGTATTGTGACTGTTTTTTCTCAGTTGTTGGTTTATCTTTTAACATGATATCTTTTGATACACAGAATTTTAGTTTTAATGAAATCAGAATTCTCAGCCTTTTTATAGTTTTGTGTTTTTATCTAAGAAATTCTTTTTATGCTTGAAGTAATGAATTTTTTTTTTTTTTTTTGCAAGTTTCTAGGTGTTGCTTTTCACAACTACTCATTGAATTCATCTGGAATTTCTTTGGAAATTTATTTTTTTTCCATATTAATGATATATTGCTGTTCCTCTTTCCCCCAATTATTTATACTTCAGCTTGAACATATTTGAAGTTTCCGCATACTTAGAGGTCTCATTTGGTTATTCCAAGTCTGCTCCAGTTCTGTGCCATTATTACATTGTGGCTTTTTAAGAAGTTTTGATAATAAATCCTCTTTCTTGTAACATGTTCTTAACTATTCTGGGCACTTTGCATTTTGATGTAGATTTAAGAATCAACTTGTCATGGTCTGTGAAATACACTGTTGGTATTTTAATTAGAATGACATTGAATTGATGGGTCAACTTGGGAGCAGTTTATATCTTTAAAATCCTGACTTTTCCATGAAAATCCTCTCTCTCCATTTATTTCAGTTTCCTTTAATGTGTATCAGTTTTCATAATTCTCTTCATAAGGTCTCTTTTATCTTTTGTTACATTTATTCTTAGATACTTCTTAAATTTTTCTTGCTGTTGTAATTTTTAAAGATTCCATTTACATATTCTGTTTGTCGCTGGTGTATAAGAAGTAAACGGATTTTTTTTTTTGTAAACTGATGTGATAATAGCTACTTTGCTGAACTCTTATTCAAATTATTTGAAAAATCTATAGCCAATTAAACTGTCTGTGAGCAATGTCTTTTGTAATCCTCTGTATTTTTTTCTTGTCTCATTGTATACCTTGGATTTTTAGCAGAGGACTCAGTAGAAGTGGTATAAAGTTGGGCATTAACTGTGATGTTTGCTGTAGAGTTTTGATAACATTTTCTCAAGTTGAGAACATTTCCATTCATCTCAATTTCATCAAGAGCTGCTACTTCTAAATTGGTGCTGAATTTTTTTTTTTGAACTGCTTTTTAGCTTTTATTGATTAGCCAAACTTTTCTCTTAATCTTTTTTTTAAGCCTTTATTTATTTGACAAAGAGAGATCACAAGTAGGCAGAGAGGCAGGCAGAGAGAGAGGGGGAAGCAGGCTCTCCGCTCAGCGGAGAGCCCGATGCGGGACTCGATCCCAGGACCCTGAGATCATGACCTGAGCTGAAAGCAGAGGCTTTAACCCACTGAGCCACCCAGGTGCCCCATTCTCTTAATCTCTTAACTATATATTTCCTAATTACATAATCATCTAATACTGAGGCAAAAACTTTTCTGGGTGAAAGAGGCAAACATAATAAACCAAGCAAGTTTCTGAAAGACGTGTGTTTATGTAGGTGTGGACACATCGTGGAACTGATGGTGACAGGAAGTAGTGTTACCTTGTGGAAATGCGAGGAGTTGGGGTTGAGTGGAGGGCTGCAAGAGGTGGTGAACTTTTGGAGTTGTATTTGGGGGAATAAGAAGTAAAATGAATACTAGCACACACACAGCTAAGACTAAAGTTACATTTTTAGTAGCACTACTTAGCAGTTTTCAGAGTTTAATAAGATAGTGACCAATAACTGGAGTTGGTGGGAAGAGTACAGGAATTTGGGTATCTGGATTGATCTAAAGATGTGAGCGTGCAAGGTGGTTGTAGCCTAATGGCAAGGCAAGTAGGGAATTAAGATGGAATGGTTCAAAAGAGTAGTTGATTTGATCCGTCCCTGGTAAATGGGATTCCTTGGAAGGATAAGTCAGGAACAGGGTTGGTGGTCCTGGACAGACTTCTGGTAATGAGGCAGTGGGAAAGTTAGAAGGAAGGAGGTGGTTTTCTGATAGGGAAATGAAGATCTGTGATTCAGAAGAGAATTATTTGCAGGTATTGACAAAGTCTAGGCTATGGCCATGCATTTCAGGGCTTAGGATAGAGTGGTTTCCAGAGAGCACCGTAGATGACTAAGTCCTACGGGCTGTCTGTGGGTGGAATGGTCCACTTGTTCCCATCCGAAATCAATGCCCTTTTATTACCATAGGTCTATTGAGTTTGTGTTGAATATATCCAGGTGTTGAGCTGGTTTTGTCATGGTTCAAATGTGTTACCACCTGAACTATGCTGCATTTTCCTGACATGGAATGTGGTATTAGGCTGTTTAATCTTTGCATTTTAAAGGACTTAGATTTGTAATTGTTCTTAGTAAGTATGTTTGGATATATTGAGTTATTTTTTTGTGGGGGGGGTGGTCTTTTTCTTAGAATTCTTTGTGTGCTAGTTTGTGTCCCTTTCACATTTATAAATAAGAATGAAAAAAAATTTCAAAGATGGCATTTTCTCAAATCGCCTTCCACTCTGAGAAGTGTTGAAAAATGTGAGAAGAGTAGGTTTTCTACTTGGAGGGTGGACTTGTTCGTTCCTGGTGTTCTGGAAAGGACAAAATATTGTTTTGCCCACAATATTTAGACTCTTGAAAAATTGGAAAAGGATTCAGAAGATCACGATGGAAGGAATGTTTTTTGTTTTTGTTTTTTGAAATACATTCTCTTTTCTCTCGCTCTGGAGAAGTGATAGTCCATGTGTGACTTAAGAAAGGTTTTCAACAGATTGTAGGATTCTAGTTTAATCAAATTGACCAGGTTCTCTATATTTATCGTAAGAATTTAACAAACTTAATTCCACGCCTATGCCATCATAATTGTTAGATTAATTCAATTAGAAATAATCTGGTTAACTTGACGAGTGTCAACCTCATGCCAAATAGTTTGCAAGGTCCTGCAGAGCGATGAAATGAAAGTCAGACACCGCTTTTGTCTTCAAGGCCATTTTACTTTCATGATAGGAAAATGGATTGAAAACATAACTGCCGATCAGCATAGGATTGTGCCACCAATTTTGAGGATTCTTTCAACTCTGTCGACCTATGAAAAATATGTCTGCATGAGGAAAAAAATGAATATAAAAGAGCTTCCCACTAAAAATTAAATGATAAATCCATATTTCCATTATATTAAATTGAAAATTAGGCAAGTTGGGATTTCTTTCAGAAACGTACGTTAGTGAACTGCTTTTTATTACCATAAATGTTTCTATAGGCCCTTGTTTTGTGTCTGTACTAAGTGCTTTTACAACTGGTAACTCGTTTAACCTGTCCTAGGAACTCTATGAGCTGGCTAGGTCTGTTACTATCCTCTCTTTTAAAGATAAGGAAACCAGAGAGGTTAAGTAATTTGCCCAAAGTCTCACAGCTAATGCATATGTAGTAGAGCTAGGGTTTGAATCCTGGTAGTCTCCACTGTGCCTCTTTGTTTTCATTTTCTTCTGTTTTATTCCTTACCACCTGTTCTTGGTATTATCTTGGAGTGAATGAAGTAGATACTCCTCAGAAAAGAAGGGGGGTGGGGCGCCTGGGTGGTTCACTGGGTTAAAGCCTCTGCCTTCGGCTCAGGTCGTGGTCTCAGGGTCCTGGAATCAAGGCCCCACATTGGGCTCTCTGCTCAGCTGAGAGCCTGCTTCTCTCTATCCCTCTGCCTGCCTCTCTGCCTATTTGTGATCTCTCACTCTGTCAAATAAATAAATATAACCTTAAAAAAAAGTTGGAAATATGAAAATTTGCAGGGGAATAGGGGACATTACTTTTGCTCTTCTGGGCATCTTTTTAATAGTTGCCAGTATGTTGACATTTGAGTTTATAACCCTTCCACCTCTAGCAAAAACAAAGAAACCATGGAAAACAACAGTTACATAAGGATGGTGACATTTTGAATGCTTATTTCTCTGAATCTGGTTCAGAGGAACCCTGATTTTGCCCCCCACCCCCATCAGTTGCTAAAGTTGTACGGTCTAAGACAATTTTCTACAGTTTTTACTCCTTCAGCTGATCGCTTACAGGTCTCCTGCAGTAAGGAATGTGGTGACGGCCTGGGATTTCTGGCTTCCTCAGCAGGTCACTCCTATGAGTGTAATCCGTGCAAACCTCCCAAATTCAGTTATTTGTGTTCCTCCTGCCAGGCCTTCCCATGTGGGTTTTAATGATACAGGATAACATTTGTGGGAAGAGAGTAATTTTAATGATAAGAAACATGAGAGTATCATTTTCTTGAGTTACGTATTTTAAAAGAAGTGTTTCAGCGGAGAGTTGAAAATGGCCCAAAACATTTGATCGGAGCCTGTCATTGCCTTCCTTGCTAGTGATTAAATAAAAGAAATCAACCTGACTTGATGCCTGTTTACTCCTGCACTCCATTAATGTCATTTTGAGGTCCTGACACTGCCCTTGCTGGTACTCAGTCTCGTTTTACTAGCAAAACTTGGAGTTGACAGCTGTCTCCCCCCCTTCCCCCCCACCCCCCCGAGTAGTTCTGGACAGATGATGTAGATTTGTAACATCAAATGAGAAGTACACTTGGCAGCTTTGTGACGGGTGCTGTGAAATCTCATTTGTGGTTTTCTGGCTATTATAGGGAAATGGCAAGCAGGCATAGGTAGGATCTTCCTTTCCTAAAAGCTTGATGGCACTAAGTATGAAATAAAGGGTTAGTTGTTGGGTGCGGTATTAACGGTAAGTCAGGGAAGCCCTTTCCATAAACCAGCGTTCGTTTCCTCCTTACCTACCCCCTCCACCCCACAGTCAGCTTCTTTTATCAATGAGGTTTCAAAGAAGGTCCACTTCAGCATGTGGTCACTGGATAATGGGCCCTCGGGGCTGCTGATGTGTCTCCTCTCTTGGCTGCGTGAGGACTCTGCCATTGGACGGTGGAAAGCTTTAGGACAAGCCTGTTGTGTGCTAACACAGTCTGGCAGGCGATGGACTGAGAGCGTATATTCAGCATGAGTTTGATGAGCACCATGTGGTTCTTTCCAAGCTTTTCCATCATGTCTACTGATTTCCTGCCTTATTTGCCAGAGGAAAGAAAGACAGGGAATTAGGATTTGGCTGGATTTTCTCAGAGAGGGTAATGAATGTGAGTGGAAGCTATAAAACATTGTTAATACAAAAGTTGGAGAAGTAAGACTGACATAGACAAAAACCATAGTGTAAGTCCCAAAAGATACCATTGGTTATGGTGAATTTTACTATACATGAGGAAAACTTTTCATCTTAATGTCATCAAAATCCTGGAATCTCTCATAAACTTTGCATTATGACATTTTCCTCAAGGTAGACATGTGTGCGCTGTGTCGGATAGATTTTTGTGTCTGATACTCAGATTTCATTTTTTTTGTCATTCATTTTCTACTTCCAAGATGTTCTCCAACCTGGTTTCGATTCTGAGCACTTCTATGTCAGGAAGATATCTGATGGTCTCTTAGCATGACTTGTGTTTTCCCCCAGTCCATATCCTTTGCAAATGATACATGGAGTTTCCTTTGAAAAAGAACTTGTTGGCTGAAAACTGGTTCTGAACAGTGTTCATTCAGAAATTTTGAAGATGGCTGTCTGCATTTTTCAAGTGTTGTTTCTACTCAGATTTTTCTCTGAAATGTGCAGAAGGCAGGAGGATGGCAGGCAGGCGAGGAGGGCCGTGTTGTGAGTGCTCAGCCTTCCTTGAGAAAATACCTACTCTAGGAACAACTTTGTAAAGTAACATAATGAAATTTTCTTTTTTCCCTAATATTTTACTTATTTGACAGAGATGGAGAGAGTGCGTGTGTGAGCACACAAGAGGGAGAGAGAGAAGCAGGCTCCCTGCTGAGCAGGGAGTCCAACATGGGGCTCAACCCCAGTACATTGGGATCATGACCTGAGCCCAAAGCAAATGCTTAACCTACTGAGCAACCAGGCACCCGATGAAAGTTTTCTTTAAAGAGTTTTTGTGACCCGGGGCGCCTGGGTGGCTCAGTCCGTAAGCGTCTGCCTTCGGCTCAGGTCATGATCCCGGAGTCCTGGGATCGAGCCCCACATCGGGCTCCTTGCTCTGCAGGAAGCCTGCTTCTCCCGCTTCCATCCCCTCTGCTTGTGTTCCCTCTCTCGCTGTGTTTCTCTCTGTCAAATAAATAAAATCTTTAAAAAAAGAGAGTTTTTGTGACCCTTTCACACTAATACACCAATTACATTTGCATGTGTGTTGAATTATATAGTTTATATAGATAATAGGATAGTTTCATATGTTGACTTGTACACTTAATATTGTGTCCTCCTAATCACCCAATGATTTAAATCCTCAATAATATTGTACCAAGTTAGGTATACCTTAATTTATGAGATTATTCCTGTATTGTGAATGATTTAGGTCATGTCCACTCTGTAGCTATTTCAAACAATACACATTAGCTTATTCAGAAAACCTTTGTTCATATGGTCATCAATCCACAGTTGGACACTTCCCTGAGCATCGTATTATGAAAGAACCCAAATGTTTGAAAGACCAGTGGTGATGAATTCTTTGGGAATAGCTCTTAAAGGAAAAAAACTTTTGTGAAATACTTTTAGTTTACCCACCTCCATGGGATGCCTATCTTTTCTAAATTCTCCTAATATGAACTATAGAAAAAAAATTCATTTATCTGCTGGTAGGATCCAACAGTCTAAAAGGTTTCTATCCTTTTTGGCTTTGTATGTAATTACAAAACTCTAGTAGCATATTAATTGTTTTTTATTTTGCAACTCAGGATCTTTGAAACTATTTGGAGTCTATTAGCTTCTAGAAAGACTTCAGGATTCTGATTTGGTTGGTGAGGCCCTTGTGGGCCCTAGCCAACGGTACCACCTGGGATGGGCTGACCTTAGGTTGACCAATGAGAATCACGGGGGGACATGGGGGAGAAGGTCACACATGAGGAGACATTGGCTCTATTGCAGCCAGACCCAGTGTACCATATGTGGGTATTTTGGAATGATGTTTAATGTCTTAGTCGACTAAGATGCATGTAGAGTAGCTAAACCTTAGAGTTCTCTCTGATAACCATTGAGCCAGTGATAAAAACAGGTTCGGAGCTGGCAGACTGCACAGTTTGTTCACAAGGGTGACACTTCTGAATGTCTGAGACTATGCTCACGTGAGAGCTGAGTGATCTCCTTTTGTGTGGGGGCGTGTGTGTTTTCCTCCACTGAAGCACTCTGTACTCTATTACATAAGATGTTGAGATGCATATGTCATGTGGTTTCTTTTGAAAAATGCTGCAATAATACAGTGCTTAAACTAGAAGTGTGTGTGCTTCTTGAGAGGCCATATGTATATATAAAATGTAAGACTATTACATATCACTTATATAGGATCCATATATATATATATATATATATATATATATATATATAATTTTGTTCAGCATATGGGTAATTTTTTTCTAACATTTTGTTGGGCAGATAAGATTTTGGGAAATGCCGTCATCTTAAATTTTTATTTTAGGTGATAAACGGGAAGTCTTTAGAATAGTTAACATATAAGATGTGCATATATGTTTACATATATGAAAGCTTCTGATACTCTAGTTTTGCTATAGTATAAAATCAGTATCTGTATTATTTTTCTTTGGGAAGTATGAATCCAGTGAATTAAAAGTACCAGAGATGGGAAGGGTGACACGCCTGAAACATCCTTAGGATTTTGGAAGGATTCAGTTTCTCTTTCCATCTCTTGATTCATAATGGTATTTTTTTTTTAAAGATTTATTTATTTATTTGACAGAGATCACAAGCAGGGAGAGAGGCAGGCAGAGAGAGAGGGGGAAGCAGGCTCCCTGCTGAGCAGAGAGCCCGATGTGGGGCTTGATCCCAGGACCCTGAGATCATGACCTGAGCCGAAGGCAGAGGCTTTACTCACTGAGCTACCCAGGAGCCCCTCATAATGGTATTTTTAAAAGTAGAAATTTAACATGTGGAAAATTTGGAAAATACAAACATGCACAGAATAAAAACTGCTTTTAATCTTGGTACCCAGAGATATACTGCTGTCAATATATTTAATGTGTTTTAGTCCATTCTTTGTATAGGTCTATGTTTATATTCTTTCTCTTTCCTTTTACTATCACCTCATTTTTTTTCATCATAATAAGGGTACTTTTTTATCCCTATCCTTTTGTCCCCTTTCCCCCCACCCCACGGTTACCTCTGGTAACTGCCAGTGTGTTATTACAGTTAAAAGTGTTTCTTTTTCTATTTTCCTTCATTACTTTGTTTCTTAAATTCCACACGTGAGTGAAATCATGTGCTATTTTTTTCTGACTTATTTCAAGTAATAGTCCATTGTATATATATTCTATGTCTTTATCAGTTTGTTTGCTGATGGATACTTGAGTTGCTTCCATCATTTGGCTATTGTAAATAATGCTGCAATAAACATAGGGGTGCGTGTATCCCTTTGAATTACTGCTTTTGTATCGTTAGACACCCAGTAGTGTGATTTAGGGTAGTTTTAGTTTGAATATTTTTTTTTTCCTTAGGATTTTATTTTTTTTGGCGCAGAGAGAGAGCACAAACAGGGGGAGAAGCAGGCTCCCTGCTGAGCAAGGAGCCCAGTGTGAGGCTCGATCCCAGGACCCTGGGATCATGGCCTGAGCTGAAGGCAGACGTCCAACCATCTGAGCCACTCAGGTGCCCCAGATTTTGTTTAGTTTAGAGAGAGTGCAAGCAGGGGAGGGGCAAAGGGAGAGGCAGAGGCAGAGAATTTCAAGCTGACTCCATTACGAGATCATGACCTGAGCCAAAACCAAGAGTCAGATGCTTAACTGACTGGGCCACCCAGACACCCCTTCTAGTTTTTATCTTTTGAGGAACCTCCATGTTGTTTTCCACAGTGGCTGCACCAGTTTGTATTCCTGTCAACAGTACATGAGGGTTTCCCTTTCTCCATATTCTTGCCAATACTGGTTGTTTGACCAGTCATTCGGACAGGTGTGAGGTAATATCTCATTCTACTTCTGATTCGCATCTCCCTGATGATGAGTAATGATGTTGAGTATCTTTTCACGTGTTTGTTGGCCATCGGTATGTCATCTTTGGGGAAACGTCTGTTTTCGTGTCTTCTGCCCGTGTTTCAATTGGATTATTTGTTTTTTGGGGAATCGAGTTGTATCAGTTCTGTATATATTTTAAATATTAACCCCTCATCAGATACGTCATTGGCAAATATCTTCTCCCGTTCAGTAGGTTGCCTTGTAGCTTTGTTGATCATTTGCTTCACTTGTGCAGAAGCTTTTCATTTTGACATAGTCCCAATGGTTTATTTTGGCTTTTATTTCCCTTGTCTCAGAAAACCTACTTAGAGCAATGTTGATGTGGCTGAAGTAAGGGAGATTACTGGGTGTGTTCTCCTTTAGGAGTTTTATGATTTCAGGTCTCATATATAGGACCTTAATCCTTTTTGAGTTTCTTTTATTTTTAAATATTTTATTTATTTGACAGAGTACAAGCAGGGGGAGGGGCAGAGGGAGAGGGAGAAGTGGACTCCCTGCTGAGCAGGGAGCCTGATGTGGGACTCGATTCCAGGACACCGGGATCAGGACCTGAGCCGGAGGCAGACGCTTTACCGACTGAACCACCCAGGCGCCCCTTGAGTTTATTTTTATGTATGGTGTCAGAAAGTGGTCCAGTTTCATTGTTTTGCATGTAGCCATTCAGTTTTCCTAGCACCATTTGAAGAGATGGTCTTTCAGATCGAATATTCTTGCCTCCTTTGTTGAAGATGAACGGACCATGCAACTGTGGATGTATTTCTGGGTTTTCTATTCTAGTTCATTGATTTGTCTGTTTTTATGGCAGTACCGTACTGTTTTTATTACTCCTACTTTGTAACATAACTTGAAACCTTGAATTATGATGCCTCCAGCTTCTTCTTTGTCAAGGTTGCTTTAGCTATTCGGGGTCTTTGTAGTTTGTACAAATTTCAGGATTTGTCCTACCTCTGTGAAAAATGCTGTTGGTATTTTGATAGGAATTGCATTTAATGTATAGATTGCTTTGGGTAGGATGGATGTTGTAACCATATTTGTTCTTCCAATCCATGAGCATGGGGTATCTTTCCATTTCTTTGCATCGTCTTTTCTTTTTTTTTTTTTTTAAGATTTTATTTATTTATTTGACACAGAGAGAGATCACAAGTAGGCAGAGAGGCAGACAGAGAGGGAAGGGGAAGCAGGCTCCCGGCTGAGCAGAGAGCCCGATGCGGGGCTTGATCCCAGGACCCTGAGATCATGACCTTAGTCGAAGGCAGAGGCTTTAATCCACTGAGCCACCCAGGTGCCCCATGTCTTTTCTTTTTTTTAAAAGATTGTATTTACTTATTTGAGAGGGAGAGAGAGAGGATGGGAGAGCACAAGAGCAGGCCAAGGGAGCAGCAGACTCCTTGCTCAACAGGGAGTGCAAAGCGGGGCTCTATCTCAGGACCCCAATAGCATGACCTGAGCTGAAGGCAGGGGCCCCACCGAATGAGCCGCCCAGGTGCCCCACATCCTCTTTTATTACAAAAAAATTTGGGAGTCATCTTACCCATATGATGCATGCCTTGTTTTTTTTTCTTTCATTTTTTTATATCATTATTATCTCTCCCCTAATCAACTCTTTGTAAAAATAATGTTTTGCATAGCTGTATCACTATCTTCATCTTCTGCTGGCCTGTGTCTTGAGGCTTCCTATGGTTTCCTTCTGAACACTTAGGTATTCTGTTTCACATCAGTCTTTTCTTAGGTACTGTTTTTCCCGGTGTGCCCATCCTTGAATAAAAAGAGCATATTCTCTAAAAAGTATCTCTTTGTGCTTGAATGTTCCTAAAATCTCCCCTCAGGTCTGGGGGTCAAATTGATATGCTGGCTGCTTTCTGAGGTTGAGCATGTGGGGCTCTGGGGTTGGTCTTGGGCTGAGTCAGCATTTCCTCTGGATTCTTCTGGGAAGGTAGGACTCTGTAACCATGATTTTCTGCTGGCATTGTGTCCCGAGGCAAATGGACTCCCCCAGTTCCTGTTCCCCCTGGGTTTGCAGTCCTGGGTGCAAAGAGGTTCCGCTCCCAGTCCAGAGCTGTGTGGAAGGAGGGAACTGTTCCCACCACTTTTTTTTTTATTTTATTCATTTTAGAGCAAGAGGGGCAGAGGGCAAGGGAGATAGAATCTCAAGCAGACTCCCCTCTATGTGCAGAGCCCAACACGGGGCTCGATCTCACGACCCTGAGATCACAACCTGGGCTGAAATCAAGAGTCGGATGCTGAAGGGACAGAACCACCCAGGCGCCCCTGGTCCCACCGCTTCTGAAAGCCGGCTCTGGGGCCAGCAGTCTAGTTCCATCCCTCGGGCAGGGCCGCTGGGTGGCCAAAGGGTGGAGATGGTCCCACAGATGCTGGTAACTACTTAATTGATTTTCCTCATTTGCTGGGCTGTTAGACTTGGCAGCCTTGATGTGTTGTCATGGATATTTCTGTTGGAAACTGGGGGAGAACAAATGAAGCCCAGTGAGTTGGCTGTCATGGCAACCGAGGTGTACATGCTGGCGGTGGGGATGGGGGGTCTGACTCAGCTCAGTTTCCCCCTCAGCCTGGGCCCTGGTTACTGCCGAGGATCTCAGATGGCCTTCCTGGACGAAGGCACGGATAGGGACGAGTGTGCATTTCTTTACTGTTGGAATAGGGCATAGAAAATGGAAACTTTTTCCGCGTAGATCACATAGTTCTAGGCTCACCACAGAACCCCCAGTTTCTAGCGTGAACAGCCCGGGCTCTGGAGCTTGGGCCCTGCCCACTTGGCTCTGACCATTTCTGTCCAACTAATCAATTTATTTGGGGATCATAATGGAGATGCTGAAGTTTGTAGGGATCGGTTATGTTCTTGGAGTCCTCCCTTCTGGCATGGTCGTTTTTCATTTGTACCCCAAATAACCCTGATACCTCTTCCGAGTTGATAGTCTTTCAGGCAAGGAAATGAGGCCTATGCCGAGGCCTGTCAGGGTTCTCAGAGCTAGTGTAAGCGGTGCAGTTGGGATGGGAAGCTGGTTTTCCCTGGAGCGAGTCTGGTGCTCTGTCTACCATTGTGCCAGTTCTTCAACCAAACCACTGAATCATTGGCTTTCTGGAAGGCAGTGTCGTTGCCATGGATTTATTCTTGGCTTTATCATTTATCCCTGCGACAGGTCTCTGAACCGTGATTGCCCCACTTTGAAGAAATATCAACAGTGTCATGCTTGATTTACCCAAATGCCAAAGTGCTTTCATGTGTATTGAAGAATTGTGGTGTATGTTTTAGGATTATTAGTGACTCACTCTCCCCCACCCCCCCTTAATTTCACTCCGCTTCGTATGATTTATTACTCCTGAGGATGGTTGATGAGTAAGGAAGTGTCACCTTTTATGTGGGGCGTACTTAGGGTGGGATTGATGATTGAAACAAATGAAGTTAATTAGGTGAGGGAAATTAAATAGATAAATAAGGTATTTGGAGTCAGATTGGGACAGAGCTGTAAAGATAATCTACAAATTTTATGATCGTGCCATTTTAAATGGGTTTGGTAGGTGACCAAGCATTAAAAACAATTGCAGACATCTGTCTTGTTTCTGACTGTTCATTGCAGTTTTGTTTTTCTTGTTTACAAAGAATATTCTTTGCAAAAAATTCAGGAAATGTTAAGAATGGTACAGAAAAAAAACCAAAAAACAAAAACTAAGCTCATTCTTGATCCTATTATCCAAAGAAGTACCACCTCCACGTTTCTTTAATACCATAGGTGACACTTTTTTTTCCCCCCCAGTTAAAAGTACATTGTGGACATGTTTCCTGGTTGGACATTAATAACATCACTTATCCACCCCCATATTTAAGGGCTTCATGGTATTCTATTGTATCCATCCTCTCACTAATGAACGTTTAATCTTTCTCGATTTTTCACCTTTATAAAAAATGTTGCAGGGAATATCCTGTTACGTACAGTCAACTTTGTGAACTTACTAAATTCTCAAGACAAATGTCTAGAAAGAGCATCGTTGGACCAAAGGTACACATATTTTAAAGTCTTCTGAAACAGTTTGCCAAAATAACATTAATGTGCATTTCCAGCCCTATAAAATAGTGCTCATTTTCCTGTGTGTTAACCCTCAGCAATTAATCCTTTTCACTTGGCAGCCTGAGAGATTAAAAAAAAAGAACCCACAACTTGAATGGTTTATTTTCAAAGTTTTGCATTTCAGTAGTGAGTTTGAACACTCTCTCTAGTCAAGAGTATTGCTTCTTTTGTGAATTTCCTCAATATTCTTTGCCTATTTTTTCTGTTGGGAAGCTCTTCTTTTCAGTGTGGAGAGCTGTATTATATAATAAGAATATGTATCCTCAGTGATTTATATATGAATTTTTCCAGTTTGTGATTTACCTTTAAGTGGGCTTGTGGTGCAGAACTTTTATATTACTATGTAGTCCTGTATTTATCTCTTCTTGTCTATGCTTCGTTAAAATATTTTCTTTTCCCCAGTTTTTAGGACTTAAATCTTTAATCCATCTGAAATGCATTTGGGCAAAGCTTGAGGTAGAGCCTTATTTTTTTTCTAAATCATTAGGTAGCTGATGGTCCAAATCATCGTTTCATTGATTTTTAGATGCTTTAATGTACATACACAAAATTAAACTTTTTTCATTTTTTAAATTAATATAATTTGATTTTTTTAGATATGCAATACAGCTAGCTTTATTCAATACGGTTCTTACTCCAGCATTTTTAATTTTGCTTTCTTTTTTATTCTTCCAGATGAACTTTAAGAATACAAATACTCAATTTTTTTTTTTTTTTCAATATCAGTGTAAGAACTAGGAACTAGATTGTGTTCTTTGAGAAAAGGCATCTTGGAGCACATGTCTAGCTAGGAGTTTGACATTGACCTTAGAAACTTGCAAGGTTTGTGGTTCTTGAGCAGGAAAAAGAAAATGGCCCGAAGACTGTGCTCCTCTCATGAGATGATGTTGGCCTGGAGAAGGGAGGATCATGTGGTTTAAATTCTTTCTGTTCTGTAAACAAGAAATGGCAGTTGAATTCAGTCACCCATGCTACCTTCATTTGGCCTAAGAATTGAACCAGCAATCCCGGGGTAAAGCAACCTTGAAGTGTCAACCCCCCCCCCCCCCCCCCCCCCCCGAGTCCTTTGAAAAACTTCCCTGGGGGAGGATCTGCAGGATCTGCGTGAACTCCTGCCTTCGGTTTGTGTAAGGGCACACAAAAAGGTAGTGTCTGTTCTTAATCACCCTTTAGTACCAGAGGTCTGATGGGTTCCTAGGCACTCATGAGTCAGTGCTTAATAAAGAACAGCATTCTTAAAATATGGTCGAAGTAATTAAAATTAAGCTAACATCATCAGTAAGTTACTATCTTGTCAGGTCTTTCCACCTGCACTTTTTTTTTTTTTTTTTTTAAGAATTTATTTATTTATTTGACAGAGAGAGATCACAAGTAGACAGAGAGGCAGGCAGAGAGAGAGGCGGAAGAAGGCTCCCCGCTGAGCAGAGAGCCCGATGCGGGGCTCGATCCCAGGACCCTGAGATCATGACCTGAGCTGAAGGCAGAGGCTTTAACCCACTGAGCCACCCAGGCACCCCTCACCTGCACTTTCTTTAACCTTGTTTTAGGTCTCACTGTTAGTCATTATTAATCCTTTAGTATTTTTTAGTTGCCCTGATGGTATTTAACATTTTTTAGTTCTAAGGTATCGTCTACATGTTTCTGCAGGTATTGTATAAAAATGTAACTAGAAGTTAATAGATGACTATTTCTCATTGTCATTCTTTTTCCTTTAGAGTTACTATATTGTTGCCATTTTAAATGTTTTTCGTGTGAATAAAGTCAAAATTGGAGAGAATATGTACTACATCTTATTTATTTTTTTTAAAAAATTTTATTTGACAGAGATCACAAGCAGGCAGAGAGAGAGTGGGAAGCAGGCTCCCTGCTGAGCAGAGAGCCTGGTTGTGGGGCTCGATCCCAGGTCCCTGAGATCGTGACCTGAGCTGAAGACAGAGGCTTAACCCACTGAGCCACCCAGGCTCCCCAGCATCTTATTTATTCTTAAAGATTTTATTTATTTGAGAGAATGCACATGAGCTGGAGGGAGGGACAGAGGGAGAGGGACAAGCAGACTCCCCACTGTGCAGAGAGCCCGATGCAGGGCTTGATCCCAGGACCCTGGGATTGTGACCTGAGCCAAAGGCAGATGCTTTACCCACTGAGCCATTGAAGCATCCCTAGATTTTAAATTTGGAAAAGGAAATACCCAAGGCTGAGCTCAACCCCAACCTCACAGTGATTTTTGCTATTTCATAAAGGGTACAAATCAGAAGCATATATTTTATATAGAAAACCAACACATATTTTAGAATCTTGCAGAATGCTCTCTTTGCAGGTTCTAAGCTCTTTAAATATTGACTGGCGGTGGTATGACTGGGAGCTGTTACAGCTTGTTTTGGGGGGCATGTATTTATTACCATTCTTTTTTAAAACTAAGATGCTCTAAATGAGGATTCTTTTTCATTGGTGGTTCTGGAATCATATGGGGTGTTTGTCTTCAAGTAGTTACACTTAAAATTTCCCTGTATTATTTCCCATTTCTTTCTGTTGTCCTTATAATTGGGGTTTCTAGCTCCATGATAATCACTGTAAACATATTAAAATACTTTTATTGTATTCACAAATGAAGGGAGAAAACAGACTAGATATTGAAGACCAGTCGAGAGCGGTTTACTAGTCTTGTAACCTTGGGAAATGGTTACATTCTCACCTGTCTACTGCAGACCCCTGTTGATAGTTTCATATTTTAATAGATGAACCTTTTTGTAGCAGAATGGACTGAACTTGACAGATTTGTTGAAAGTTCTCGAGATACTTTCAATTATAATCTAGAAGTTCTATCCTTGAAATTGTGTTAGGTCACAGAGCGTAAGGAATTAAAATTGGGGAACTGTACAGTGTCACCTCACGCTAGTAGAACCAACAGTCCCATTTGTGCAAGTTAATAAATATTTGACGTTGAGAGAAGTCTAAATAAAAAATATGTAGGGTAAAGAACATGTTATTCTCAGTCTAAATCCTGTAGGGACACAAGGAATGAAAAATACTGATCCAATGATGTCCAGTAATAGGGCCTCCTGCCTTCCAACTAACCTTAGTTCTGGTTTTTGAAGACTTTTCTGGTTCATAGGTGAATTTGAGGTTCTCTATGGCCTCTGGATGTCTGAATTTGGTGCATTCCACCTGTTTCGGTGGGTACACAGCGTGCCAGCCATACTCAGCCTTGAATATTGGATTTTCAAACCGAAGTTTCTATGCTTAAAAAAAAAAAAAAAAAGTCAATAAAATCTCTTTTAGGGACCTAAAATAAAACCTGGAAAAATGAAGTATCTTTTCTTTGTGTTGGGTGTTAAATGATTGTATCTTGCAAAAACTGTTGCGTATTCAACGTGTTGATGTAGATAATGCAATGGAAAGCATTCAGTATAAAGCGCAGTGTACCCCGTGCTCAGGGAGTGGTTAGCACAGTGCCCTCCTCATAGAGGTATTCAGTTAATGTTGAAGTGAAGGACTGCTCCCCCCCCATCTTTTCTGCCCCTCCAGAACTAGCTGGATCATCAAACAGTTGGAAATTAGAATTCCAACTAAACACTGTAGTCTTTGGTCTCTGATAGGAAGTACGATTCTCACACAGTGGGTGTGGGGCTGGTGAGAAAAGGCCTTCTGGACCCTGCCCACAGAGGCCACCTTCCCTGGGGAAGGCTTCTCCCATGGGGACCTTAACTTCCAGGTCCCCGAACTTCCTGGGTGAAAGAGGGGCCTCCAAAAGGGAGATGACATGGGTGGCTCAACTGTCACAGTTGTGATAGATGGAATTTACTTGGCTTTTCTTTCAAAGGAGTCCTTTGTGATACTTGTATACTTGTTCTCTTCCTCTGCTCTGTGTAGTGCTAGTCCCTGGTGACATTATTATAATTCACCAGGCTTCAGGGGACTCGTTGATCTACCTGTCCTCTTGAGGTTAGCGTTGAAAAGACTTCTTCTTCTTCTTCTTTTTTTTTTTTTTAAAGATCATGGATGGGAAGTGAGGTGTACCTAAAGTGAAAGTAGGAATAGTTGGGAAAGTTCAGTTTGGGTAGCAGCTAGTCGTTACCAAGGGCTTTATAGGTGGTGGTTAGAAGTAGAAATTCTGCTGTCAGTGGGCTTGGCCTTGAGTCCGGGCTGCATCCCACATACTAGCCCTGGGACCCTGGGCTTGAACTTGGTCATGCCTCCATTTTCTCCTCCTCCCTGCAGGGATACTGACAGCATCTGCTTTGCCAGATTGCTCAGTGCTTACGTGGTGGCTGGGACAGACTAAGAGCCAGTTCAGTAAGAGTTAATGGTGATGATGACCCTGTGGGTGTAGATTGCAAGGTGCCCTACTGGTGTCGTTGGGTAGCTCGGTCCTGTGATTGAATGGGAGCCATGGCTGCTGACTTCCTCTTGCCCCCCAGAGGGGACCGCCAATTCTTTGCCACGCATCCCGAGTCCCCAGTGAGAGAGCAGTGATTCCTACGTAGGATTTGTGGTCTCCATACGTGGGTTTTGCTGTTATTTGTTTGCTCCAAGGGCTTATGACTGTGGCATTCAGAATGTGAAATAATAGTTAATGGGGACAAGGGGATTAATGGCAAAATTTAAAATCATTTAGTGATGAATACCTTAGTGGCCTGTGAGATCTGTATCTTGATATGCAGGATGGCTCTCCTATTAACATTCTTAAACTGTTGAGAAATCGGCTGGATGCACATTCATTTTTCATCTCTGCTCTTCCATTCAGGAAATACCAGTAGGGTTTAATAATTCCTTGTCATTTCTGGAAAGATAAATCAGATTATAGATTATTAAGGGTTATTTTTCATGTTGATGGTGGATAAACATTAAGAGGCGTTCTTGCTGAATGGAGACTTATCGATGATCACAGGATTAATGAAACCACTCAAATACTGGAATTCTCGTAGATTCTTTTCTAGTGTTGTGGTAGCTGCATCCAGGAATACCATTAACCATGATTATGTACTGAATATTGAGCATCCACTATCCTGCATGAGCTTCCCAGGAGAGGTATTTTATAGTTGAGGAAACACAGGGTAGGAAACGTTGAAAAACTGATCCAAGATGATAAGGGTTTCAACTCCTAAGCTCATTTTCTTTCTTCCATACTTAGCAAATCAAGGCTCTGGATACAATGGAGTGTTTCCAAAAAAAAATAAAAATGTTCTTTAGTAAAATCTAACCTTCCATAGGAATCCATTCACTGTGGCCAATCTGGCATTTGAGTCTTAGAGTCCAATTTTGAGCTGTGGTGGATTAAATTAATGTATATAAAGTATGTAGGGGGCCCTGTTACATAGTCAGTGTTTTACCTTCACCTTGGCCTCTAGCATTGGGTGGGGCTCCTGTTGAACCTTTTGAGGTCTGCTGGAACATAACAATCCAGAGAACTAGCTGGATCATCAAACAGGCCTGAGTATAAACCTGAGTATAAATATGGCATTCTCTAACTTTGGGCTGTAGATCCCTTGGTGATTTTTGGTTGCAAACAAGAGACTCTTCTTCTTCTTCTTCTTCTTTTTTTTTTTTTAAAGATTTATTTATTTGTCAGAGAGCACAAGCAGGCAGATCGAGAAGCAGGCTCCCCACTGAGCAGAGAGCCTGATGTGGGACTCGATCTTAGGACCCTGGAATCATGACCTGAGCTGAAGGCAGAGGCCTTAACCCACTGAGCCACCCAGGCATCCAGAGACTCTTATTTTTAATTGGCTTATACCAGTGGGAGTTTAAGTCTGGAGGTAGAGGCTGACCGGAATTGGCTGCTCCGGTGATATGTGACCGTGCTCTTCTCCACGTGATGTTAATCCATCTCTAAAGTCCTAGCAAGACGGTTGAAGGACATCTAGTCCTCATATGCAGATGTGCTACTGTCCAGAGAAAGAAACCAGACTGTCCCTTCTGGGGGCCATTTCCTAGTAGAAAGGAACATTTTTCCCAGAAGCCAGACTTCTCTTGTGTCTCAGTAACTAGAGTTTGGTCAAATGCCTGTTTCTGAAACAATTGCTAACAAAGTGAAAATAACCTCCCCCTTGGAGTACTTGGCTTTTGGGGGGAGAGGAATGAGTAACTGCACAAAACTGAGATCCGATTAGACAGAAGGAGGGAAAGGATGCTAATCTGCTCTCCAAGTCTCCATCTACTTATGTGTAAATGAGGGAGGCTGACACTTTGCTCACAGGGTTATCAAGAGAGATGGGCTCCAAAGACCAGCATCAGAAAAAGGGATTACCGTGCATTTCAAGGTGCAGGAGACCAGGGCCACACATTCCAGCCTCTAATTAGGCTTACGTGCTGAAAGTTGTACAATTTGAAGCAATCTTGGGCTCTTTTTTTTTTTTTTTTTTTTTTATTCTTCCCCAGCTGTCTTTTGAGAAGCTGCCATGTGGCAGGGTCTGAGCTCGGAACCACACGGGACTTACCTGGCCCTTGTGTATGGACGTGTGTGGGTATTGTTAGCTAGGACTATGCATTTCCTAGTACGTGTGATGACTTAGTAAACACCTGTCATACTCTACCCTCTATTATATGTGCATTGTGTGTATTACCATGAGGCTTGTGACAGTGTCTCAGAGATGGTGTTTCTCCATTGAGGACGTGAATGTAGGACTGTTAAGTGAATGTGATCACGTGCTAGTTGTGATTAAAACTCGTGTTCTAAAGGATTCCTCCTGCAGGTCAAAGTCAGCTCGTCTCTTTCATTAATAGACACTGGAGATCTGTCTGCTTATCTTGAAAGTTGGTAGCGAAAGTGTCTCATGCATTTATGTCCTTTAAAATCTGTAACTTCTCTGTTAACTTTGTATTGTGGTTAGTGATAGTTGAATGAAAACACTGATTTGATGCAACACCACAGCAGCTAATCTGTGCTTATTGAAGACATTCAATTTAGTTTATGAAATGTACCAGAAGCAGAGGGACTTTTCTGAGGAAAGCTGCCAATATTAGATACAATGATTTGATTAACTTGGTTTGGGTCACAAGCATGACCTTTCTAACACAGTACACTTCCTAGGAATCAAGATCCTAGGGAAAGATTTGGTTTTAAAAAGTGAAGGGCATGAAATACCAGGAAATTTCAGGACATCTCAAACATTTGGCTAATAGTGCCGAAATTTGATGTAGTCCCATGTGCTGCAGATTTCCAAGATGAAAATTCTTGCACTATTTGCCTTATTAGATACATATTCAGAAGTCAAATTAGTAATTGGGTTCTTACCTGTTTTTGGATTTAAAACACATTTAAAGCATCTGTGTGATAGAACAAGAAAGGATATGTTTGTATCTCTTCATCCAGTGTCTCACTGAAGTGACATTTTCTGGGCAGTTGTCAGCACACACATTTTGTTACGCTTTTTGTTTTTGTTTTGTTCCCCCTCACCCCTACCCCCCACCCAGCGCCAAAGGGTCACTTGGGGGGAATGGTGTGTTGACAGTTTTCATTTTATCAATGGTATCATAGTCTTTTTTTTCTTTTTCCTTTTTTGAAAAGTGAATTCAGAGCAGGTACAAGGTACCAGAGCAGACAGAGTCCTCTGGGTGATAGTAAGGAAGATGGGCTTATTCTAAGAGGCTGGGAAACCACTGGAGAGTTTTAAGATTATTTATTTGTTTGCCAGAGAAAAAGAGAGTGTGTGCACGTACAAGCAAGTAGAGGGGCAAAGGAAGAGGGAGAAACAGACTCCCTGCTGAGCAGGACTCCATCCCAGGACCCTGGGATCATGAGCTGAGCTAAAGGCAGACGCTTAACTGACAGAGCCACCCAGGTGTCCCCGTATCATAGTCTTTCAGTGGAATGGTTAGAGATCCTACTTTGAGGGGGGCAACAGGGGGGAACACACATTTGGAAAGCTGAGGGATAGCTTTGGCAGAGCAGACGGTGTATGAGGTGTGAGAACCATTGGCAGGTACTATGGAGGGAAGCCAGTGGGCTCCTCGAGGACTTGTGTGTCTGTTTTATCCTGGGAATACTGCATTTGTGTGATGTTTCCTATCCTCTTTCGGATGTAGGAAAATGGAGGTGTGGGGCCAGTGTTGGGGATATTTTGGTGTATGATAACTTGGTGCTTAATAAATGGGCCAGAGAGAAGCTCTATGTGTTACATCTTCAAACATACCCTAAATGTCTTGTGTTGGGCCAGCCAGAGTCCTGTCTTTTTGCTGTTACTGCTGTCGCTTTCCTCAGACTTCTCATATACTGGAAAGAAATATCCGCCCTCTCCCTTGAGGTTTTCAGTCTATATTAAAGATTTTGACAATACCTGTGATGTGGGTAGATGCACGCCGGGGAAGAAAATTTAATAGTCGAGAAGCTACGGCATATTCCAGCCCCGAACTTCTGTTTCTTCTTCGTCTCAGTGTTCTAAGGATAAGTTAATTCAGACACACTGTGCTTGTCTAAGCACGAGGTGCTTCCCCAGGCTTCCATCTGAGCAGTGGTTCTGTTGCCTGCTGCTAGAGCGAGTTGACCCCGAAAGATAACGTGTGGCCCTAACATCAGTGCTGGTGACTCATTGGAGCCAATTACGGTGCTTAGTGTGGCTTGGTGATTGGCAGGGAGGCCCCTGTGTTCCCCAAGTAAGGCAGGATCTCCTTTTCAGCCCCTGCTGAGATGAAAGGTCTCTGAGGACTCCTTTAGCGTTTTAGCCGTAGGCATGTTTGGTCAGTTAAAATGCACAAAATTTTCTTTTTTCCTATTTTTTTTTTTTTTAAAGTACATGGTAGAGGGAGAGACGTAACTGGTGAATTGCAGAAAGGCTGCGTAGGTTTTCTGCCCTCCCCCAGAAACATTTGAGCACCCCTGAGGTTGGCCTCGGTCGTTCTGGCCTCCTCAGGCAGATAGACGCACACCTCCAATTCAGAGACCAGGAGATGAGCAATTACAGACTCGAGGAACCACAGCAGACGCAAAGATTGTTGGTGTGTGTGCCAAATGGTGTATGCTGAGGGAGTTTCCTTCTCTTGTGAGGTCGAACCGCTTTCTCAGAGGACCATGCCCACGGTGGGCCGACGGACTCATTTTCACACCGTTTCCCCATTATAGTTCGTCCATCATTCTTTTTTTTTTTTTTTTTTT